>CM064351.1:18294563-18431480 GCA_032595735.1 Pelochelys cantorii | reverse complement strand
CCCTCTGCAGAAACCTGTCCCCCTGCCTTCCCCACTACAGAAACCTGTCCCCCTGCTCCCCTGTGCAGAAACCTGTCCCCCCCAGCACCCTGGCCCCTGCTGCAGAAACCTGTCCTTCTGGCACCCTGCCCCCTCTCCCCTGCATCCACTGGCACCCTGTTCCCTGCCCCAGAACCCACTAGCACCCCTCCCCAGTACTGTGTCCCCTGCTCCCAAATGACTTTTCTATGGGTCAGTGACCCCTGACTCAAGGCAGGTTCCCTGCCATTCTCATAAATAAAGACAATGCAGAAACTTTGTGTGTTTAACATAGTATTTTATTTAAAAATGAAGCCTGGCCAACAAACCCCCAATTGGGGCCAAGCCCCCATCTGGCCACAACCACTCCTGCATTCCCTCTTACCCAGACCCTAGATCTGAGCCTATCATACACTGGAACCCCCTGCCCTGAGCCCCTCACATACCCCAACCCAAATTCCTGCACCCTCACATCCACAAGCCTGTGGCTTGCTTAGTACCCCAACACTGCTGGGCCTGGAGCCCCCTCCCCGAGCCAGTGTCCCTTCTCCACCTCCTCCTGCATCCAGATTTCCTCCCAGAGCTTGCACCTCTCACCCCTTCTCACACCCAAATCCCTCATTCCCACCCCAGAGACTACACATCCTGTCTCAACCCAGCGAGGGTCTGGCTAAACTGCAGGAGTTTTTCAGGATTCTGGAGATATCCCAGAAAAACTCTTCTGCATCCATGGTTGCATTTGTTCTTCTGCTTTTTTTAGTAGAAGAGCAAACATGCTCTTTCGGTCACCCCTATATTCCTCTTTCCACAAGGAATAAGGGGCTTCCAAAAGAAGGGTTTTTTTTCTGACATTTGGTCCAGTCTAGACAGGCCAAATGTTGGAAAAACCTCTTCGGACAGAAGAATTTTTTTTTTTTTTTTAAAAGCAGCAGTATAAGGATTAGGGATAGCAAGTGATGGAGAGGAGGAGAATAGAGAGGGCGGGGCTTCAAGGAAGGGGCGGGGCTTCAAGGAAGGGGCGGGGCAGTAGATCTTGGCTTGGTTTGTCATTTAAAAAGTGATCTTGGGTGTAAAAAGGTTGGAGACCACTGCCTTACGTGGTCCGCCGATGGCTCCGCCTCTCCGTAGGGTTCTGCTGCCGCCATCAACGCGAGTGACTCCGCCTGTTGTCCAGTGAGCCGCCTCAGCTGTCCCACGAACTGTCCGGCTCCGCCACCCGTCTCGGTCCACGCCCCGGGACGTTAAACATTTTCCCCCCCAAAAAAATGCCATCCTTTATTATGCAAAATTTTACACACATTTAAATCAGTTGCCTTAAGTGTAGGTCTAATATTTTCAATTGCAAACTATCCAATTTTGTCAATAAAGTTTACTTTTTAAAAAAAGTTACCAGAAGGCGTTGCAGTTTTCTGTTCCATTGATTTACTTTTTAAATAGCAAAAATTGAGTCTTTGTTAAGAAAGTGTCAGTTCTGTGGTCAAATTCTAGGCCTTAGTGATTTCAGCACCAATGATTTCACAAGGTAATATGGTACCTCACCACCATTGCCTCCTTTGCACTGCCCTTCAACACACTGCCTGCATGTTGAGTCCAAGATCAGTCTAGACAAGATTTTATCAATCATTTTTGCTCAAGCGATCACTGAGACAAGACAAGGACTCTCAATTGATTCTAGTCAGCTCTGCCTTTAAACACTGGGGCTGTGTCTAGACTGGCAAGTTTTTCCACAAAAGCAGCTGTTTTTGCGGAAAAACTTGCCAGCTGTCTAGACTGGCCGCTTGAATTTGCGCAAGAACACTGACGATCTAATGTATGATCGTCAGTGTTCTTGCGCAAATACTATGATGCTCCCGTTCGGGGAAAAAGCCCTCCTGCGCAAATGTATTTGCGCAAGAGGGCCAGTGTAGACAGGGGAGCACTGTTTTGTGCAAAAAAATCCCGATGGCGAAAATGGCGATGGGGGCTTTCTTGCGCAAAACCACGTCTAGAGCGGCACGGACGCTTTTCCGCAAAAAGTGCTTTTCCGCAAAAAGCGTCCGTGCCAATCTAGATGCTCTTTTCCGCAAATGCTTTTAACGGAAAAACTTTTCCGTTAAAAGCATTTGCAGAAAATCATGCCAGTCTAGACGCAGCCTGTGTGCTGTGGGGAGCCTGGCGCTATGCTGCTGAGCTACTAGCAGAGCAGCTTGCAGGGACAAACGGCAAGTGCAGGGGGACAGCAGAGCGGTTTGCGGGGGGCGAGCGGTGGGTGCAGGCGGACAGCAGAGCAGCTGGCTGGGACGACCTGCGGTGGGTAGGAGCGGCAGCAGACAGCCAGTGGAGCAGCTGCAGGAGCAACCAGCTGGCGGCCCGGGGCGTGGACCGAGACGGATGGCGGAGCTGGACGGTTTGTGGGACAGCTGAGGCGGCTCACTGGACAACAGGCGGAGTGACTCGCGTTGACGGTGTCAGCAAAATCCAACGGAGAGGCGGAGCCATCGGCGGACCATGTAAGGTGTATCGATCCCCACCCCCCTCCAGGTTGGGATGGTAAGACCCTGCCGGGTGAACTTTTGAACCCTGGGGCGGCACTGACCCGGGGCAGAGACTTTTGGAGTGTTGGACTTTTGGGACTTTAGGTGATTCGTGGCTGGGGGGTGGGTCTTTGCTCGTGTTTGGTCTATGAATCCGAGTTGTGGTGTTTTCCCAATTTAATGCTGATGTCGGTTACCTCATGTTATTAAAGGTTTGCTGCTATACTGAGGCTCTGTGCTTGCGAGAGGGGAAGAACTGCCTCTTTGAGGCACCCAGAGGTGTCTGTAAGATTTCCCAGGTCACTGGGTAGGGGCTCGAGCCGGTGTTGTATTACCTTGTTTGGAGGAGACCCCTAGATACTGAACCCGGCCCTTGCTGCTATTAACTCGGCCTGGCAGAAGGGTTACAATTAAATAATAATGGTCCCAGAACTGATCCCCGAGGAACTCCGCTAGTATCCTCTCTGCAGCCTGACAGTTCACCTTTCCGTATGACTGGCTGTAGTCTCCCCTTTAACCAGTTCCTTATCCACCTCTCAATTTTCATATTGATCCCCATCTTTTCCAATTTAACCAATAATTCCCCATGTGGTACTGTAGCAAATGCCTTACTGAAATCAAGGGAGATTAGATCCACTGCATTTCCTTTATCTAAAAAAGCTGTTACTTTCTCAAAGAAGGAGATCCGGTTGGTTTGGCACAATCTACCTTTTGTAAAACCATGTTGTAATTTGTCCCAATTGCCGTTCACCTCAATGTCCCTAACTACTTTCTCCTTCAAAAGTTTTTCCAAGACCTTGCATACTACAGACGTCAAATTAACAGGCCTGTAGTTACCCGGGTCACTTTTTTTCCCTTTCTTAAAAATAGGAACTATATTAGCAATTCTCCAGTCAAATGGTACAACCCCTGAGTTCAAAGATTCATTAAAAATTTTTGCTCATGGACTTGCAATTTCATGTGCCAGTTCCTTTACTATTCTTGGATGAAGATTATCTGGGCCCCCTGATTTACTCCCATTAAGATATTCGAGTTTGGCTTCTACCTCGGATTTGTTAATATCTACCTCCATATCCTTATTCCCATTTGTTATCTTGCCATTATCCCTAAGCTCTTCATTAGCCTCATTAAATACTGAAGCAAAGTATTTGTTTAGATATTAATAGGGCCATGCCTAGATTATCCTTAACCTCCACTCCATCCTCAGTGACGAGCGGTCCCACATCCTCTTTTTTTTTTTTCTTCCTATTTATATGGCTATAAAACCTTTTACGATTGGTTTTAATTCCCTTTGCAACTCAACATGACTTTTAGCCTCTCTCACTTTGTCCCTACATGCTCAAACCTCAATAAGGTAGCTTTCTTTGCTAATCCCTCCCATCTTCCACTCCTTATATGCTTTCTGCTTTTACTTAATCACCTCCCTGAGATTCTTGCTTATCCAACTTGGTCTAAAACACCTACCTATACATTTTTCCCTCTTTCTTGGGATACAGGCTTCTGATAGCTTCTGCAACTTGAACTTAAAATAATCCCAGGCCTCCTCCACTTTTAGATCCATACATTCTTTAGTCCAATCCACTTGCCTAACTAATTTCCTTAATTTTTTAAAATGAGCCCTTTTGAAATCAAAAACCCTAGTCTCAGATTTCTTTTTGTTTATCCTTCCATTTAGTCTGAACTGAATTAGCTCATGATCGCTCGAGCCAAGGTTGTCCCCTACAACCATTTCTTCTATGAGGTCCTCCTTGCTACTCACCAAAACCAAATCTCAAATGGCTTCCCCCCATGTTGGTTCAACAACTACTTGATGAAGGAATTCATCAGCGAAAACATCTAGGAAAATCTGAGCCCTATTATTACCAGTATTTGTTCTCCAGTCTATACCTGGAAAGTTGAAGTCTCCCATGATTACACAGCTTCCATTAATATTTACTTCTTTAAAAACATTCAAGAGGTCTCTATCCATATCCAAATTAGATCCCGATGGTCTATAGCACACCTCAAGCACTATCCCAGGGGAGGAGCTCATAGTTTTCTTCCCCAATGTGATTTTTGCCCAGACAGACTCCGTCTTCTCCATTCCTTCACTTTGTAATTCTTTGCAATCTACCTCATCATTGATCTACAATGATACTCCACCACCTTTACCTTTATTTCTGTCTTTCCTAAACAGCACATACCCTTCAATACCTGTACTCCACTTTTGCCTAGTATACCACCATATTTCTGTTATTCCTATAATCTCTGGTTTCACTTCATGAGATACGAGGCAAGGCTGAAGAAACTGGCCTTGTTTACCTTGGAAAAGAGAAGACTGAAAAGGGACATGAGAGCAGCTTTCAAGTATCTAAAAGAGTATCATAAGGAAGAGGAAGAAAAATTGTTCTGCTTGGCCTCCGAGGTTAGGATGAGAAGCAATGGGTTTAAATTGCAGCAAGGGAGGTTTCGGTTGGACATTAGGAAAAACTTCCTGCCTGTCAGGGTGGTTAAACACTGGACTAAATTGCCTAGTGAGATTGTGGAATCTCCATCCCTGGAGATATTTCACACCAGGTTAGACAGACACCTGTCAGGGATGATCTAGGGCAACTCAACTTTGGAAGCCCCAGGGGCCACACTGATACTTACAGAACATGCTGAGGGCCTCAACTTAAGTGTGGTTGCATATGCAAGCAAGTATATACAAATAGCTTCTCTCCCACTGACAGGCATGAATACAAAGATTAAGGCAAGACTACACAACACACAGGCCCCATTTAAGTCAGTTCTGCTGCTATTAATAAAACGCAATATTTACCCTCCCGATTTCTACCCATGTGACAGCACTTTTCATGCGCAATGATAGTCCAAGAATTTAACTATTAAAACACATCAACAGAAGATCATTCCACTGACTACCTTTTTCTTTTGGCTCCCACTCGCCGGCCACGTGTTGATCCCCACATAAAGCCAAACTGCACCGCGGGTGGCAAACAAACTGGCCGTGGGCAGCATACCAAGTTATTAATAAATATTTTTAAACCTTTACCTTTTCTCTCTGCTGCCATGTCTCCTCTCCTTGCTCCATCATCTCCCCTGGTGCCCGCTGCCCCCCAACTCCTCACCCTCCTCTGCTGTCCTGACTCCTGCCCTTCTCACTGCCCTCAGCCCTCCTGCGACCTGCCCCCTTCCACCAGCCCTTCTCTCCCCTCTGTGCCCACCCCACCTGTAGCCCCACTCTGCTCATCTGAGCTACCCCTCCTCATCCCCTCTTCTAACACCTCCCTTGCCTCTCTCCTCTGGTGCTGGTCCCTCCCCTGCAGGCATCTGCCCTTCTGCTTCACCCCCAAATCCCCTGGCACCTGCACGTTCCCTTAGCCCTGCACCCTCCTGGGGCCTCCCCCTTCCCTCACTGCCCCTGCCCCCTTTGCCCTCTTTTTCCCTGATGCCCACCCCCTCACCACCCTCTGCCCCCCCTTTCCCCTCCTGCCCTTCTGTGTCCTCACACATGCCTTGCTCCATCCCCACCTTTCTCATGCCCACCCCTTCTTTCAAGCCTTCTCCCAGCACCTCCCCCTCTAGCCCCCAATGCCCTTCCCCTCTCCTCTCCTCTCCCAGCATCCCCCTGTCCCCTCTCCCACTGACACCTCCCCTCCTGCCCTTGGCCCCCTGGCCTTTGTCTCTCCTGCACCCCTGTCTCTTGGTGCCTTCCCCTCCCCCCGCCCAAGCCCCTTCTCCTTCCACCCCTCCCCCGCCGCCCCTCTGCCTCCGCCGAAGCCCCTTCCCCCCACCCTCACCTAAGCCCAAGACCCTTCCCTTGGGACCCTCTGGGGGCGGGGGTGGGAGGATGCGCGGGGGGGGCCGGGTGTGACGGCGTGTTGGGGTTTCCCCGTCTCCTGCACCCCTGTAGTGGCACGAACAGACTCCACCAGCCAGTAGAATAGAGGGAGTTTATTGCTTCTCCAGGATACAGCACAGCACAGATGTAATCTGCTTACAGGGCAGGCCTAGGATGCCTCAGCCCCCCTTGAGATGGGGGAGACTGGGCCCCTAAATTCCAGCCCCTTCACTAGGCTGTCTCCTCCGTGATCCCAGACAGAAACTAACTAACTGACTTCCAGCCCTCCCCTCCAGCCAGGGCTCCACTCCGCCTTCTCCCCCTTGTTCTGCTCCCTGGGAGGTAACTGGTGGGACAGGTTCAGACCCCCTTGCATAATGACTCACCCCCTGCCCTGCTGGGCCCTGCTACAGACAGCAGCCAGCGGAGGTCACCCACAGCCCGCTGCCCAGCATAGCAACCAGCAAGGTACCCCCCACTACGTCACACTGGGGCCCGCTCTGGGCAGAGCTGGGGGAGAGACCTAGCTCCACATAGTGCTGGAGCAGGGCCCCCGGCTCTGTAAGTCGCCGAACAGCACTTCCGGGTTCAGGGCTGCGGGGCCCCCTTAGGCGCGGGGCCCGATTCGACCGAATCAGTTGAATCGACCTAAGGCCGGCCCTGGGTTTGGCTGGGAGAGGGGCTCTAGTTGGGGGCTTTGAGGTCACCAGCTCAGTCTGGGGGCAGGAGGGGATATTGGCTGCTCAGGTTCCCATGAAGAGACAAGCTGCAGGATGTGGAGGAAGCTGCCCCACAGCAGTGGCAGGGGTCTCAGAAGTAACGGCCTTACAAGGGTCACACAAAGGTGCCCCAGGCCAGAGGGGACTCTCCACACTCAGCTGTGTCTGCAGGGATTGCCTCTCCAGTGCCGTGATGCAGCTGCATCTGGGGTGGGGCAGAGGGGTTGTTTGCCTCAAGATTTAGTGCCCTTCAATCTGTGTTTGCAAGGGGATGGCTGGCCCCATGGAGCTCAGCATCATCAATCCCAAGGCCTGCAGGAACCCCCGAGTCCCTCCTGTCTGCCCACTCAGGTGCCCAGGCCTGAAAGCCCCACAGTGTGCCCTGGCCCCAGCCCCACTCTCCTGGCCCCACTAGAGCGGATGGTGCTGTGCAGACTGCCTGAGATGGGAATCCCCCGGTTTCCCTAGACCAGATGTTCTGTGTTCCCCAAACATCTGTCCTTCTTCCCAGCCTGCATCTTTCCGGTGTCAGCTCCAGCCAGCGGGTCCAGCTCTGCCTTCTCCAGGGAGTGCACGGAGACCCTGACAACGTTCTCTCTCATTTTCCATCCACGGACATAATCATTTTTGTTCTGTGCACCAAGGCATGTTCGGACGTGCACCACCAGTAACACATGCTGCCTCCTGTGGGTGCTCTGCTGATTAGCTGAGCGGCACCTGAATCTCGCCTGAGTGGCTGCCCATGCACACACACAGCTTCCAGGGCACACTGGCCCCTGACTCTCTGAAATCTGCTCCCGGGTAGGTACCCAATCAGGGCTCCTCTGGGCAGAGACACTGAGTCCACAGAGCTCATTCAGCCTCCTCCTGCCCAGCAGGTTCCTAGTCCCCGAGTGCTTCTTGTACCCCTCTCTGGCCCCTCCCTGCTATGCCCGTGCCGTGGCAGTGCAGACGTCCGAGCTGGGCCACGACTGGGCTCACTCACGCCCCCCACAGAGGTGATTCCCCCTTCCCTGCCGACCCTGCCCATGCTGGGAGCCCCAGAACGCAGCCTGGCCTGACAGAGGGCAGCAGTGCGGGGGGAGGGCAGGAGTGGGGCACAGGAGGAACTGGGGGTTTCACACCCTCCCCCGCTTGCCAGGGCGTGACAGCAGAGAGCGGGGGGCGGCCAGGTCAGGCTGCTCCCACCCCGGGTGTGGAAAGGAGAAGAGTCCCGGTCACCACTGACACGACAGCTTCACTTCTGCCTCAGCCCCTGGCACACACTCCGCACAGCATCCCCCGCCCCACGGCTCCCCCATGGCGCTCCGGCTCTGGCTGTGGGTGCTCGGTGAGTGCGTGTGTCTTCACAGGGCTGGGGAGTGCGTGTGTGTCCATCCCTGTGTTTGTGTATGTGTTGTGTCTATGCTGTGTGTGCGTGCATCTGTGTTTGTGTGAAAGCATGCTTGTGCCCATGTGTGTGCCTTTGTGTACATCCCTGTGTGTCCACGTGTCTCTGAGTATGTTCCTATGTATATTTGTGTGTCCCTGTGTGTGCTTGTGTGGCCGAGTGTGTGTTTGTGTATGTTGCTGTGTCCCTGTATGTATGTGTGCACTTTGTTTGTATTTTTGTGTGTCCTTGCATGTGCGGGCGGATGGGCGGGTGGGCGGGCGAGGGAGACGAGGTTTCACGCTGACACAGAGCTCTCCGGCAGGCTGGGAAATGGAATCCCAGCCCCACTGATAAACCGAGGCTGATAAAGACGGGTTACCCCAGTCTTAGCCCAGATTGCCAGGAACCAGCCAAGGGGACATGGCCTGTTAACAATCAGAGGGCCAAAAGCCATGACGCCAGCATGGCGAGATGCTAGAACTCCTGCAGCCTTCCTACACACCCTGGGTTTCTGGCTTATTCCTGCAACCTGCAGCCTAGGGGACTGTCTTTGTCCTGCCGGCCTTGTGGGCCTCATCTCCCACAGAGCCCTTGCAAGCTGGGTTAGCTCCGGCCACACAGTCTGCTGCCCCTGCGGTTAGCCATACGGCTGGGACCTTTCCCAGCTTGGCTCTCTCCCTGCACAAGCTGGTCCAATACGAGATCCCCTGTCTCTGTCCCTGAGAGGTGTAATGGCTGGGCTGGCTCCGCGGCCGTGGGTAGGGTTGCCAGTGTCTGGTACTGAGCAGGGCAGTCCGTTAGTTGGACTTTGTCTCTGGTAAACAAATAGAGAAAATACTGGATTTATAAATGTCTGGTATTTTCCAATTCAGGGAGTTTTTCTGCTTTTCTCTGCGCCCGATGGAAAAGGTATATGGAACAGGTAAATAAACCTGACAACCAGTTTAGAACAGGTGCCTGCATTTAGCTAGCTCAGGTGGGCTGGGGTTTGATTGGAGCGGTATCTGGTAGCTCCACCTCTCTGGTTTCCATTCCAGGCTCTGCCACAGCCTTGCTGCCTGACCTTGCTTTAAAAATGGTTGAGAATTTCCAAGTGGAAGGCAGCTACAGGCCACCTACCCAGGTGGAAGAAGTGGATGAGGCTTTTTTTTAAACAACGAACAAAATCATCCATAGCCCAAGATTTGGTGGTTATGGGGGAATTCAACTCTACAGATATATGTTGGGAAAATAACACTGCGGGGCACAAACTATCCAATAAGTCCTTAGACTGCATTGGAGACAACTTTTTATTTCAGAAGGTTGAAAAAGCTACCGGGGGGAAGCTGTTCTAGCTTGGATCCGAACAAATAGGGAGGAACGGGTTGAGAATTTGAAAGTGGAAGGCAGCTTGGGTGAAAGTGATCATGAAATCATAGAGGTCACAATTCTAAGGAAGGTTAGAAGGGAGAACAGCAAAATAGAGGCAATGGATTTCAGGAAAGCAGATTTTGGTAAGCTCACAGAGCTGATAGGTAAGGTTCCATGGGAATCGAGACTGAGGGGAAAAACAACTGAGGAGAGTTGGCAGTTTTTCAAAGGGACATTGTTAAGGGCCCAAAAGCAAGCTATTCCCATGTGTCGGAAAGATAGAAAATATGGCAAAAGACCGCCTTGGCTTAACCACGAGATCTTGCATGATCTAAAACTAAAAAAGGAGTCATATAAAAAATGGAAAGGAGGAGAAAATACAAAGGATGGATATAGGCAAACAGCACAGGAATGCAGGGGCAAGATTAGAAAGGCGAAGGCACAGAATGAGCTCAAACTAGCTACAGGAATAAAGGGAAACAAGAAGACTTTTTAGAAATACATTAGAAGCAAAAGGAAGACCAAGGAGAGGGTAGGCCCACTGGTCAGTGAGGAGGGAGAAACAGTAACAGGAAACTTGGAAATGGCAGAGATGCTCAATGACTTCTTTGTTTCGGTCTTCACCGAGAAGTCTGTAGGAATGCCTAAAATAGTGAATGCTAGTGGGAAGGGGGTAGTTTTAGAAGGTAAACTAAAAAAAGAACAAGTGGAAAATCACCGAGAAAAGTTAGATGCCTGCAAGTCACTAGGGCCTGACAAAATGCATCGTAGAGGACTCAAGGAGCTGATAGAGGAGGTAACTGAGCCTCTAGCTATCATCTTTGGAAAATCATGGGAGACAGGAGAGATTCCAGAGGACTGGAAAAGTGCAAATATAGTACCCATCTATAAAAAGGGAAATAAGAACAGCCCAGGAAACTACAGACCAGTTAGTTGAATTTCTGTGCCAGGGAAGATAATGGAGCAAGTAGTGAAGGAAATCATCTGTAAACACTTGGAAAGTGGCAAGGTGATAGGGAACAGCCTGCATGGATTTGTAAAGAACAAATCATGTCAAACCAATCTGACAGCTTTCTTTAATAGGATAACGACTCTTGTGGATAAGGGCGAAGCGGTGGATGTGGTATACCTAGACTTTAGTAAGGCGTTTGATACGGTCTCGCATGATATTCTTATCAATAAACTAGGTAAGTACAACTTAGATGGGGCTCCTATCAGGTGGGTGCATAACTGGCTGGATAACCATACTCAGAGAGTAGTTATTAGTGGTTCACAATCCTGCTGGAAAGACATAACAAGTGCGGTTCCGCAGGGGTCTGTTTTGGGACGGGCTCTGTTCAATATCTTCATCAACGATTTAGATATTAGTATAGAAAGTATGCTTATTAAGTCTGCAGATGATACCAAGCTGGGAGGGGTTGCGACTAATCTGGAGGATAGGGTCATAATTCAAAATGACCTGGACAAATTGGAGAAATGGTCTGAGGTAAATAGGATGAAGTTTAATAAAGACAAATGCAAAGTTCTCCACGTAGGAAGGAACAATCAGTTTCATACATACAGAATGGGAAGCGACTGTCTGGGAAGGAGTCCAGCAGAAAGGGATCTAGGTGTTATAGCGGACCAGAAGTTGAATATGAATCAGCAGTGTGATGCTGTTGCAAAGAAAGCAAACATGATTCTGGGATGCATTAACAGGTGTGTTGTGAGCAAGACACGAGAAGTCATTTGTCCGCTCTACTCTGCGCTGGTTAGGCCTCAATTGGAGTATTGTGTTCAGTTCTGGGCACCGCATTTGAAGAAAGATGTGGAGAAATTGGATAGAGTCCAGAGAAGAGCACCGAGAATGATTAAAGGTCTAGAGAACATGACCTATGAGGGAAGGCTGAAGGAACTGAGTTTGTTTAATTTAGAAAAGAGAAGATTGAGGGGGGACATGATAGCAGTTTTCAGATATATAAAAGGGTGTCAGATATCCCAAGGAGGAGAGAGAAAGCTTGTTCATCTTGGCCTCTGGGGGTAGAACAGGAAGCAATGGTCTTAAACTGCAGCAAGGGAGGTTTAGTTTGGACATAAGGAAAAAGTTCCTAACTGTCAGGGTAGTCAAACACGGGAATAAATTGCCCAGGGAGGTTGTGGAATCTCCATCTGTGGAGATATTTAAGAGTAGGTTAGATAAATGTCTATCAGGGATGGTCTAGACAGTATTTGGTCCTGCCATGAGAGCAGGGGACTGGAGTCGATGACCTCTCGAGGTCCCTTCCAATCCTAGTATTCTATGATTCTATGATTTATGTATGTATCTTATGCCCCATAGTGCTAACAGTTAAGGGGGATTCTCCTCTAGCTCAGGCCTGACATTTTCTCAAGTAATACGTGGGTGCATGTGTGAGAGAGAGAGAGCAAGAGCCTGGGTTCTCCCTCATGTCTCCTCCCCATCCTGATCTGCTTGGCTACAGCGCAGGAAGGAAGTTGTGCACGCTGAGAGTAGTTGACATCAGTTGGAAGCAGGGGAATGGAGAGCGAGTGGGGTCAAGTAGCAAGAGCACCTGGCTGCTTTTCCTGCAGACAGAGGGGCAGGGACTGGGTTGAGCTGTATAAATCAGTTGACGCTCTATGCCTCAGTTTCCCCCTTCATACAATGCCGATGACACCGAGAGTGTTTGTAAAGTGCCTTGTTGTTAGGCTATGGGGCAGAGGGAGAAACTCGAGCACAGAAGCAGAATGGGGGGTGGTAGAACCCCACCTAGGCAGCGCTGGTTCCACTACGTCATGCTGCCTGCCCTGTCTGCGTGGGTCAAGGAAAACCCCACAAAAAGTCTCTGCCTCACAATATATTTTGCAGAGACAAAAAGAGGCAGCAAACAGCCTGGCAGAGGAGGGGAGACAGGAACTCAGGCTGGGCGGGAGAAGGGACTGAACATTGAGTGGGGAGGAAGAGATGATTTCTGGGTTCCCACTGTTTGTGTGGCGGGGGGCGGGGGGCAGGGCTGAGGTTTCCATGCCCATAAGCAGGACAGCAGAGATTTCTCCCTGCCCGCTCTTCTTGGGAATGTCGGGGGAGATTTCGCTGGTGGCCGACGTACCAGGAATTCGCCAGCTCCCCTGAGTGCGGCAGCTCCCCACAACCGTGGCCCCCGACACCACTGACCGTCCACATTCTCCTGCGCACTGGGTGCTGCAGGGAGCGTCTGACCCCCCGGCTCAGCTCCGGCTCAGGGCGGGAGGACTCCAGTTGGGTGCGTGCCCCCCTCTCCACCTGCGGCTGGACAGGACACAGCAGGGAGCGGTGACCCCGTCTCCCATCGCAGCCTGGCCCTGGGAGCTGGGCCAGATGTGGGAGGGTGCAGGGGAAGACCCTACCAGGCATGGAGAGAAGCCAGGGAGGAGGGAAAATTGACCTTGAGCCCCATACACCCTGTTCCACCCGGGTCTGGCAGAGGGAGGGTCTGACTGTGCGGCACAGACTGACAGTTAGTCAGGTTCATCGGGGAGGGATGTTTAGAGGGGGGCTCTGTGGGAAATGACGGGTAGTTAGTCAGGGATGTAGGGCAGAGGCTGGCAGAGAGGGGCTGTTTGTAGGGACAGACTGGCAGTTAGTTAAGGAAATGGGGGAGGGGATGACAGAGGGGGGCTCTGTGGGGCAGAAACTGGCAGTTAGTCTGGTACATGGGGAGGGGCTGACAGAGGCGGCTCTGTCTGTGGGGCACAGACTGGCAGTGTTTCAGGTGCATGGGGAGGTTGATGACTGATAATAGGAGACTAGCTGGTCTCATGTGGGTGTCTGGGTGGGGAAGTTTCTCGGATGCGGGAGATGGGCAGTGGGATTTGGACGGGGTGGCACAGGCAGTGGTGGGCTGTGTGTGCACTGATGATACAGGATGCAGAGTTAAGGGGTAGAAAATCTTCACACCTGGCAGCTGGACCAGCCGATGTGGTTGCTGGTGCTTCCTTTGAGCATCCCCTCCGGGAGCAGGTAGGGGCTGTTGTATTCACTATTCTGATGATGATGATGATGGTGATGATGGAAATGTTGCAGTTCAGCTGAGTGTGTGCAACACACACCCAGGAGAAACCACGTCCTAGTTCCAGTGCCCAAGTGCACCCCTCACATCCCTCTTTTAGCCTCTAGGCCTTCTGCTACTGGGAACCTCTCCTGGGACCCCACTCTCTGGCCCTGTTCAGAGTCCTAGAATCACTGGGCTGGAAGGGACCTGAGGAGTCAGCTAGTCCTGGTCCTGTTCAGAGCAGGACCCAGCCCAACTCAGTCATCCCAGCCAGGCCTTTGTCCAGTGTGGTCTTCAAATCCTCTCAGGACAGAGATTCCCCCACTTCCCCAGGCCTCCCGTTCCAGTGTTTCCCCAGCCTCAGTGACATCGTTTCCCCTAATATCCACCACACAGCCCCCCAACTGGCACTCGAGACAGTCGCTCCTTGGGATCCCCTCTCTGGCCATAGAGAGACCCTCTTATGCCCTCTACCTTGCCTGCATCCTCTGCCTTACCCCACCCCCGGCACATCTGGTTGTGAGCCCCAAGCTGGACCTCCCTCCTCAGCCCTCGCTTTGGTCAAACAACAAATGGCCTGGTAGCACTTGAAAGACTAATAAAACCTGCAGATGGGATCATGAGCTTTCGTGGGCAGAGCCCACTTCTTCAGAAGACCGGGGGCTGGGGGGTGTATCAACGCTGCCCTGAGAATCAGCCCCCCCAGTCCTGCTGGGCCTGCTCAGCATGTGGCGGTCGGAGTCCCTGTTCCTCGAACAACAGGGCCCAGGGCTAGGGCACAGGGGCTCAGGGGCTCAGGCGACTGGGTGTGAATGGGAGCGTTTGTGCTGCCCACCTCCCATCGGCGCCCATTGGACTCGCGCGTGGGAGCAATCGGACCAGCTGCCCCGCGCTCAGGAGAGGGAAATGTGGGGTCCGCAGTGCTGAGCTGCTCCAGACAATTCTTTCCTCGCTGTGTGGCTGGGGGCGCTGGCCAGAACACTCCTGCTCTGACTGACCCCGTGTCTGGGGGTGGAAAGGGCTTTTCAAGGGGTCAGATGTGCGGAGCCCGTGGGGGTTGGGTGGATGCGGCTGCCCCCCTCTGCAGAGTCCCGGACTGGCTTCAAGTTGTGCAATGGGGGATTCTCCATCCCTTGACATCGCTGAGCCGTGACGTGAGGGCGTCAGTAACACAGCCAGGGCGAGTGGGGCTGGGGCCGGAGGGGCGGGGGAGATTCTGGGGCCTGCAAGGTGCAGGAGCTCAGCCCAGATGACCAGATGCTTCCTTTGGACCTTCAAGTCTGAGCCCATGAGACCGGTCTTTGGGCTGCTCTGGGACTCCTGACCCCAGCTCTGACCCACAGCCCCTGCTCTGACTGCTAGGCATGACTGCTCCAGCCAGGAGTCTGGGAGGGCTTTGCCTGTGGAGGGGCTGATGTCATGGCAACAGAAACACTCCTGTGCCTGTGGGCTCCACCCCAGTGAGGGGGCTCTGCTGGCACCGCTCTGTCCCCACAGGCCCTGGAGTGCAGCCTCCCCCTCAGCTGTCATGGGAAAAGTGGATCAAGTCCTCAGGTTTGCAGGGAATGGCTCAGACCGACCCGAGCGTGCGCTTAAGGCCCAGAAAGCAAAGCTCATCAAATCAATGGTTGGTTTATTTCTCTTCACTCTCTTTATCTTAAACCAGTCTGACAATTTTGTTCCTTGGCTCCTGCTGTTGCTCCACCTGAGGTGGGTGGAGATTTTGGCATGGAGGGAGCATCTCTGGGACACCATGAATCACTTCTACTCTTCCAGGCAATGCAGGATGAGGCAGCAGGGACTCCAGAGTCAGCGGGAGGCTGGATACATCTGGGCTGGCCCCAGTGGCCGGAAGACACAGAGTTTTGGGCCTGGCTGAGCAGCAGGTTTCTTTCCACACCCGTCTGTTCCCAGGAGTCTCTGGCCACTCCCTGCTGGGGGCGGGGCTGCCGTGGGAGCCCTGCCCTGGCCCTGGGCGTTCCTGGCCAGGCCCTCCCTTTGCTCCTCCACTCTCCATCCAGGCAGATCTCTGAGTTGGGGACACCTCCCCTGAGAACCTACCGCCTCCTCCGTGGAAGTGGTGGGAAAGGAGCTGCCAGGAACTCCTGGCCGTGGTGGCCCTCCGGGTTGTAGAGGAATCCCTTAGTGCATCGTTTCTCCCCCTGGGGGTTCCTGCCCAGAAGGGGGCGGCAAGGCGAGGGCAGGAGGGTCACTCACGGGGGCACCGGACGTTTGGGCTTTCCCAACCGTGGCATCGTCTTCAGTCTCCAGGTCCCCATCGCAGCGGAGTTTGGAAATAAGAAGAAATGTCCCTGATCTCTCCTGGCCTCCCAAGCTGGGCGGCTGGAGGGGCAGCTGCTCTCTGCCGCCCAACCTGGCCAGCAGCGGCGCAGACGGAAGGGTGGCAACAGCACTGCTGCCTCCACTTCCTCCTGCGCTGCTGCTGCTGCTGGCACTGATTTCACAGCTGGGATCCCGCTCGCTCTGGCCACCCAGCTTGGAAGGTAGCAATGCCACCAGCAGCGGTGCAGAGGGAAGGATGGCAATGGCAGGCCACACCCACTTCCTTCTGCGCTGCTGCTGGGAGCGGAGCTGCCCTCCGAGCTGGGCACCTCCCCTGTGGCCACTGCTCTGTGGTCCCCCAGCGGAGAAGGCAGCCCTGACAGCAGCAGTGCGGAAGGAAAGGTGGCAACAACATGCCAGGCAACCCTGCCTACTGCGCTGCTGCTGGGGGCGCCTTGACTTCTGAGCTGGGTGACCCATCAGAGACCACCCCTCACTCGCTGCTCAGTGGGCCCCCCTCCAAACTGGGTCCCACAACAGCAGCCACTGCTCTGCTGCTGCCCAGGTCCAAAGGCAGTGCCACCACCTGCAGCGGCACAGAAGGAAGGGCTGACATACGAGACCAGGCCTCCCTTCCTCCTCAGCTGCTGCTGGCGGTGGTGCTTACTTTGCAGCTGGGCGTCCTGCCAAAATGGGCCACTCTCAGGCCACTCAGGGTGTGTCTAGACCACAGGTTTTATCAACAAAAGTCCACTATACTATAGAAAGTTGACAAAACTAGACCTTCGTCTACACTGCCGCTGAATTCTGTCGACGCAACGTAGACAGAACTCAGCAGTTTTGTTGAGGGCTATAAACCTCATTGTACGAGGAATAACGCTTTTGTCCAGAGAGTTCTGTCGACAGAAGGCGCTATTGCATCTACACTGTCCTTTGCCTCTACACTGTCATGTCGACAAAGCAGCTTGCTTTGTCTACAGATCTGGATGTAGTCTAGATGCTGTTTGTCGACAGAAGCTTTGTCAACAGTACCTCTCGACAAAACTTCTGTCGACCAAAGTCTGTAGTATAGACGTACCCTCAGTGTGGCAGGCAGGGCTGCCCCCGGCAGTGGCAGGGAAGGGAGGGCGGCAGTCGCAGACCTTCTGTGCTTCGGCTGGGGGCAGGCAGCCTTGTGCACATGGTGCCTGTGCTCTCTAGCTGTCCAGCTGAGAAGTGAGAGACAAGGCCAGCAGCGGCACAGCTGGGAGGGTGGCGATACCAGACCAGCTTCCCTCCCTCCTGCGCTGCTGCTGGCAGTGGGGTTGCCATCCAGGTTGGGCACCTCACCCCTTATAATTGCCCCCGCCTCTCCGTTAGTAGGCAGTGCCACTACCAGCAGCAGTGCAGAGGGAAGGGAGGCACCGCCACACCAGGCCACCCTCCCTTCTGCGCTGCTGGCGGTGCTGGCGCTGCCTACTCATGGGAAAAGGGGTAAAAAGGGGGTACTCGGAAGGAGCAGCGCCACATGGAGATCGGGATTACCAGGGGTCTGAGTCCCCTGCTGATTCCAGGCTCCATGCAGGTGCTTCCACTCTGAAATGCAGGATCCTGTGCCTTTCAAAGCGGAAGGACCCTCGTAAAGCCCGGAGTCAGTGGGACTTCCTGCTGTCCCCGGGCTGCACACGGAGTTCCGATTTTGAAGTGCACAGGAGGCCCTGCTGGGGCCCTTGTACATTTCAAAGTGCAGAAAGTGCCCATCGACTAGTCGAGTAGCCAATGGAAATTCTATCGACTACTCGACTCCTCCATGAATCGTTATTTAACATCGTTACCCAGCAGCAGTGGCGCAGAAGGCAGGGAGGCAAAGCTGCAGCAGCCCTCCTGCCTTCTGCACTGTTACCGGAGACAGCACAGATTGTCCAGCTGCCCGGTGTGAGAGGCGGCGCTGTCGCCAGAGACGGCAGAGAAGGATGAGGGCAGCAACATCCAGGGCCGCCCTCCCTTTTTGCGAGGGATGTCAGACAGGGAATCATGGAACAAACATGTCACTGCATCAAACTGTAGCAATTCCACAATTATTTGATAGTCCATGGGGCCTGAGTCAGCAATGCAGGGCTGCACCGGCATCCCACACAGCAGCCTCTGTGCGACGAGAGCTTGTGCCAACCCTGGACATAGGCTGCTCTGCAGCAGCCTCCTCTGGAGTGTGAGAGGCAAGAGCAGGCAGCTTCGCAGAACTGGTGCTCACGGAGAACTAGATTTTAAGTCAGCTTCCCTCGACCACTCCCCCCCGCCCACTGCGTCGATGTGAGACAGCAAGGGAGAAAAGGGGGCTCCATGGAGCTGGCATGTGCGGAGAGCCGGTTTAGAAGTTAGTTCCCTGTACATCTCATCTCATCTCTGCCCTGCGTCCACGCTGATAGAGAGGCAGCAGTGGAGGGGGATGGGTGAGACATGGTTCCATAGGAGCTGATACCCGTGGGGAGCTGTCTTAAATGCTGCTTCCCGTGTGCACCAGCTCCCACCTGCCCCCTCCCCTCCATGTTGCTGCATCTCTAGGAGAGGCTGCAGTACGTGGTGGGGGCCAGGCAGCTCCACAGGATCTGGTGCTCATGGGGAGGCGGCTTAAAAGCTGGATCCCCACAGACACCAGCTCCCACCTTCCCCCCCCAGCCTCCCTTGCTGCCTCTGTTCCTGAGGCAGCTGGGGGAGGGGTGTGTGGAGTCGACAGGATTAACAAATAAGCCCAGAGGTATCGGTTAATCGTGCAGCCGACTACACACGTTGACATCCCTAGTTTGTGCTGCTGCTGGTATCAGCGCTGAACTCTGAAGTAGCCCCTGGCCAGTGGCACCCACTCTCTGGTCACCCAGGTTGGGAGGCAGGGCTGACACCCGCCGCGGGGCCGAAGGAAGTGCTGCAATCCCGCCCCTCCTGCACTTCCTCCTGCACTGCTCTTGGGAGCAGCACTGACTGCCGAGCCGGTGACCAGAGAGTCGTGGATGCTCCTGGGGCGCCCAGCTCGGAAGACAGGGCAACCGCCAGCAGTGGTGCAGAAGTAGGAGTGACACACCACACGGAGCCACCCTGCTTCTGTGCTGCTGCTGGCAGGGACGCCGTAGTCTAAGCTGGGCCCCTGGCCAGCAGCCACTGCTCTCCAGCCACCCAGCTCAGAAGGCAGCCACACACCCAGCAGCACTGCCCCCTTCCCTCTGTTCTGCGGCTGGTGGTGGCGCTGACTTCCGAGCTGGGTGACCTGCCTGGGGCCACTGCTCTGCAGCCACCCAGATCGAAAAGCAGCCCCACCGCCAGCAGCAGTGCAGAAGGAAGGGTGGCAATACCAGACCAGGCCTCCCTTCCTCCTGTGCTGCTGCTGTTAATAGGGCTGCCCCCAGACTGGATGGCCAGACAGTAGCCGCTGCTCTCCAGCCACTCAGCTGGGAAAGCCAGGAGAAATCTGACAGTTTTTAATATTTCCAAACATCTGCCCAGAGGAAGATTTGAGGGCCAAAGATGAGGTCATGGCTGGGAAAACCCAGGCGGCCAGTGACCCTGCTCGAGAGCCCCCTACCCTGGCCCTGCCACCCCCTTTTGGGTTGGGAGCCCCAGCTGGAGAAAGGCTGCACTAGGGGATTCCCCAATGACCCTGAGGACCAAGAGGGCCAGGAGTTTCTGGCAGACCCTTTCCCACAACTTCCAGGGAATACGCCACAACTAGGGCCCCATCGCGTCCCCCTGCAACCTCGCCCATTTCACAGCCAGAGCCTTTCCACGCTGCTCCCTGGCACACTCCCGGGGGTTTCCGTGGGAAATTTCCCGGCTCTCTACCTGGGCGGGTCCTGCCCCAAACTAGGATTGTGTGCGCTGGGGGTGGGGGACATCCCAAGAGTGCAAATTTCACTTCCCAGCAGCCTGTGGGGCAGGGCTAGAGCTGTTCCACCCTCACTTCTCCCTGCCCCTAAGGGTGGCTCTGATCTGCCCCCTCCGAGAATGCCCGTGTTGGGGCAGGACAACTCCTGTCCCATCCCGGCAGGGTCAGGCGAGCAGCTGGTGCCCCAGGCCCCTCACCACGTGGAGAGCTCAGACTCCCCCCTTCCCCGTTGCACGTCTCCTGGCTGTGAAATGGGTGGGGCCCTAGTCAGGTTCCCAGGGACCTTTCCCCCCCACAGAGCAGGGGTGGGGAACCTTTGCTGGGTCGGGGCTACTGACCCACAGAGAAATCCATGGGGGGCTGCACACAAGTGAGGAACAGCCCCCCTCCCCTCCCCAGCATGGGCCCCCAATGCACGGGGGAGCCCCGACCTTCAGGGGCCGGATCCCCGCAAGCCAGGGCTGCATCCGACCCCCGCGCCTGAGGTTCCCCATCCCTGCCGTAGGGATCTGCACTGGATGGGAGTCTCTCTGGGAAGGGCCTGGCCAGGCCACGAGAGCCCAGGGCAGGGCTGCGAGGCACCCTGGTTTCTGTGGCTTCTCTGCCCAGCTTCCTGGCTGAAGAGAACCGGCAGCCTGAGCTCGGGTTTGGGGGAAGCGGCGTGACGGGGAGGCCCCTCGGTCTCTTCCAGCTTCAGCAGGCCCCCGAGGTGCAGCCTCCGTCCGGACTCTCTGCCCTGGCCGGCCGGTTTCCTCCTTCGCTGCCCTGGTCCCGTGTGTGATCTCGCCTGGTCCTGGCTGCTGGGATGGTTGTTTAATCTTCAGTCTGTGCTGTGACACGCCCCATCTCTGGGCTGGAATCGTCTCCGTCAGGTCACTGGGTCCAGGCCACCCCTGGTTCCGAGGTGATGGCAGCTTCTCCCGCCACAAAGCCTGCAGGCTTCCAGCTTCCCTCTGGAAGAGTTTGTCTTCGGGCAGGGCGGCCTAGTGGCTGGAGTCTGTAACTGGCCCCTTTTCTCAGGGCAGTATGGCTCAATTGCTAGTGTCAGTACCTTGCCCAGTTTCTCAGGGCAGTGTGGCCCAATGGCCACTGTCAGTACCTTGCCCCTTTTCTAAGGGCAGTGTGGCCCAATGGCCTGTGTCTGTACATTGCCCCTTTTCTAAGGGCAGTGTGGCCCAATGGCCAGTGTCAGTACCGTGACCCTTTCTAAGGGCAGTATGGCCCAATGGCCAATGTCAGTACATTGCCCCTTTTCTCTGGGCAGTATGGCCCAATGGCCAGTGTCAGTACCTTGCCCGTTTTCTATTGGCAGTGTGGCCCAATGGCCAGTGTCAATACCGTGACCCTTTCTAAGGGCAATATGGCCCAATGGCCAGTGTCAGTACATTGCCCCTTTTTTTATGGGCAGTGTGGCCCAATGGCCAGTGTCAGTACCTGTACCCTTTCTAAGGGCAGTATGGCCCAATGGCCATAGTTCGTACCTTGCCCCTTTAGTCTGAGCAGTGTGGCCCAATGGCCAGTATTGGTACCTTTCCTCTTTGCTCTAGGCATATGGCCCAATGGCCATAGTCAGTACCTTGCCCCTTTAACCAGGGCAGTGCAGCCCAATGGCTACAGTCCCTAAGCTGGCCCTGACTCACTGGGCTGTGCAGGTCCCTGTCGAGGGACAGGAGATGGGGGAGGGGTAGTTCCATGCCCCGCCGGCGGGGGAGGGGCAGCTCCTTCTTCTCCCCTGGCGCCCGGCCCAGGTCTGGGTCGTGTCCGTGGCTCCAATCCCGGCGTGAGCAGGAAAAGCTCCGACCAACGCTCTGACTCCGGCTGGCGGCTCCCTCCCCGCAGGCGTCACCTGCCCTGGAACAGCCCCTGCCGAGCTGCGGGCACCTGGAGCCAGGCTCGGAGGGGAGGGGAGGTGGCGCATCCCCGTGGCCGGGCTCCTCCTGTCCCAAGAGAGCAAGGGCCTGTCAGACGTGGGGCCCCGGGAACCAGGGGGGTCAGTGGGAGTTTGGCCCTGGGCGGCGCCTCTCTAGGGCCCCCCAGGGCTAGACCCCTCTGGCCTATCATTGCAGGAGCTGCTATCGCCTCCCTCCCCCCCGCCCCATGCCAGCTGTTCCCCCACAGCATCCGGGTGCCCCAGGGCCCTGGCTGGGGCTGGGTCCAAGTGGGCGCATCCCTGCCCCACAGAAGAGCGGGCGCCTTGGTGCCTGGGGAGTGGCTGGTCCTACATGGAGCGGGGCGGGGGAGGGGAGAGGCAGACTCACCCTCCCGCGGGGCCGGGCCCAGAGGCTTTGGCGTCTTGCGACCGGGCTCCCATTTAGGGTTGCCGGGTGTCCAATATTCTACCGGACGGGCCGGTTTTTGGGCCCTCTGCTCGGTACGAACAGTCAGAACATACCGGACATGAGCAATGTCTGGTATTTTCTGGTTTTCCGGCTGGACGCCCGATGGCAGCCTGGCGGGGGGAGGGGGAGTGGATGGGAGGGGAGCGCGATCGGCGCTGGGAGCCTCTGGTTGCGTGTGACGCCTTGTGGAGGAGGGGAAGCCCTGTCTGTGCTCCTGAGCGCTGGGCAAGCGCCTTGTGGAGCCGCAGCAGAACTCACTCGCGCTTCGCCAGGACCGTGCGCGGAACAGGCAGCGCCCTGGGATCTGCCCATGCCCGGCTCAGTCCCACTCCCCGCCGGCCGATTCGCTCCCCCCAACCCCCTCCCGGCCAGCCGGTTCTCCCCCACGTCTCCTCCTGATCTTTCCCGGCCAGCCCCGCTGACCCCGCCAGCCTTGCTTCCGGTGGCCAGTTCTCCCCTCCTCCCCCCGATCTCCCCCAGCCAGCCCCGCTGCACCTAACCGCCCCCCCCAGCCCTGCATCCCGCCAGCTGGTTCCCCCACCCCATCTCCCCCGGCCATCCCCGCTGTCCCCGACCTGCCCGCCCACCCCCGTCAGGCCTGCTTCCCACTGGCCGCACTGCCCCTCCCCCCCCCACCTCCTGGCCCGTCCCCCCACCCTCATCTGAGATCAAGTGTGTCCGATATTTTTTTTTAAACTCACCTGGTAACCCTATTCCCATTGCCGGGTGGGAGCCTGGGCGGGGTCATTTCCGCAGGGCCCCTGGCCTGGCATCTGCCGGTGTCTCTGGTCTAGGGGCCCGTTGCCCAGCGGGGTGCCGCACCTCCGGCACAGCAGCAGTGGACAGAGGGGTCAGGCCCCTCCCTGGCCGGATGGCTGGCCCTTGTCCTTGGCTGGGCACCCGAGGGACAGTGCCAGCTGGGCCCCAAGCTCCCTAGTGGGGGCTGTGCTGAGCTGGGGTGGAAGGGAGGAGACAGGGCCCCATCAGTGTCCTGCTCCCAGCTCCCAACCCCCCTGGGCCAGGGCCTCCCTCCCTACGTCCCTCTTCTGGAGCCACTGGGGAGAGGAGCTAACGAGACGCCCAGCTCCTGGGGCAAAGGGCGGTGGGTAGGGCCGCCATGGGGACTTGCACCCCCAGCTCATTTTGCAAGGTTTTGGACTGGACAGTACCAACCAGGCAGTACGTAGCTACACAGTAGAGAGGAGGGGGTTGGGTCGGGGCGGGGAGAGATGGAATCCTGGGGGCCGGACTCGCTCGTCCTTCGCCGGGATCGTACGCCGGACAGGCAGCGCCCCGGGATCTGCATGCACCCAGGCCAACCCCACTCCCCACTGGCCGCTCCCCCCTTGTCCAAACCCGCTCCCCCCAACTCCATCCCGTCTAGACCACTGCTTCCCGCCAGCTGGTACCTTCCCCCCCTCCCCGCTCCTAGTTCTCCCCCCGTCAGCCCTTCTCCTCCTGACCTCCTCCCAGCCAGCCCTGCTTCCTGCTGGCCGGTCTACACCGCCCCCGATCTCCCTGCACCAGCTCCGTTCCTCCCGCCCCATCCCATCCAGCCTCACTCCCCTCCCAGCCGGTCCCCCCTTCCCGTTGTGAGATCACGTGTGTCTGGGATGTTTTTCAAACCCATCTGGTAACCCTTCCAGGGGGACAAGGAGGGGCCCAGGGCCAGAAAGGAACCTGGCTGGAGCCCGGGCCGGAATATGGCTCCTTATCGTCCCCGGGTCTCCCCTGAGCCAGAAGAAGATGAACTGGGCCCAAATCTGGCTCAGGCCCGACTCTGACTCTGTCCTCCCCAGGGGTCACTCCCAGCCCTCAGCCCTGCCGCTGCCGGCCCTGCGGCCTGCTCACCCCGGGGTCAGGGGGCCTGCTCAGAGGACACTCACCTCCAATGCCGGGTGTGGGGGGGCAATTACAACCCGGCTCTGCTGCTCCCTGGGGCCTTGGCTCTCCCTTGGGACACTCTGGGTGCAATGCAGGAGCTGACACGCTGCGGGGGAGAGAGGTGGGGCAGGTCAATAGACCCGTACCCAGCCTGTGCCAACGAGCCCCCTTCCCCATCCCCGGGGCTGGGCGGTCGTGCTTAGGGGAG
This sequence comes from Pelochelys cantorii, assembly GCA_032595735.1. NCBI lineage: Eukaryota > Metazoa > Chordata > Testudines > Trionychidae > Pelochelys > Pelochelys cantorii. Next base: position 18,407,114 of record CM064351.1, on the reverse strand, counting down.
AGAGTCGGATCCATTGGGCACAGCTCTCAGAAAGGGCCTTGTCTTTCCAGACTAGGACAATATGGATGGATCCCATGGTGGGGGAGAGGAAAGTTGTGGGGGTGGGGGGTGGGATTTGAGGTTCTTGTTCCCAGAGCCAGCCAGGCCCTGATTTCAACTTCCATCTCCCAACCCTGTCCCTGAAGGAGGAAGGGCCCAACACAGCCCTGCCCAAGGGTCCCCAGTCTCCCCTTTCCCGACCCCACCCCCAGTGCTGAAGGAAAACAGCCTCCCCCTACTCGCCCATGCTCACCTCCCCGCTGTCTGAGCGCCGGAGTGGGGCTCTGCCCGCAGGTCTCCCCGCAGGGCCGGCCCGAGGCCAGACCCCGCCCGTGTGGAGCCTGCAAAGGAAGAGTAGCCGGGGTCACCTCTCAGAAACCGGGAAACCTCCTCCCTCTCCATAGCCCCCTGCTCAATCAGCAGTGAGACAGGGAGAGGGGGGTGGCTGTGAGGTCTCAAGGGACGTCCCAAGGGCTAGCCCAGGTCACCCCCCCGAGGGGCTGGTCTCAGAGGGATTCCAGCCCCGCCTCTTTGGGGGGCTCCCTGCCCCACCAGCTCCTTCCCCACACAGGCCTTTGTGGCATCACCGTCCCCTCCCCCCGCACGGCTGGTGTCCTGCCCCCAGCCAGCACCTTGGGGCACTTGGACAATCACAGCCCAGAGCTGTACAACCAGCCACAGCCCAGGCACTGCTCGTGGGCAATGCCAACAAGTATGAGAGCAGCCCTGCCCCTTAGAGAGACTCAGGAACTGCCCAGAGATAGGCACGGTAGAGAAACAGCTTGACCACCCCCCTTTTCCCCGCTAGCCCTGCTGGGCTGGGACAGATCCGTCTGGTCTGTGAATCACAGAACAGTAGAATGGGAAGGGACCTTGGGAAGCCATCGAGTCCAGTTCCCAGCCCTGGCGGCAGGACCCAGCACCGTCTAGATCATCCCTGACAGGTGTCTGTGCAACCTGCTCTGAAATATCTCCAGTGATGGAGATTCCGTAACCTCCCCAGGCAATTTCTTCCAGTGTTTCACCACCCTGACAGGAAGTTTTTCTGACAGCCAGAAACAATTTGTGCCCTGCTGTGCACAACCTTCACTGAGCTCCCCCTTGCTGGCTGCTGCTGCCATGTGCGGCGTGCTCCAACAGGTGGGTGTGGAGACGCCCGGGCGTGACGTAACATCACGGCCTGGGATTTTAAAACTGCTGGGTGCTGTCCTGAGTTGCGGGTTCGGAGTCCGGGGACGGAGCGCAGACTCCGGCCCCGCAAAGTGGAAGGCAGAAGCGAGGGGAAAGGGAAGGGCTGGGAGAGGAAGGTGCTTGTGTGGAGGGGGAGGGGGAAGAAAGAGGAAGGGATGAAAGAGGAAGGGGCTTGTGCGGAGGGGGAGGGGAGGGAGAAAACTAGGGGAAGGGCTGAGAGAGGAAGGGACTTTTGCAGAGGGGAAGAGGAGAGGGGGAAGAAAGGAGAAGGCACCAAAGGGACAGGGTACAGGAGAGACAAATGCCAGGGGGCCAAGTGCAGACAATGAGGAAAAGGGCAGGAGGGGAGGTGTCAGTGGGAGGGGGGACAGGGTGATGCTGTGAGAGGAGAGGGTAAAGGCACTGAGGGCTGGAGGAGGAGGTGCTGGGAGAAGACCCTGCTGGTCTGGGACTGATCCGTCTGGTCTGTGAATCACAGAACAGTAGAATGGGAAGGGACCATGGGAAGCCACCGAGTCCAGTTCCCTGCCCTCACGGCAGGACCCAACACCGTCTAGATCAGTGGTCCCCAACGGGGCATTTATGTGCACCCGCCAGGTGCCGACTCTAGGCACCAGCAAGCCAAGCACATGCTTGGTGTGGCACATTGCCAGGGGCAGCGTTCCGGCCGCCCCTGAGAGACACTGGCCGGAGAACTCCTGAATTCCTAACCCGTAGCGCCTGACGCGGGCCTCCCTGTGCCCGCCCAAGGCAACGGGCGGGGCAGCGGAGCAAGCGATGGGCCAGCAGTGAGCCACCCTTGGCAGGCTGGGTGCGTGGGGCAGGTCGCACTTGCAGCCCTGCCGTGATTGGCTGAGGCGTCATGACATCATGGCTCCGGGGCTGCCTTCCTCCGGCACCAGGGAGAAAAGTGCCCCCTCTACTTAGCACGAGAGGGCGTCGTGGCGGGGCGGCCCCGGCAGGAGCGCTGGCCACTCGCTGCTCCAGTCGCCTTCCTGGCGCAGCTTGTGGTGCCCAGCACCCACCAGCAGCAGAGTGGGAAATGCCCAAATGAGCCTCCCGTCCATGAAGCAGACTCGGGCGCCTGGGGATAGTTTGCGCTCCTCTGACTGGCACCAGCCAGCTCAGCTCCACGTGCAGGGGGGTGCAGCAGCCTGATCTGCTTGGCCTGGCGGTGAGGAACTGCTGGAGGGGGCCTCGCCTGCCCCAGCTCAGAGATTTGGGGGGAGGGGGGAAGAGGTGTCCCTGGCCTTGCCCTTTATCTTTCCCAGCTGTGTCCACGCACATCCCCAGGGGATGCCACTTTCACCCCTTCCTCAGGGTGCTCCGATGTTTCTGCACGTTCTGGGAGGAGTGGACATGAGGGTTTCGTGGGCAGCGGGAAAGGAGACGGAGTTCGGTCAGTGTGGGGAAGTGGGAGAGGGGTGGGGACTGGGTCCAGTGGGGAGGGAAGGGGAGAGGAGTGATGGGGTTTGGCTGGGAGGGAGGAGAGGGCGCAGGGTGGATCACGTGGAGGAGAGAAGGGGGAGCAGACTGCATCCAGTCACTGAGGGGTAGAGTTTGCCTGGGAGGGGAGAGGAGGTGGAAACTGAGTTGGGTGGCTGGGTGGGGGTTGGGAAGTGTGTGGACAGGGATGTGTGCGGAGAGGAGACAAGACATAGGCTGGATTTGGCTGGAGGGCATGGTGGGAGTCAGAGAGCTGCAAGGTGAAAGGGGTGCTTTCCTCCTCAGTGCCTGTCCTGCAGCAGTGTGCAAGGTGAGGGAGGGGGGCGGTGTGTGGACAAAAATTTTTTTGCTTGGGACGGTAAAAAACCTAGAGCCGGTCATGCTCGCAACGCACGCGTGGCCCCACCCCCAGACGTGCGGCATACGCATGGCCCCGCCCCTGGATGCAGGGCCCCGGCCCCAGGCGCCTGGCGCACGCGCAGCCCCAAAAGGTTGGGGACCACTGGTCTAGATCATCCCTGACAGGTGTCTGTGCAACCTGCTCTGAAATATCTCCAGTGATGGAGATTCCGTAACCTCCCCAGGCAATTTCTTCCAGTGTTTCACCATCCTGACAGGAAGTTTTTCTGACAGCAAGAAACATTTTCCTCATGTCCAACCTAAACCTCCCTTGCTGAAGTTTAAGCCCATTGCTTCTTGTCCTGTCCTCAGAGGCCAAGGAAAACAGTTTGTCTCTCTCCTCCTTGTGACACCCTTTTAGGTACGTGAAAACCGCTCTCATGTCCCCTCTCAGTCTTCCCCTTTCCAGACCAAACAAGCCCAGTTCTTTCATTCTCATCTTTTCTAAACTGTTCCACATTTTCCTTGCTCTTCTCCAGGCCTTCTCCAATTTCTCCAGTTCATTCCTGAAACATGGTGCCCAGAACTGGAGACAAGACTCCAAGTGAGGCCTAAGCAGCGCAGAGGAGAGCGGAAGAATGACTTCTCGTGTCTTGCTCACCACACTCCTGTTAGTGCCTCCCACAATCATGGTTGCTTTTTTTTTGCAAGTGTCACACTTTGGACTCCTATTTAGCTTGTGGTCCACTCTGATTCCTAGATCCCTTTCTGCAGGACTCCTTCCTAGAGAGTCGCTTCCCATTCCGTGTGTGTGAAGTGGATTGTCCCTTCCGAAGGGGAGCACTTTGCATTTGTCTTTATTAAACTTCATCCTATTTACCTCAGACCATTTTTCCAGTTTGTCCAGATCACTTTGAATTCTGACCCTTCCTCCAAAGCACTTGCCACCCCTCCCAGCTTCGTATCATCTGCAAACTTAATAAGTGCCCTCTCTATGCCAATATCTAAATCACTGATGAAGATTGAACAGAACCGTCCCAGAACAGACCCCTGCAGAGCCCCACGTGTTAGGCCCTTCCAGCATGGCTGAGAACCATTAATAAGGACTCACCAAGAGCAGTTTTAAAGAGAACAAAAGGCCGCGAGTCTCCCCTGTCAGTAACCACCCACTCCACCAATCCGCAGCGAGACTGGGAGCTCGGAGGCAGCGGGGGGAGGGGAGAGGGCTCAACAGATGTTCAAAAGGATGGGCCAGGTTGCATCCGGCTCCCAGCTCTCTGCCAGCCCAGCTCTGAGTGAGGCCTCCGACCGCCCCAGCCCCCCAACACCCACCCACCCTGCTTGGTGGGGCAGGGAAAGGGGGGAAGACGCAGAAGAAGGCGAGACAGAGGGAGGGGAGGGGGCAAAGGGGAACCAAACTGAGCAGGCTCCATACCTCTCGGAGGCTCCGACCGTCTCACCGGGTCCAACACCAGCGGCCGCAGGGAAGGAGAAAACGCTGACGAGGCTCCTCTTGCCCTGGCCCCTCGGTCCCAATTCTCCATCTGGTCCCCGCAGAGACCCTGGGAAGGGGCCGCCCTGCTGCCAAACCGCGGGAATCTCCCAGCTTGCCCCGCCCTTGTGCCTCTGTCCTGATTGGCTGTCGTCAGGGTCTCTCTGTGAGGTCATCCCTGTCCCCCAATAGGCTGAGGTCCTGCCACAGGCCTTTGTGATGTCAGTGCTACACCCACCCCTCCCCCACAAGGCTGGTGTCCTGGCCCTGGCCGGCCCCTCTGCATGTTTGAGGGGTTCCCCTGGAGCCCCACTGAATGGCAGCTGGGTCGGGGGCCAAGCGGGCTGGGCAGTAACGCCCCAGGGGCTGCTCCCTCGGCCCCACCCAGCTTGTCAGTCCTTAGCAGAGTGTAAGGCCAGACAAGCCCATTCGTGGGTCGATAAAAGTTGCCCCTCCCCCAACACCTGAGACATTCGGCCACTGTAACAACGGGGGCGGAGGGGGGCGGATTGTTAATGGGACTGGTCTAAGCCCTCGCGTGGACACTATAAAGCACCCTTCTCTTCCTAGACTGTCATGTAGGTCGGGATCTGGAATCAGCTCCTGCTCGAAACTCTTCCGCACGGTTAGGACCGACTCCCTGGGAGTTTTTTCCTTCCCCCACATTAAGGACAGTTGATACATTGGCAAAGTGCCTCTAGTTTGTCTCATCATCAGCGCTCAACCTACCTTCCAAAGGAGAGAAGGTTCATTCTCCACATTCTGCAGATGAGGAAACTGAGACACAGATAGGGGAGGTGTCTTGCCCAAAGTCACCCTCTGGAAAGTGGTACACCCAGGTCTGATGAGTCCCAGTCCAGGGCTGGATACGTGACCCTCAATCAGGAAGGGCAATATTAGTGACCCTCTGAGCATGGGCTCTTCAGGATCTAGAGGCTGGTGACTTCGAGTAAAGGGCCCTGGAGGAACTGGAAAACATTCAGAGCCAGGGGCCAGGGATAACAAAGACCATGCAATGGGTCCCTATGAGGAGCAACTAAAAGCATCAGGCTGCCCAGCTGAGAGACGAGGCAGCTACCAAGGTATCTGAGGGACATCTGTCAAAGGACGAAAGGTGCAGAAACACGTGGGGAGAGAAGTGGGATTGAGCTGTTCCTACAATACAAACCAACAGCAGAGAGGGAGCCAGGGTGTCAGCTGATGAAACTTTTTCTGCTTATAAGAGGCACACGGGATCTTTTCCAGGGGTGCACTGTGTGTATTGAGAATACAGGACAGAAGCAGTGATCATCTGCTTTATAAAGACAGACACATGCACTCCGGCTACATCTGCATTATGAGTTAGTGTGAACTGCCAGTGGGAGTGGATGGCCAGAAGGGCTGGCTTACTGTGGCCACAGGCTAGGCCTGCCCCCGTCCCAGCAGCTCTGGGCAGGAGCCGGGTGCAGGCCAGGGAAAGGGTGCTGCAGCAGATCTGGTTGTGGGCTGGGGAGGGAGGTACCTCAGTGACGGGGGGGCAACGTGGTAAGTCTGGCAATACTGTCCGTGGATAGGTTCAAAGTGGATAGGGGAGCCCCAGTCCTGGCAGGTCTCGTCCTGCGCTAGGTTCAGGTCAGGGAGAGGTGCCGTGGCTGCGGTTGGTCTGAGCCACAGCAGGACAGGGACCGGGGGTGGAGGTTTGTGTCCACAGTTTGGGGGCCTCTGGATGCCCCTGTCCCTGCCCCTCCCAATGCAGGATGATTTAGCCCATTCGAACATGTCATAGTGTAAGCCTGTTTCCCCCCCTGCACCCCTGAGAACTTTCTAGATCCCCCCCCCCTCCAGGAAACGTGGTTCCCACTCTTGGGCTCAGTGCAGATTCTTGCCATGTCCACCTGTGATGCCTGCAGGGAAGTTGTGATGTCTGTGCGGGGTCTGTGTTCACTCTGTTTTCCTTGCGGTGCTGTATGTGATTCTACTGCCCTGTGCTGTTCTGTAATAACTCTGTGTGTGTGTGCCTCAGTTTCCCTGGGCACGGCAACACTGCTTGGCTGAGGAAGGGGAAGGTTGGACATGACTCACTGTGGAGGTGAATACGTCTCTCCTCTCCGGAGTCTCGTGTCCTGAGGACCAAGGGGCCGCAGACAAGACCTTCGACCGGGAAGGGGAACAAAGGGGCATGTGGGTCTGGCTCCAGGATGGTGACTATAGAATCACAGAATCATAGAATACTAGGACTGGAAGGGACCTCAAGAGGTCATTGAGTCCAGTCCCCTGCCCTCATGGCAGGACCAAATACTGTCTAGACCATCCCTGAGAGACATTTATCTAACCTACTCTTGAATATCTCCACAGATGGAGATTCCACAACCTGCCTGGGCAATTTATTCCAATTTATTTGATGATCCTGACAGAAAGGAACTTTTTCCTAATGTCCAACCTAAACCTCCTTTGCTGCAGTTTAAAACCATTGCTTCTTGATCTATCCTCCGAGGCCACGATGAACAAGTTTTCTTTATCCTCCTTATGATACCCTTTTAGATATCTGAAAACTGCTATCATGTCCCTCCTCAGTCTTCTCTTTTCTAAACTAAACAAACCCATTTCCTTCAGCCTTCCCTCATAGGTCATGTTCTCTCGACCTTTAATCATTCTCGGTGCTCATCTCTGGACCCTCTCCAATTTCTCCACATCTTTCTTGAAATGCGGTGCCCAGAACTGAACACAATACTCCAATTGAGGCCTAACCAGCGCACAGTAGAGCGGACGAATGACTTCTCATGTCTTGCTCACAACACACCTGTTAATGCATCCCAGAATCATGTTTGCTTTCTTTCCAACAGCATCACACTGCTGACTCATATTCAACTTGTGGTCCACTATACCCCCTAGATCCCTTTCTGCTGGACTCTTTCCCAGACAGTCGCTTCCCATTCTGTATGTATGAAGCTGATTGTTCCTTCCTACGTGGAGCACTTTGCATTTCTATTTATGAAACTTCATCCTATTTACCTCAGACCATTTCTCCAATTTGTCCAGGTCACTTTGAATTATGACCCTATCCTCCAGATTAGTCGCAACCCCTCCCACCTTGGTATCATCTGCAGACTTAATAAGAGTACTTTCTATACTAATATCTAAATCGTTGACGAAGATATTGAACGTCTTACTAAAGTCTTGGTATACCACATCCACCGCTTTCCCCTTATCCACAAGAGTTGTTATACTATTAAAGAAAGCTATCAGATTGGTTTGACATGATTTGTTCTTTACAAATCCATGAAGGCTGTTCCCTATCACCTTGCCACTTCCCAAGTGTTTACAGATGATTTCCTTAATTACTTGCTCCATTATCTTCTCTGGCACAGAAGTTAAACTAACTGGTCTATCGTTTCCTGGGCTGTTCTTATTTCGCTTTTTATAAATGGGTACTATATTTGCCCTTTTCCAGTCCTCTGGAATCTCTCCTGTCTCCCCATGATTTTCCAAAAATGATAGCTAGAGGCTCAGATACCTCCTCTATCAGCTCCTTGAGTGCTCTACGATGCATCTTGTCAGGCCCTGGTGACTTGCAGGCATCTAACTTTTCTAGGTGATTTTTCACTTGTTCTTTTTTTATTTTACCTTTTAAAACTACACCCTTCCCACTAGCATTCAATATGTCAGGCATTCCTACAGACTTCTCGGGGAAGACCGAAACAAAGAAGTCATTAAGCATCTCTTCCATTTCCAAGTTTCCTGTTACTGTTTCTCCCTCCTCACTGACCAGTGGGCCTACCCTCTCCTTGGTCTTCCTTTTGCTTCTAATGTATTTCTAAAAAGTCTTCTGGTTTCCCTTTATTCCCGAAGCTACTTTGAGCTCATTTTGTGCCTTTGCCTTTCTAATCTTGCCCCTGCATTCCTGTGCTGTTTGCCTATATCCATCCTTTGTATTTTCTCCTACTTTCCATTTTTTATATGACTCCTTTTTTAGTTTTAGATCATGCAAGATCTCGTGGTTAAGCCAAGGCGGTCTTTTGCCATATTTTCTATCTTTCCGACACATGGGAATAGCTTGCTTTTGGGCCCTTCACAATGTCCCTTTGAAAAACTGCCAACTCTCCTCAGTTCTTTTTCCCTTCAGTCTCGATTCCCATGGGACCTTACCTTTCAGCTCTCTGAGCTTTCCAGAATCCGCTTGCCTGAAATCCATTGCCTCTATTTTGCTGTTCTCCCTTCTACCCTTCCTTAGAATTGTGAACTCTATGATTTCATGATCACTTTTACACAAGCTGCCTTCCACTTTCAAATTCTCAACCAGTTGAATGTATGAGGCAACGCCTCGTCCCTTTTTCCCCGGTCTATCCTTCCTGAGCAAGCTGTACCCTTCCATACAAACATTCCAATCATGTGTATTATCCCACCAAGTTTCTGTGATGCCAACAATGTCATAACTGTACATCCAATAGCACTTCCAGTACTTCCTGTTTATTTCCCATACTTCTCTCATTTGTATATAGGCATCTAAGCTCCTGAATTGACCTTGCCTCCCAGTTTTGCCCTGACCCTCCTTTCTTTCTGCCATTGTAGCCCACGCTCCCTCCCATTTCTGACCCATCTCCCAGGTCTTCATGTTCTCCACTTACCTGTGGGCTTTGCTCACCTGTCCCCCTAGTTTAAATCCCTCCTCACTAGGTTAGCCATTCTGTGTCCAAATAGGGTCTTCCCCCTCCTCGAAAGGTAGACGCCATCCCTGCTTAGCAGTCCTTCCTGGAATAGCATGCCATGGTGGAGGAAGCCAAAGCCCTCCTGGCGACAACATCTTCGCAGCCAGCCATTCACCTCCAGGATGCACCTGTCTCTGCCCGGGGCCCTGCCTTCGACAGGAAGGATCGAAGAGAATACCACCTGCGCTCCAAACTCCTTCACCCGTACTCCCAGAGCCCTGGAGTCACTCTTGATCTGCGCAGTGTCACACCTCGTGCCCACAGGGATGAGTAGCATGGGCTAGTAGTCAGAGGGCCAGATAATCCTCGACAATGTCTCCATAACATCTCGGATACGGGCCCCCGGTAGACAGCATACCTCCCGAGATGAAATGTCAGGGTGACAGATGGGTGCCTCCGTCCCCCTCAGAAGAGAGTCTCCAACCACCACTACCCTACGTTTCCTATTCGCAGTGGTGGCAGCAGACCTCCCAGCCTTGGGGGTATGGGGCTTCTACTCCTCCAGTGTAGGGGGTGATTGCTTATCTCCTGTATAAAGAAGAGCATAACGGTTTCCTAGTACCACGGAGGCAGGGTTCGGAGCAGGGGTGGAGCAGTGCCTGCTGCCAGAAGTAACCAGCTGCCACTGTCCACCCTGAGCTGTCTCCTCCTCCACCACTGGTGTGTCCACAGTCCTGTGTACCGGGACAGCTACCTCAGCTGTCTCCTCATGGACACGGTCCAGGAATTTCTCATGGATGCGGGTGCTCCTCAACCTAGCTACCTCGTCCTGTAGCTCTGCCACCTGCTGCCTGAGAGATTCCACCAGCAGGCACCTTTCGCACCGGATGATCTCCCCAGCCTGGATACCAATACGTGGGAATTGCAATCCACAGTCCCTGCAAAACCACACCAGGATCTGGGGAGAGGCATCCATGCGCAGGCGCTCTGTCTGGCTTCAGGCGCAGGTGGAGGAGACAGAAGCAGTGCTGGCACAGGTGTTGCGGGTCTTCCTGACCATTGTAGGCCTCCCTCTGGCAACCTCCCTCTCAAACTCCCCTGTCTGCAGCTCCTGTCCGCTTTGCTCATGTAGAGTTCATCCAGCAGAGGGCAACAATACACCCCACACACACATTGCTCCCCCTCCTTTTCCAAATGCCCCAAGTCTTAAACTACTGGACACTACCTATTAGCTGTTCGTTGTATACGAACTATGACACACAAATGCAGTTCGGATGCCATCCAGCAGAGGGCAACAGACTTAATAGAAAAAGTTGTGTATGAAAAAAAAATCTTATTGAAATTTTTCTACAATATTTTACCACCATTTTTAAAGCAAGGTCAGGCAGCAAGCCTGTGGCAGAGCCTGGAAAGGAAACCAGAGTGGTGGAGCTACCAGATACCGCTCCAATCAAACCCCAGCCCACCTGAGCTAGTTCAATGCAGGCACCTGTTCTAAACTGGTTGTCAGGTTTATTTACCTGTTCCATGTACCTCTTCCGTCGGGTGCAGAGAAAAGCAGAAAAACTCCCTTAATTGGAAAATACCGGACACTTCTACATCCAGTATTTTCTCTATTTCTTTACCAGACATGAAGTCCAACTACCGGACTGTCCGGTTCAGTACCAGACACTGGCAACCCTACCCACAGCTGCAGAGCCAGCCCAGCCGTTACACCTCTCAGGGACTGGGCCGGGGGATCTCGTATTGGACCAGTTTGTGCAGGGAGAGAGCCAACCTGGGAAAGGACCCAGCCACATGGCTAACCGCAGGGGCAGCAGACTGTGTGGATGGAGCTAACCCAGCTTGCAAGGGCTCTGTGGGAGAAGTGGCCCATAAGGCCGGCAGGACAAAGGCAGATCCCCTAGGCTGCAGGTATCAGGAATAAGCCATAAACCCAGAGGGGGTAGGAAGGCCGCAGGAGTTCTAGCATGTAGCGATGCTGGCGTCATGGCTTTTGGCCCTGTGACTGTTAACAGGCCACGTCCCCTCGGCTTGTTCCTGGCAATCTGGGCTAACACTGGGGTAACCCATCTGCATCGCCCTGGGTTTAGCTGTGGGGCTGGGAGTCCATTTCCCAGACTGCCGGAGAGCTCTGTGTCAGGTGAAAGCTCGTCTCCCTCGCTAGCCCGCCTGCCCGCCCGCCGGTGCTGACCAGTGACATGCATGCAAAGACAGACACACAGTGACACGCATACAGAGGCGGACACACACAGTGACACACACGCAGGCACGGACACATACATAGTGACGCCCAAAGTGATACACACTGTGACAGACACTCAATAACATAATAAACATGGCAGTGAAGGACACACATGCACTGTGATACACACAGTGACAGACTCGCCCCCGAGGACACAAGGACAAGAAGCAAGAGGCTTAAACTGGAGCAAAGGAGGTTTAGGTTGGACATTAGGAAAAACTTCCTACCTGTCACGGTGGTTCAACACTGAAATTACTTGCGAAGAGGGGCGGTGGAATCGCCATCCCTGGGGATATTTAAGAGCAGGTTGGACAGACGCCTGTCAGGGATGGGCTAGAAGTGCTTGGTGCTGCCATGGGGTCCCTTCCAGTTCTAGGATTCGATGATACTGTGATATCCAGTTACAGACACACATGCAGTGAGACACATGCAGTAGCAGACACACATGTGCCAAGCGATTTACACACAGGAAGAGCACAGAGCTGCGCTCGCGTGTGTGTGGTTACTGAAAACTGCATTCCATTTGTGGTTGTTGCAGTGTATTTGTGGGTTTTTTCCTGGTCCTGCTGGCAGGCAGGGGGCTCTGCAGGGAAGTCTGGATCTGGCTCTGGTTGAGCAAGCCGCAGCCTTGCGGCTGTGAGGGTGCAGCAGGAGTTTGCGTTGGAGTGTGTGAGGGGCTCAGGGCAGGGAGTTTGGGAGTTTGATGGGCTCACGACACAGATTTGTGGTGTGTGGATGGTGCAGGACTGTTGTGGGAGAAGACTGAGGACGGATGGCAGAAGAAGGAGCAATGGTCTCAATTTGCGGTGGGAGAGGTCCAGTTTGTATATTGGGAAAAACTATTTCAATAGGGGGGTGGGGAAGCACTGGGATGGGTTGCCTAGGGAAGTAGGAGGGTATGTCCACACTATAGCACTAATTCGAACTAACTTAATTCAAATTAGTTTATTCAAACTAAGCTAATTCGAATTAGTGCAACTAGACCTGAAAACTAATTCAAATTAGCGTTTTGCTAATTCGAAATTTCATGTCCACATTGAGTGGACCCTGAACCGAAGTTAAGGCTGGCCAGGACCAGTGCCAGCAGGGCATCAGTTTTGGACTTAGAGTGTGGAGCTGCTGTCTCAGGCTAGCCGAGGGCTGTGCTTAAAGGGACCCGACCCCCAACCCGGACAGACAGTTCTCAGGGTTCCCCACTTCCTTGTCTAACTCGATGAGGGACAGCAAAGCAGTCCTGTCTTGGAGTGCCCTGAGTGCCCACACTCGGCACATCAGAGCACTCGGCCATCAGCCCAGCTGCACTTGCTGCAGGCTGCCATGCGGGGGGGGTGTCTATCGGGGGGCTGTCAGGATCCAGGAGCCCCTGCAGGAGAGCTTCCACCCCGAGGAGCCCGCAGAGCCACCCCAGTCCTCCCCATCGGGGGCTTGTTCCCCATTCCTCCCTCACCTCCTTCCGCTTACCCCTCCCTAGCCCCCCTTCCTGATGTAAAAATTAAAGGACACGTATGTTCAAAAATAGAAACTCTTTTTTTATTTAACAAAACTCGGGGCGGGGTGGGGGGATTAACCTCTGGGGAGACTGGGAAAAGGAGGTGGGAGAGGGGAAGAGAGAGGGTGAGGGGAGGGGGAAACCTGGGAGGAGGGAGCTGGAAGGGGGAAGCCAGGGGAAGAAGGAGGAGGGGAAGTATCAAACTATGGTACGCCATATCTTCAGTACTGTGTACAGATGTGGTCTCCTCACCTCAAAAAAGATATTTTGCCCTGGGAAAGGGTTCAGAAAAGGGCAACTAAAATGATTAGGGGTTTGGAACAGGTCCCATATGAAGAGAAGCTAAAGAGACTGGGACTTTTCAGCTTAGAAAAGAGGAGACTGAGGGGGGATATGATAGAGGTCTATAAAATCATGAGTGGTGTGGAGAGAGTGAATAAAGAAAAGTTCTTCATTAGTTCTCATAATATAAGGACTAGAAGACACCAAATGAAATTAATGGGCAGCAGGTTTAAAACGAATAAGCGAAAGTTCTTCTTTACACAGCACATAGTCAGGCTGTGGAACTCCTTGCCACAGGAGGCTGTAAAGGCTAGAACTATAACAGAGTTTAAAGAGAAATAAGATAAATTCATGGAGGCTGGGTCCATGGAGTGGTATTAGCCAGGGAGTAGGAATGGCGTCCCTGGCCTCTATTTGTGGAAGGCTGGAGATGGATGGCTCGAGAGAAATGGCTTGGTCATTGTCTTCGGTCCCTCCCCTCCGGGGTACCTGGTGGTGGCCACTGTCGGCAGAGAGGCTACTGGGCTAGATGGGCCTTTGTTCTGATCCAGTACGGCCATTCTTATGTTCTTATGATCTAAGCTCAGGGCTCAGGGTCGGGGGTCTCACTGGACCAACTTGATTTTACTGCCAACCTGCTCCTGGGTTCGCATGTGGCCTCTGGTGGCCAGGCTGGCAGCCATGCAGCTGTAGACGGCTGCGTTCCTGTGTCTAGTGCAGAGATCGTGGACATTGGAGGCCTCCCCCCAAACCTCGATAAGGTCCATGATCTCCGCACTAGATCAGGCGGGCGCCCGCCTTTGGCAGCCCCGGGCAGGCTCCTGGGAGCCTCCAGCCTGGTCCTAGGAAGAGGTGGAGGGCTGGGTGGCAGCAGGTGGATGGGTCTGCTGTACCAGTTGCAGGGTCTGCTGGCTGGGTGCTTTCAGGCTTGCAACTGGCACAAGCACTGTAGCCAGACCGTGTCCCTTTAAGGGCTCTGGGGCCGGGAGCGGGGAGAAGAGTTTCCCTGGTTTGCCCAAGGGGGCCACCCGGGCAAGGGCTAGCCTCCAGCTAGTTCGAATTAAGTGGCTACACAGCCCTTAATTCGAACTACTTAATTCGTACTAGGCGTTAGGCCTCGTAGAATGAGGTTTACTAGCTCGAATTAAGCACTCCACTACTTCGATTTAAATTCGAACTAGCGGTTTGTAGGTGTAGCCCCTATTCAAGTTAATTTGAACTGATGGCTGTTAGTTTGAATTAACTTTGTTGTGTAGACATACCCGGGGGGTGGGGAAGCACTGGAATGGGTTCCCTAGGGAAGTAAGGGTATGTCTACACTAGCCCCCTAGTTTGAACTAGGGAGGCTAATGTAGGCATTCGAACTTGCAAATGAAGCCCAGGATTTAAATATCCTGGGCTTCATTTGCATGTTCCCGGGCGGGCGCCATTTTAAAATCCGGACTAACTGCCCGCGGCTCCACGTGGCACTTAAAAGTTAATTCGAACTAAGTCCTTAGTTCGAATTAACTGTTCCACCTGAGACATCTCACTCCCCTGGCACTCCATCCCCAGGCCAGATTAAGTCTCCTGGGTTCCAGGGTTAGTGGCATTTGGGGGTCCCTCTACAATCTGAGGGGGGTCAGTGGCCCTGGAGACAAAAAAGTTTCCTCATCCCTGTCTTAAATAAAGAAAACTTTGAACCCCTTTGTGTTAGACAGAAATTAATATTTTACGTTTTTTACAATGAACTTTGATAAATTCACATGTGAAAGTTAAAACGCCTAATTTGTTTTAGAATTCAAATTAAACCAGTCACCCGAGCTCCAGCACTAGCAAAATGGCTCAGGCGTGATGATGCAATGAATGGTGCGTTTCCATTAGCAACAGGTGCTCTGCGCAAAGGTTTACGTTGAGCCAGGCGGTTTGCGGGCCAAAAAGCTTGAGAGCCGCTGCTCTGGGATGTGCCCTGCAGCCTCAGGGGGAGGTGAGGTCGCCTCCTCTGAAGTTACTTGGGGGGAGAGGGAAGAGGTTTCTGCTGTAGGGCTCCCTAAAGCTTGCCCTGGCCTCTGTCATGTGGTCGGGGGGGGGGGGTCTCTGTGTTTCCGATGAGACTTGAGGTATCGCCCCTTCCTGACATCATGTCCCTGCCCCCAAAAGTGGGGAGCTGGAAAAAAACTTTAAAGAGTCTCTGCGGAGCAGGGTTATGTGAGTATGGGGGAGCCCCCCAGATACCTGGGGACAGAAAGGGCAGCTCCCCTGGGCCCTGACCGGGCTCTCATCGCCCAGCCATCATCACTACTGCCCTACTTCTGTCCTGCTCCTCATTCCCCCCTTTCCCCTCCGCTGTTCCCATCCCCTGTTCTCCATCTCCTCCCCCTTCCATTCTCCTTCCACTCCCCATTTCTTCCTGCCCTGCCCTCTGCCCATCCCCATCCTTTCCCTCCTCCCCGTCTGTCCCCCTCTCATGTGAGGGCTTTGCAGGAAATGTCCCCCCCCCAGGGAGATCTGCCCTCCAGGAACAATTCAGCACCCCCTGCCCCCCATCTCGCTCCCCTCCACTCCACATTATTTTCTCCATTCCCCACAGTTGAAAATTGAGCTCCCCCTTCCCCTCAGGTGACAGTTGGGCTCCCCCATATGCCCCAGGTGGCAATTGGACATTTTCCCCCGACTGACAGACCCGTCACTGACTCTGCTCACCAGGCACCTCCCCCCACACCAAGTCGGTGCCGACAGCTCCGGCCCATCCCCCACAATCGCTGCACCCAGAGTTGGGGGGTTTGGCCCATCCCAGCAGCCCCCACCCCACCCCCCAACCCCGGCTCCAGCATTCCTGGGGGTCAGCACAAGGAGCCTGGGCTGCTGCGACCCTTCCACACAGGGGAGAGCTTCCTGCTGGGGTCGCCATGACCCAAGCCAGCTGCCAGGGAAGGGGCGGACACAGGGCAGAGCCACCTCCGGGGACCGCAGCAAAGGCCCCATTGGCATGGGGGGAAGGACAGACCCTGAACGAGGCTGCTCCAGCCTGGGAAGGTGGAGGGATGCTTTGTGCTCAGTCCCGCCCCCCAGGAAACCTCTCAGCTCCCATTGGCTAGTTTCTGACCAATCGCAGCTGAGAGATGATGCTGGCAGCTCCCTCCTCCCTCCACCCTGCCAGGGGCAGAGCCACCTGGAGAAGTTTCCAACTGCAGCCTTGAGGTGCCTGCTAAGTGGCAGCTGCCTAGGTAAGCGCCTCCCAGCCAGAGCTGCCCCTGGCACCCACATCCCCTCCCCGACTGCCTGTCCCAGGCGACACCTGAACCTGTGTCCCCCTTTCCCCCAGGTCACAGCCCCCTCCCTGACCCTGCACCCCCTCCGACACCCCTCCCCCAGGCCAGATCCTCTCTGGCACCCGTACCCCCTTCCCCAAACCCTCTCCTCCCGCTTCACCCAGCTCACAGCTCCCTCCCAGACCCTGCACCCCCCCTAGAGCCTCTTCCTCAGGCAGGACTCCTCTCCTGCGCCCATACCCCCTCCTGGACCTATACCCCTGTCCACTGCCCCAGACCAGACCCTCCCTCCCTGCACCCAGGCTCCTACCCTAAGCTCCCTTCTGAACCCAACCACCCCGTCCCAGACCCCAAACCCCTTGGTAGAAATGTGGCTCTTGACCACTTGCCAAAATGGTCCCCCCATTAAAACTTATTGACCAAGCCTGATCCAAATGTTTTTTCAAATGTTATTTAATCAGAATTTAAATACAATTATATACAATTCAGAGGGTTGGGGGGAGGGGGACGCAGCTGCTGGTGAGCTCACTGGCTGTCTTCCTGCTGCAAGGGAAGCAGAATCCGTCAGAGATTCATCCCTGGGGACTCAGGGGTGCTGGGCCCCCCCAGCATTTCCACCCTCCTCCACCCAGTGCTGAGACTTGTTCTGCTCTCTGGTCACCCCCCCCCCATGTGGCCCACAGCCCATAGGGTGAGCTCCTGACCCCCCAGGGCTCCTGACACCTCTGCCCCCTCCAACCTCCTAGGACACGGTTCCTGTGCGCAGAGCCTCCCCCAACTCCAGGGACGCTCGCAGGGGCAGGAGGGATTCTGCCAGCAGGGACGTGGGGTGGGGGCAGCCTGAGGAAAGGGGCGGGGGGGACTCCCTGAGGGGATGGGAAGGAGACCCTGGCCCTGCCCCACTCTCCTGCATCTGCTCCGGCTGCTCACCATGTAGCCTAGGAGCTGCTGAGCATGCCCGAGCAGGGCGTGGGCCAGGACCAGCCCGGCCTTGCTGGGGCGCCGCAGAGGGGAGCGGGCGGCGAGCAGCGCTCTCTCCAAAAATGAACGAGTCTGCTCCTGGGAGAAGAGCTGCCCAAAGACCTGAAATCAAGAGGACATGAGGCTTCAGCTGAAGGCCCAGAACCCGGCCCCAACTCCTGGGGCTAGAACGGCTTCCTCCTTCCCCAAACTCCCTTCCAGACCCTGCAGCCCGACGCTCTCCTCACCCTGCAGCCCAAACCCCTGCCCCGGGTCACACCTTCCTCCCGCCCCCCCACTCCGCCCAGACCTCACCCCCCTCCGCAGAACACGGCAGCCCTAAGACACCTGCCCACATCTTGGAGCGGCCTCAGTCAAAAAGTGTCGCCCCTCCCCAGCCCTGCTTCCCCTTCTATGCCACATCCGGGGCTCCGTGCGGCGCTGCCCCTGCGAAGCGCCGCCCCTTTGAAACGCCCTGACAGCGTCACAAAGGGGCAGCGCCGCCCTGTCCACGGGTCGAATAGTCGAGGGAAAATGCATCGACCGTTCGATCAGTGACTTACTCACCGCGTCCCACCCCGCGCCCTACCCGCACGAGGGCCCCACCCAGCCCCACCCCCGAGCCGCGTCCTGCCCTGGCAGCGTGTCCTTACCTCTCCTACCCTGACTGTGTTGCTGTGAGCCAGGACCCAGCTGTCTTTATACCAGTGCCTGCACCACAGGTCCTCGGCCTTGTGGATGTTGAGGCCTGGAAGAGACACAACAGGGTCATTCTGCTGGCAGGTCTGAGCCCTTCCCCTCCCACGGGTCCCACCAGGCATCCCTAGGCAAATGGAAGGGCAAAGGAGGCAGAAGGACGGGAACACAGCGGGACGCATCGCCCCTTGGACCAGTCTGGGGGTAATGGGCTGGGTCCCCTCCCCACGCCGCCGGCACCCTCAGAGTGTCCCTGGGGCCCAGTTCCCGTCTGGGTTCCTTACCCCTGTGGTGCAGGACGAGTTGGTAGAGACTGTACACCCCCTTCCGGGCCAGCCGGCTGAGGTCCTCGGATGGGTCCGAAATGAAAAGACCCAGCTGGGCCACGTGGTGACCCATCCTGGGCCAGTCGGCTGAGTTCTGAGGGGAGAGAGAATAGGGGGGGGTCCCTCAGCATCCGGGGGCTGCACGTTCCATGCAAAAGGCCGCCAAGGCGTTTTTAAGCTCGGCGGATGGACAGAGACACCTCCTGGGGCGGGGGCGGGGACGGTCTTGGAGGAGACAACCCTGAGCAGTGGCCCCAACTGAAGGGTCACTCCGGGGGTGGAACAAGGGGATCAACTAATGGCCACTCCCCAGTCCCCAGGCCCAGGTGCAGTCACACAAGAGCTCCCCCTGAAAGGCCCAGGGTCATCCCTCCCACTGGAAAGGAGAACGAGGATCAGTCCCGGCCCATTCCCGGCTCTGCCTCTGCATCCCCGGGGGACACTCCCAGCTCCGCGCCCTGCAGCAACAAACCCCATGGCTCCGAGGTCACTTACATCAAACCCCGGGAGGGTGGTGGCGACTCGCAGCAGGGCCGTGGTGCTGCGAAGGGCCCTGGCTCGCTCCTGGGGCAGGCGGGAATCCAGCCACGTGCTCAGGTGCTGTGGGGGAAAGAGGCAGGTCAGGACCCGTAGGCAGGCGCCGGTTCTGGGAGTCCCCCCTCCCCGCCCCTGAGCCACTGACACAGCTCCTCTCTCTGCCCCCCGAGGAAGCAGGGAAAATGGCTCCTGTACCTCCCCACGGGGCTCACCTCCATAATGAGCTGGAGCCTGGCGGTGTCTGGGGACTCAATGAGGATGTTCCTCAACATGATGTCTAGCATGTCGCATAGGCCCCGGCTAAGCTCCTGCAAGGCAAGGGGGAGCCCTAGGTCAGAGGGAGGGTTGGGTTTGGGGAATCCAGGGCACCAGCTGGCTCTGGGGTCCTGCCTTGAGCAGGGTCTGAGCCGCCTTCCGCACATCAGAGCAGGGAAGAGCCCAGGCCGGGCATGGTAGGGAGGGGCCCCCCGGGAGAGCATCGGGACCCCCGGAGGGAAGGATCCAAACCTGCGGCTTCTTCACTCCCTCTGCACCCCCCACTCCTCTCCAGAGCTCCAGCCAAACAGAGGCTGCTCCTGCTCCTGGCTGGGGGGAGGAGGGGCGTGAGGGAGGGGACGTACCTGGCTGTGGATGGGCTCCCGCTGCCAGTCCCCAGACACTGTCTCCTTTATGGCAGCCCTGAGCAGGGGGCTCAGGAGCTGGGCCTGCAGGGGAGGCTTCAAGGTACTGGCAGGAGAGAGGGGCAGAGACTTTTAATTCAACAGAACGAGACAGAGACTTTCCTACCCCCTTGTCAGGGGATCTGCTCTTGGGAGGGGGGGAGGGTCGGCGGGGTCGGGGGGATCGATACCTGAGGCTGCAGGCGGCACTGAGGCAGTTGGCCAAGACCAGCGGCAGTGGGGAGTCCTCCATGATCTCCTGTGAGACCCCAAGGAGACAAAGGAGCGTGTGAGGCTGGGGCTCCAGCACGTCCCCAAGAGACGCTCACATGGCCAGCACCCCCCAGCCAGCAGGATGAAACCCCACTGCCTCCTGCTGCCCTTTAGCCACCCTGCCTGGCACAGGGCCCCTCCCAGCACCCCCCTTCCCAAACTGGGACGAGCTCAGTCCTTGTCCCCAGGCCGTCTCCTGGCCCTCACTTCCCCTGGTGACCAGCCTCTGAATCGCCTCATCTCTGCTCCCCTAGGCGCATACCCAGCAGCCCGCTTTGCTGCCTTCCAGCACCCCCCCCACCCATGGCCCGGGGAGAACCCTACCTATTCCAAATCCCCCTTCCTGTCCAGCACCCCCAGACCTGCCCCATTTCTCTGTCCCTCCCTCCTCCAGCATCCCCACCTACCCTCCCCATGTCCACCTCCCCCTCCAGCACTCCTGGCCCCACCCATCCCATTTCCAGCACACCCACCCGCACCCATTGCCCAGGCAGACCCTTGTCCACCCCACGTATCCCATCCCCTCCTCCCGGCCGCTGTGACTCGCTCACCACGATCCTGGCCACCACAGTGTCCTTGGTGCAGCGGGGAGCCAGGGTGTCGAAGGCGGCGAGGCAGGCAGTGGGGATGGCCAAGAGGAATCGCTGCAGGGCGGCCGGGTTCTGCAACCCCAGAGAGAATCTGTGAGCCTGGGACCTGCCTGCCCCACCCTGGAGAGCTGCAGGGCTCAGGCCTCTAGTGGAGGTGGGAGCTGCCGGTGGTCCAAGCACCCCCCCCTCCAAACTGCTGCCCCAGGCTTGTGGAGGGCCCAACTGGTGCATGACAAGAGCCCCGGGCCCAGGTCATGCAGGAGAAGGAGACCCAGGGGGATCCCCAGGGACAAGCCCCTTGCGTGGAGGGACGTACTGGGAAGGGGCCTGACAATCTCGGGTCCCACCCAGGTGGAGAAACTTCGTACCGTGTCCCGGGTGCGGAGCTGTTCTTCAATGTCATAAAGTAGGACTTCCTCCACGCGGGAGTCCATCCGCTCCCGGCAGCGCTCCGGTGAGGCCCAGGGGGACTCTGTGAGGGAGGGAAGGGAACAGGGTGACTCCAGTGGCCAGCAGGGGTCACGCGCCCCCCCCATGTCAGGGACCCAGTGCAGGTTGGGCCCCATACGCCCCTCGCAGGGATCCATCCCCCTTCCACCCTCACATCTTCCAACGCCTTCAGCAGAGCCCCTCACCAGGAAAAACAGGGAACCAGGTAGCAGCAACCCCCACCCCATCTGTTGCCCTGGCGGCAGGGCAGCAATGTGAGGCTGCAGGACTCAGTGGGGTGGGGTTCGCAGCCCTCAGGCCAGACACTGGGGCTGCCCTCCCCGCCCCCTCCTGGGTACCGGCTGAGCCCCTGGGCCCAGGATGTTCACGGCCCCTCAGCTGGGTCAGAGAGGCTGCGGGAGGTGGCCCAGCTGCAGCTGGAGGCCCAGGCGCTGCTGCTGACCGACCTGGACCCACAGCTGCAGGGGCTGGTGCGGAGAGCGATGGGCTGCGGGCTCCCGGAGACTGGCAGGTCCCCGGGGGCCGGGCAGGGCGAGGCCCCCTGGTGGTAATGGGGGCTGGGCTCCTGGGGCAGGTGTTTCTCTCCACAGAGGAGGCCCCAGAGCCACCCTACCCGGCTCCGCCGCTGGGCTGGGTCCCGCCTTCCCAGCCGCCCCTGGTGCCAGGTCTGGGGGGGCCTGGCCGGTGGGCGTGTCGCTCCAGGCTGGTAGGAAACAGCTTCCCCACCCGCAGGGACGGAAGAGCTGGTTCCTGACGGCCCTGGGGCCGCCTGCAGGGCCTTCATCCAAAAGCGCCGGAAGCCTCGGGCCATTCTGTAAATGAAGGGAAGCAAAGATGAGCTTGGGGTGCAGGCTTGAAGAACGAAATCCAGGGGTTCCAGCTTCCCAAAGCTACTGCCCCCCAGTCCCCAAATGGCCCCCTTGCTCACTGGCTCGGTCTTGCACAAGACCTCCAAGGGCCTGAGTCGCCTGCCCATCAACAGCCCCCGCTCAGGCAATGAGGGGAGAGTCTAAGGTGTGGGGGGCATGGAGCATTCTCCCCAAAGACACCGGCATAGACCTGTTCCAGCAAACCTCCCCAATCCCCACAACAGAGAAGAGGCAAGAACAGAGGAGAAATGTGGGTGGGATGGAGGAAAAGGGAAACCAAACTGGAGAAAGCCCCATGGCCCCAATGGCGCTAAGGACGCAGCCTAGGTGCGGAGTCACCGTCTGGCCCTCGACCGAGGGCTGGTCCCGGGCGGGATCCAAACCCCTGGGGGCTCTTACCTTCTCCACAAGGGTGTGGGGATCGGGATCTCGCAGTGTGCAAAGGAACTGTGAGGAGGAGACGCACCAGAGCAAAAGCAACCGGGGTCTCCAAAGTCCCCTGGGCCTGCACCCCCTTTTATCAGCCTGAGATTTGGGTCTCTCTGTGAGGTCACCACCTCCCCACCTGCCCTTTGCCTTATTTGCTGAGGGCTGCCCAAAGCCACCGTGATGTCAATGCCCCTCCCCCACCCCTTTGCCTTATATGCTGAGGGCTGCCCAAAGCCACTATGAGGTCACGGTCCCCCCAGCTCACCCCTGCCAGGGAAATGTCCTGCCTCTGGCCACCCCGCTAGGAAGTTTGAGCCATTCCTAGGGGGTCCCCTCCACTCCCTCCCCAACAGTGCATCCTGCAGCCAGCAGCTCCAGTAGCACCCCATAGGTTGTTCCCTGCCCTACACCATAGGCTTCTTGCACAGGAACTGTTTTACGCAGGAGTTCTTGAGCAACAGGTCGTATGCAAGACCACCTCCTCCCTGCCATGTGCAAGAGGGCCTCCACCCTGCCATGTGCTTTTGCACAAGAGCATCCATGGCAGCGTGAACACTCTTTTGCACAAGAAAGCTCTGCTGTCCATTTTAGCCGTAAGAGTTTCTTGCTAAAGAAGCCCTTGGTGTCCATCCACGCTGCTTTCTTGCACAACAGCTCTTGCACGAAGGGGGCTTATTTCTTGCCGGGAGAGGAATAACTCTTGTGCAAGAAGCCCTGTTTTCTGATGCTTCACTGCAAATTTCCTTGCACCAGAAGGCAAGTACAGTGTAGACGCTCTGCAAGTTTTTGTACAAGAACAATTGCTCTTGTGTAAAAAGCCTTCAGCGTTACTGTTGGGTCATCATATTTCCTTTGACATCCGCTGCCATGGTGATCACACTCAGACAGGGGGGATCCAGCTCAGGACCCACCTTTCCCCAAATAGAGTCTCCAGAATAGACAAACACTCCAGGAGCATTTCCCTGGTGAGGGAGACACAGCGGCTGCTGGAGTCACCATCTTGGCCATAAATACACAGAGACCAGAGGAGACACAGGCCTGCCCCAGGCGCAGAAAGAGACTAGGGATCCCTCGTTCTCCGTGGCCACTCAAGGCAGAACAAGACATGCGGGACTTAATCTGCAGCCAAAAAATGTAGCTGACATGTAGTTAAGCTCTGCAGTAACTTCCAGGGAAGGTTCTAGATTTGGGTTTGCCAGGTGTCCAGTTCTGAAACGAACACTCCAATATTTGAGCTTTCTTTTCGGGAAAAAAATTGAGAAAATATAATTGAGCAGATAGGCCTGTCCAGTATTTTCTCAATCAGATGTAATGTAAATTGCGATGTCATGTCAAGTTTGTCCAGTATTTTTCCTGAAACCATCTGGCAACCCTATCTAAACTCCCCATCTTCAGAGGCTGTTCGAAGCAGGTAGAACAAATCCCTGTCAGGGATGATCCAGGTTTGCTTGGTACTGCCCCAGAGCTCAGGGCTGGACTTGGTGAGAAATTTAGGCCCCTTCCAGACTGTGGCTGGGGAATTCTGTGCCAAAAAATTAAACATTCTGCAGGCAATATCTGAAGATTCTGCAGATTTGATTTGTCAGCTGAACACAACACAATCCTGCCAGTTACAGTGATTTGGGAACAATATTTCAAAATATCTCTCGGCCAGCACGTCTGAAACAACAGAGACTAAATGAAGAAAGATTCTGCTGCTTGTTTTGACTAATTGATTCCTTAGGAGACACATTGATACAGAAGCGTGTGGAGTTCATTTCCACGGCACCGAGGCCTGTGTTTCCCGCCCCGGTGGGAAGCCGTGCACAGGCTGGAGGAGCTCAGGGTGAGGGAAGAAGCCGGGGAGTGAACTCAGAGGATGCTGCTTTTGAGGGGAAGGTTTAATTTCAGGGGGGTGTTGTTCAGGTGTTGAGAAGCCTCCCCCAGGGCTCACCCAAACCTCTTCCATTGAGTCAGACACCTCGGCTCCTGTCCCCCCACCCTCACCCCCATGGGTCTCTGCAGCCCCTCCCCCACTCCCAGCTCAGAGCTATCACCTGTCCCCCTGTGTTAGCACCAGGGATCAAAATGCTCCCTCAGAGCTGAGTCCACAGCCCAGGGCTGCAGGGGCTTAGGGCGATTCACTCAAGGCTTCCCCCTCCCCCAAACGCTCCCCATCACACCCCTCCCCCCTCCACACTGGGAACAGGCTGGGCCTTGGGGGGGCTTGGTCCCTGCTGCGCTCACACAAGGCCAATTTCTGCCCAGGCAGGTGACTCCCCACTGGCCCAGACCACCCAGGGCAGGGGGGTTCCCCATCCCCCGACATGCTCAGAGCCAGGCTGGGGGCCAGACCCTGCAGGACTAGAGAGCGACTGGCTGCTGCTCCAGACAGGGCGACTGGTGCTAGACGGGAGGAGGGGCAGAAGGTGGGGGAGGGGGAAGAGGGGAGACGCTCTGGGGAGGCAACCGGGAGTACCCAGATTTTACAATTAAAATCTGAGATGGTGCCCGATCCCAGGGGCCTCCCCAAGGAGTCTCCCTGTCTGGGAGCAGTGGCCCCTGCTCAGCGACTCTGCACACGCAGTCCGGTTGCTCCCAGGGTTGCCGGATGTCCGGTTTTGAACCGGACCGTCCACTGTTTGAGCTTTCTGCTCAGGACACAAATGGAGAAAACAGAACTGTGCGGTGTTTGCTAGATAAGATGTGATGTGGAGTGTGATTAACGGCACGTGTGCCCGGTATTTCTGTGGAAACCATCTGGCAACCCTGGTTGCGCCATGCAGCAGAGCAGGGGGTGAACCATGATCCCACGGGGCCCGGAGCCTCGGCAAGGTCTGCAGAGAGCCCTGTGCAGACACCTCTTCTCCCAGCCGTGAGCTCTCCCTGCCTGAGCCTGAGCTACCCGCCCAGCAGGGTAGGGAGATGGGGGAAGAGAAGGTCCAGAAAGCAGTTCCCTGACGTCAAAGGGGTAAGAAGCAGGGCTGGGAGGCACCTGGCTCTAGCCAGAAGGAGCTAGTTTCTGACAGCCAAGCCGCCTACAGAGAGGGGAAAAGGGACAAAGGCCGTTGGGCCCAGGGATTGGAAAACCTGCTTAGAACAGCCTCTGAAGATGGCGAGTTTAGATGGGGTTGCCAGGTGGTTTCAGGAAAAATACTGGACACACTTGACATGACATCGCAATTTACATTACATCTGATTGAGAAAATACTGGACAGGTCTATCTGCTCAATTATATTTTCTCAATTTTTTTCCCAAACAGAAAGCTCAAATATTGGAGTGTTCGTTTCAAAACTGGACACCTGGCAACCCCAAGTCTAGAACCTTCCCTAGATGTTACTGCAGAGCTTAACTACATGTTAGCTACATTTTTTGGCTGCAGATTAAGTCCCGCATGTTTTGTTGTGCCTTGAGTGGACATGGAGACCGAGGGATCCCTAGTGTCTTTCTGCGCCTGGGGCAGGCCTGTGTCTCCTCTGGTCTCTGTGTATTTATGGCCAAGATGGTGACTCCAGCATCCGCTGTGTCTCCCTCACCAGGGAAATGCTCCTGGAGTGTTTGTCTATTCTGGAGACTCTATTTGGGGAAAGGTGGGTCCTGAGCTGGATCCCCCCGTCTGAGTGTGATCACCATGGCAGCGGATGTCAAAGGAAATATGATGACCCAACAGAGGGACGGGCTTGTCCAGTGAGGCGCTTGGTCTCTCTGTCCCTCTCCTGGAATTTGCCCAGCATGGCTGAGCCTGGAAATGTCTTTTCACGGCAGGAAAGTGGCTCTTTCAGAGGGGGAAGCCCAAACCCTTCTGCCGGGCAAGTTTCCTCTGGAGTTCCCTGCCCCTGTGCTAACCCGGCAGCCAGTCACTAAAACCTGCTCCTAGTAGAGTTTTCTCTAGGGGTATCTTTTATGATGCTGAATGTGGTTTGTCCCTGCTGGTTAGTGATGTTGCCTCCCTCTGCACTCACTGGGTGGGGGGTTGCTCTGGCGGGAGGCACCAGACATATCATCCCACCTGAGCTCCCATTCGACATTTTCCTTTGTTTTGAGTATTTTGCAAATGAAATGAGACAAAACGGTCAGTTAAGAGACAGAAAGGGCTTTTGTGAGGTTTAGTTTCCAATAGACGTTTTCCTGCGACTTTTGGATTTTGACACCCAAATCAAAATTGTCACCTCAAAGCACAAGAAAAGATTGCCTTTCAATGCTAAACTGTTTTGTGGAATGCCCAAGAAGATTATTGCACCTGAAGTGTGTGTGGGGGAAAAGATTTCATTGAAATTAAACCATTTTTGCTTTAGAAATGTTGGGAAAATATTGTAGAAAAACTTCAATCACCTTTTTTTTTTCCACACACAACTGTTTTTCTATGCATTCTGTTGCTCTGTGCTCGATGGCATCGGAACTGCATGTGCGTCTCAAAGTTCCTATAGAACTAACAGCTAATGGGTAGTCTCCAGTAGTTTAAGACTTGGAGCATCTGGAAAAGGAGGGCGAACTACATGTGTGTGGGGTATATTGTTGCCCTCTGCTAGATGGACTCTAAATGGTTTATGTATGTATCCTATGCCCTATAGTGCTAACAGTTAATGGGGAGTCTCCTCTAGCTCACGCCTGGCATTTTCCGAAGTAATATATATGTGTGCGTGTGCGTGTGTGTGTGTGTGTGTGAGAGAGAGGAAGAACCTGGGGGCTCCCTCATGTCTCCTCCCCATCCTGAGCTGCTTGGCTTCAGCACAGGAAGGAAGAAGTAGTACAAGCTGAGTGTATTTGACATCATGTGGAAGCAGGGGAATGGAGAGGTAGTGGGGCCAAGTAGCAAGAACACTTGGCTGTATAAATTAGATGCCACTCCATGCCTCAGTTTCCCCCTTCATAAAATGTCGATGACACCGAGAGTGTTTGTAAAGCACTTTGTTGTTAGCCCATGGGGCAGAGGGGGAAACTCGGGTACAGAAGCAGGCTGGGGGGGCGGTAGAACCCCACGTAGGCAGCGCCGGTTCCACGACATCGCGCAGTCTGACCGGTCTGAGTGGGTCCCTCTCATGGCTGCTCCTTCCCCCAGAAGGAGTGGGTTCCTCTCCGTCGGCTGCAGGAAGCAGCGCTTCAAGGTCTTTGCCAGTGGGCAGCCGTTCTGCAATTCAGCTCTGCCACGGCTTCCAGCAGATCCAAACACTGGAGATGGACGGTGCCGTGGTATTGTCCTGTGTCCAGTTCTGAGCCCGACCGGTGCCGCTGCCCAGAGGGAGGCGAGGGGCACACTCACGACACCCCCCTACGGCCGCTTTCGCAGACCCAATAAACGTCTCCCTTTTGCAGAAGGACTCTTCTCCTGCGTGGTCCTGGGGCAACTGGTGTGGGTCATAGACCCCTTTTCTGCTCACCGCAGATGGAGACTCCCCTGCTTGGGATAATGTACTAACAGCTCCTCTGCGCCACCCCCCCTTCCCCTGCCGCTGCAACATCAAATTAACCCTCCTGGTCTGGCCCTGTCCTCCCGCCGGTACCATGAAACCCCAAGCATGATGGGAGGGGACTGCAAATTGGGGAGCAGGCTACTGATGGGCTGAGGGCAGCAAAGCAGCCCCCCAGAGCCGTGCACGGCCTGGCCACGGGTGCGGAGAAGCGGGAACTGACATGACGAGCATTTAGAGGTTGGGGGGCTGTGGGCAGGGGGGACAACAGAGCCACGAGCAGGACAGGGGGTGAGCCAGCACCAGTGAGTCTCAGAGGGGACTAGACCATCCAGGCCTGACCCCTGCTGAGAGAGAAGCTGAGGGATTGGTGCTGGAGCAACCAGGAGCCACCTACTGCTTTGTGAGCTATAGAAAAATGGCTTTTCCTGAGCTCCTGAGCGAGCCCAGGGGGAAAAGAAGGTGCCTGCACTGCAGGACCTCCCTGGAGAGACAGTATCGGTCCCTGCCAGACAAAGGTGGGACCGGCCCCAGGGCCTGGCCAGGAAAGAGCCAAAGTCCTGTGAGAAATCAGGCCCCATGTTCAGGTGTGAGTCCGAGTCCCCACAGACACAGGTGCCCCAGGGCAGTGGTGGATTCTCCGCGTGTCGATGGGTCTAGTGCAGGCCAGAGGCCTTGCTGGGACTCGTTGGGATAAAACCCAGGGCCTGGGCCGGACGGGAGCCCGGGAGAGGCAGCGGGGCGGGTGGGAGGCTCTAACTCTTGCTCCTGACCAGAAAGTCCAGTGCTGGGTGACAACAAGTCCACATCTACACTGCACGCTTTTGACACAAGAGCAACTTTTCTTGTGCAAAAACTTGCAGAGCGTCTACACTGTACGTGCCTTCTGGTGCAAGTAAATTTGCAGGAAAGCATCAGAAAACAGGGCTTCTTGCACAAGCGTTATTCCTCTCCCCGCAAGGAATAAGCCCCCTTCGTGCAAGAGCTGTTGTGCAAGAAAGCAGCGTGGATGGACACCAAGGGCTTCTTGAGCAAGAAACTCTTATGGCTAAAATGGACAGCAGAGCGTTCTTGTGCAAAAGAGTGTTCACGCTGCCATGGAAGCTCTTGTGCAAAAGCACATGGCAGGGTGGAGGCCCTCTTGCACATGGCAGGGAGAAGGGGGTCTTGCATACGACATTTTGCTCAAGAACTCCCGCGTAAAAGAGTTCCTGCGCAAGAAGCCTATAGTGTAGGGCAGGGAACAACCTATGGGGTGCTACTGGAGCTGCTGGCTGCAGGATGCACTGTTGGGGAGGGAGTGGGGGGGACCCCTAGGAATTGCTCAAACTTCTTAGCGGGGTGGCCAGAGGCAGGACATTTCCCTGGCAGGGGTGAGCTGGGGGGGCCGTGACCTCACAGTGGCTTTGGGCAGCCCTCAGCATATAAGGCAAAGGGCAGGAGGGGAGGTGGTGACCTCACAGAGAGACCCAGATCTCAGGCTGATAAAAGGGGGCGCGGGCCCAGGGCACTTTGGAGACCCCGGTTGCTTTAGCTCTGGTACGTCTCCTCCTCACAGTTCCTTTGCGCATTGCGAGATCCAGATCCCCACACCTTTGTGCAGAAGGTAAGAGCCCCCAGGGGTTTGGATCCCGCCCGGGACTGGCTGGGTTCCAGGCAGGGCCAGCCCTCGGTTGAGGGCCAGAAGGTGATTCCTCACCTGGGCTGCGTCCTTCGCGTCATTGGGGCCGTGGGGCTTTCTCCTGTTTGGTTTCCCTTTTCCTCCATCCCACCCACATTTCTGCTCTGTTCTTGCCTCTTCTGTGTTGTGGGGACTGGGGAGGTGGGTCTGGAACAGGTCTATGCCGGTGTCTTTGGGGAGAACGCTCCATGCCCCCCACACCTTAGACTCTCCCCTGATTGGCTGAGCGGGGGCTGTTGATGGGCAGGCGACTCAGGCCCTTGGAGGTCTTTTGCAAGACGGAGCCAGTGAGCAAGGGGGCCATATGGGGGCTGAGGGGCAGTAGCTTTGGGAAGCTGGAACCCCTGAATTTCGTTCTTCAAGCCTGCACCCCAAGCTCATCTTTGCTTCCCTTCATTTACAGAATGGCCCGAGGCTTCTGGCGCTTTTGGATGAAGGCCCTGCAGGCGGCCCCAGGGCCGTCGGGAAGCAGCTCTTCCGTCTCTGCAGGCGGGGAAGCTGAATCCCACCAGCCTGGAGCGACACGCCCACCGGCCAGGCCCCGCCAGACCTGGCACCAAGGGCAGCTGGGAAGGCGGGACCCAGCTCAGCGGGGGAGCCGGGTAGGGTGGCTCTGGGGCCTCCACTGTGGAGAGAAAGACCTGCCCCAGGAGCCCAGCCCCCATTACCACCAGGGGGCATCGCCCTGCCCGGCCCCCGGGGACCTGCCAGTCTCTGGGAGCCCGCAGCCCATCGCTCTCCGCACCAGCCCCTGCAGCTGTGGGTCCAGGTCGGTCAGCAGCAGCGCCTGGGCCTCCAGCTGCAGCTGGACCACCTCCCGCAGCCTCTGTGATACAGGTGAGGGGCCGTGAACATCCTGGGCCCAGGGGCTCAGCCAATACCCAGGAGGGGGCGGGGAGGGCAGCCCCAGTGTCTGGCCTGAGCGCTGCGAACCCCACCCCACTGAGTCCTGCAGCCTCACACTGCTGCCCTGCAGCCAGGGCAACAGATGGGGGTGGAGGTTGCTGCTACCTGGTTCCCTGTTTTTCCTGGTGGGGGGCTCTGCTGAGGGCGTGGGAAGATGTGAGGGTGGAAGGGGGATGGATCCCTGCGAGGGACGTGTGGGGCACAACCTGCACTGGGTCCCTGAGATGGGGGGGCGCGTGACCCCTGCTGGCCACTGGAGTCACCCTGTTCCCTTCCCTCCCTCACAGAGTCCCCCTGGGCCTCACCGGAGCGCTGCCGGGAGCGGATGGACTC
Organism: Pelochelys cantorii; assembly: GCA_032595735.1. NCBI lineage: Eukaryota > Metazoa > Chordata > Testudines > Trionychidae > Pelochelys > Pelochelys cantorii. The sequence goes on along the minus strand of CM064351.1, from coordinate 18,376,619 downwards.
CCGGGTGGAGGAAGTCCTACTTTATGATATTGAAGAACAGCTCCGCACCCGGGACACGGTACGAACTTTCTCCATCTGGGTGGGACCCGAGATTGTCCAGCCCATGGTGGCTGGAGAGCAGCAGCTACTGTCTGGCCATCCAGTTTGGCGGCAGCCCCATTAAGAGCAGCAGCACAGGAGGAAGGGAGGCCTGGTCCGGTATTGCCACCCTTCCTTCTGCACTGCTGCTGGCGGTGGGGCTGCCTTTCGATCTGGGTGGCTGCAGAGCAGTGGCCCCTGGCATGTCACCCAGTTCTAAAGTCAGTGCCACCACCAGCCGCAGAACAGAAGGGGGCAGTGCTGCTGGGTGTGTAGGCTGCCTTCTGAGCTGGGTGGCTGGAGAGCAGTGGCTGCTGGCCGGGGGCCCAGCTTAGACTAGCATGGCAGAGCATACCAGCAGCAGCACAGAAGCAGGGTGGCTCCGTGTCGTGTGTCACTCCTACTTCTGCACCACTGCTGACGATGGCCCTGTCTTCCGAGCGGGGCGCCCCAGCAGCATCCACGACTCTCTTGTCACCCGCTCGGCAGTCAGTGCTGCTCCCAAGAGCGGTGCAGGAGGAAGTGCAGGAGGGGCAGGATTGCCGCACTTTCTTCGGCCCCGCGGCGGGTGTCAGCCCTGCCTCCCAACCTGGGTGACCAGATAGTGGGTGCCACTGGCCAGGGGCTACTTCAGAGGGCAGCGCCGATAGCAGCAGCAGCACAAACTAGGGATGTCAACGTGTGTAGTCGGATACACGATTAACCGATACGTCTGGGCTTATTGGTGAATCCTGTCGACTCCACACACCCCTCCCCCAGCTGCCTCAGGAACAGAGACAGCAAGGGGGGGGCGGGGGAAGGTGGGAGCTGGTGTCTGTGAGGATCCAGCTTTTAAGCTGCGTCCCCATGAGCACCAGATCCTGTGGAGCTGCCTGGCCCCCACCATGTACTGCAGCCTCTCCTAGAGATGCAGCAACATGGAGGGGAGGGGGCAGGTGGGAGCTGGTGCACACGGGAAGCAGCTTTTAAGACAGCTCCCCACGTGTATCAGCTCCTATGGAACCACGTCTCACCCATCCCCCTCCACTGCTGCCTCTCTATCAGCGTGGACGCAGGGCAGGAATGAGATGAGATGTACGGGGAACTATCTTCTAAGCCGGCTCTCCGCACATGCCAGCTCCATGGAGCCCCCTTTCCTCCCTTGCTGTCTCACATAGAGGCAGTGGGGGGCGGGGGAGTGTTCGAGGGGAGCTGACTTAAAATCTAGTTCTCCTTGAGCACCAGTTCTGCGGAGCTGCCTGCTCCTGCCTCTCACACTCCAGAGGAGGCTGCTGCAGAGCAGCCTCTGTCCGGGGCTGGCACAAGTTCTCGTCGCACAGAGGCTGCTGTGTGGGATGCTGGTACAGCCTCTGTCTGCTGTGTGGGATGCCGGTGCAGCCCCGCATTGCTGACTAAGGCCACAGGGACTATCGAATAATCGTGGAATTGCTACAGTTTGATGCAGTGACATGTTTGTTCGATGATTCCCTGTCTGACATCCCTAGCAAAAAGGGAGGGCGGCCCTGGACGGTGCTCCCCTCGTCCTTCTCTGCCGTCGTTGGCGATGGTGCCGCCTCTCACGCCGGGCAACTGGACAATTCGTGCTGTATCTTGTAACAGTGCAGAAGGCAGGTGGGCTGCTGCAGCTTTGCCTCCCTGCCTTCTGCGCCGCTGCTGCTGGGTAACGATGTTAAATAACGATTCATGGAGGAGTCGAGTAGTCGATAGAATTTCCATTGGCTACTCGACTAGACGATGGGCACTTTCTGCACTTTGAAATGTACAAGGGCCCCAGCAGGGCCTCCTCTGCACTTCAAAATCGGAACTCCGTGTGCAGCCCGGGGACAGCAGGATGTCCCACTGACTCTGCGCTTTACGAGGGTCCTTCCGCTTTGAAAGGCACAGGATCCTGAGGGCTCTTGTGCATTTCAGAGTGGAAGCACCTGCATGGAGCCTGGAATCAGCAGGGGACTCAGACCGCTGGTAACCCCGATCTCCATGCGGCGCTGCTCCTTCGGAGTACCCCCTTTTCAGCCCTTTTCCCATGAGTAGGCAGCGCCAGCACCGCCAGCAGTGGAGAAGGGAGGGTGGCCTGGTGTGGCGGTGCCTCCCTTCCTTCTGCACTGCTGCTGGTAGTGGCACTGCCTACTAACGGAGAGGCGGGGGCAGTTATAAGGGGTCAGGTGCCCAACCTGGATGGCAACCCCAGCGCCAGCAGCAGCGCAGGAGGGAGGGGAGCTGGTCTGGTATCGCCACCCTCCCTGCTGTGCCGCTGCTGGCCGTGCCTCTCACTTCTCAGCTGGACAGCTAGAGAGCGCAGGCACCATGTGCACAAGGCCGCCTGCCCCCAGCCGAGGCACAGAAGGTCTGCGACTGCCGCCCTCCCTTCCTTGCCACTGCCGGGGGCAGCCCTGCCTGCCACGCTGAGGGTACGTCTAGACTACAGGCTTTTGTCGACAGAAGTTTTGTCGACAGGTACTCTTGACAAAGCTTCTGTCGACAAACAGCGTCTAGACTACATCCAGATCTGTAGACAAAGCAAGCCGCTTTGTCGACATGACAGTGTAGAGGCAAAGGACGGTGTAGATGCAATAGCGCCTTCTGTCAACAGAACTCTCTGGACAAAAGTGTTATTCCTCGAACAATGACTTTCTATAGTATAGTGGACTTTTGTCCACAAAACCCTGTAGTCTAGAAACACCCCGAGTGGCCTGAGAGTGGCCCATTCTGGCAGGACGCCCAGCTGCAAAGTCAGCACCACCGCCAGCAGCAGCTGAGGAGGAAGGGAGGCCTGGTCTGGTATGTCAGCCCTTCCTTCTGTGCCGCTGCAGGTGTTGGCACTGCCTTTGGACCTGGACAGCAGCAGAGCAGTGGCTGCTGTTGTGGGACCCAGTTTGGAGGGGGGCCCACTGAGCAGCGAGTGAGGGGTGGTCTCTGATGGGTCACCCAGCTCAGAAGTCAAGGCGCCCCCAGCAGCAGCGCAGTAGGCAGGGTTGCCTGGCATGTTGTTGCCACCTTTCCTTCCGCACTGCTGCTGGCAGGGCTGCCTTCTCCGCTGGGGGACCACAGAGCAGTGGCCACAGGGGAGGTGCCCAGCTCGGAGGGCAGCTCCGCTCCCAGCAGCAGCACAGAAGGAAGGGGGTGTGGCCTGCCATTGCCATCCTTCCCTCTGCACCGCTGCTGGTGGGATAGCTACCTTCTAAGCTGGGTGGCCAGAGCGAGCGGGATCCCAGCTGTGAAGTCAGTGCCAGCAGCAGCAGCAGCGCAGGAGGAAGTGGAGGCAGCAATGCCGTTGCCACCCTTCCGTCTGCGCCGCTGCTGGCCAGGTTGGGCGGCAGAGAGCAGCTGCACCTCCAGCCGCCCAGCTTGCGAGGCCAGGAGAGATCAGGGACATTTCTTCTTATTTCCAAACTCCGCCGGGATGGGGAGCTGGGGACTGAACACGAGGCCACGGCTGGGAAAGCCCAAACGTCCGGTGCCCCCGTGAGCGACCCTCCTGCCCTCGCCTTGTCGCCCCCTTCTGGGCAGGAACCCCCAGGGGGAGAAACGCTGCACTAGGGGATTCCTCTATGACCCCGAGGGCCACCACGGCCAGGAGTTCCTGGCAGCCCCTTTCCCACCACTTCCACGGAGGAGGCGGTAGGTTCTCAGGGGAGGTGTCCCCAACTCAGAGATCTGCCTGGATGGAGAGTGGAGGAGCAAAGGGAGGGCCTGGCCAGGAACGCCCAGGGCCAGGGCAGGGCTCCCACAGCAGCCCCGCCCCCAGCAGGGAGTGGCCAGAGACTCCTGGGAACAGACGGGTGTGGAAAGAAACCTGCTGCTCAGCCAGGCCCAAAACTCCATGTCTGCCGGACACTGGGGCCAGCCCAGATGTATCCAGCCTCCCGCTGACTCTGGAGTCCCTGCTGCCTCATCCTGCATTGCCTGGAGGAGCAGAAGTGATTCGTGGTGTCCGAGAGATGCTTCCCCCATGCCAAAATCTCCACGCACCTCAGGTGGAGCAACAGCAGGAGCCAAGGAAAAAAATTGTGCGACTGGTTTAAGATAAAGAGAGTGAAGAGAAATAAACCAACCATTGATTTGATGAGCTTTGCTTTCTGGGCCTTAAGCGCACGCTCGGGTCGGTCTCAGCCATTCCCTGCAAACCTGAGGACTTGATCCACTATTCCCATGACAGCTGAGGGGGAGGCTGCAGTCCAGGGCCTGTGGGGACAGAGCGGTGCCAGCAGAGCCCCCTCACTGGGATGGAGCCCACACGCACAGAAGGAGTGTTTCTGTTGCCATGACATCAGCCCCTCCACAGGCAAAGCCCTCCCAGACTCCTGGCTGGAGCAGTCATGCCTAGCAGTCAGAGCAGGGGCTGTGGGTCAGAGCTGGGGTCAGGAGTCCCAGAGCAGCCCAAAGGCCGGTCTCATGGGCTCAGACCTGAAGGTCCAAAGGAAGCATCTGGTCATCTGGGCTGAGCTCCTGCACCTTACAGACCCCAGAATCTGCCCTACCCCTCCGGCCCCAACCCCACTCGCCCTGGCTGTGTTACTGACGCCCTCACGTCACGGCTCAGCGATGTCAAGGGATGGAGAATCCCCCATTGCACGACTTGAAGCCAGTCCGGGACTCTGCAAAGGGGGGCAGCCGCATCCACCCAACCCCCACGGGCTCCTCACATCTGACACCTTGACAAGCCCTTCCCACCCCCAGACACGGGGTCAGTCAGAGCAGGAGTGTTCTGGCCAGCGCCCCCAGCCACACGGCGGGAAAAGAATTGTCTGGAGCAGCTCAGCACTGCGGAGCCCACGTTTCCCTCTGCTGAGCGCGGGGCAGCTGGTCCGATTGCTCCAACGCGCATGAGTCCAAGGGCCGCCAATGGGAGGTGGGCAGCACAAACGCTCCCATTCACACCCAGTCGCCTGAGCCCCTGTGCCCTAGCCCTGGGCCCTGTTGTTCGAGGAACAGGGACTCCAACCGCCAGACGCTTAGCAGGCCCAGCAGGACTAGGAGGCTGATTCTCAGGGCAGGGATGATACACCCTCCAGCCCCTGGTCATCTGAAGAAGTGGGCTGTGCCCACGAAGGCTCATGATCCCATCTGCAGGTTTTATTAGTCTTTCAAGTGCTACCAGGATATTTGTTGTTTGACCATAGCGAGGGCTGAGGAGGGAGGTCCAGCCTGCGGCTCACAGCCAGTTGTGCCGAGGGTGGGGTAAGGCAGAGGGCATAAGAGGGTCTCTCCATGGCCAGAGAGGGGATCCCTAGGAGCGACTGTCTCGAGTGGCAGGTAGGGAGCTGTGTGGTGGAGATTAGGGGAAACGATGTCACTGAGGCTGGGGAAACACTGGAACGGGAGGCCTGGGGAAGTGGGGGAATCTCTTTCCTGAGAGGATTTGAAGGCCAGACTGGACAAAGGCCTGGCTGGGATGATTGACTTGGGCTGGGTCCTGCTCTGAGCAGGACCAGGACTAGCTGACTCCTCAGGTCCCTTCCAGCCCAGTGATTCTAGGACTCTGAACAGGGGCAGAGAGTGGGGTCCCAGGAGAGTTTCCCAGTAGCACAAGGCCTAGAGGCTAAAAGAGGGATGTGAGGGGTGCACTGGGGCACTGGAACTAGGACGTGGTTTCTCCTGGGCGTGTGTGTTGCACACACTCAGCTGAACTGCAACATTTCCATCATCACCATCGTCATCATCAGACTAGTGAATACAACAGCCCCTACCTGCTCCCGGAGGGGATGCTCAAAGGAAGCACCAGAAACCACATCGGCTGGTCCAGCTGCCAGGTGTGAAGATTTTCTACCCCTTAACTCTGCATCCTGTATCATCAGTGCACACACAGCCCACCACTGCCTGTGCCACCCCGTCCAAATCCCACTGCCCATCTCCCGCATCCTAGAAACTTCCCCACCCAGACACCCACACGAGACCAGATAGTCTCCTATTATCAGTCATCAACCTCCCCATGGACTTGAAACACTGACAGTCTGTGCCGAACAGACAGAGCCCCCTCTGCCAGCCCTCCCCATGTACCAGACTAACTGCCAGTCGCTGCCCCACAGAGCCCCCCTCTGTCATCCCCTCCCCCATTTCCTTAACTAACTGCCAGTCTGTCCCCACAAACAGCCCCGCTCTGCCAGCCTCTGCCCTACATCCCTGACTAACTGCCCATCATTTCCCACAGAGCACCCCTCTAAACATCCCTCCCCAATGAACCTGACTAACTGTCAGTCTGTGCCCCACGGACAGACCCTCCCTCTGCCAGACCCGGGTGGAACAGGGTGTACGGGGCTCATGGTCAATTTTCCCTCCCCCCTGGCTTCTCTCCATGGCTGGTGAGGGGCTCCCCCTGCACCCTCCCACATCGGGCCCAGCTCCCAGGGCCAGGCTGCGATGGGAGACCCTTCACCCGTACTCTGCAGGACGAGAGAGAGCGCGCACCCGGCTGGAGTCCTCCCGCCGTGAGCTGGAGCTGAGCCGGGGGGTCAGACGCTCCCTGCAGCACCCAGCGCCCAGGAGAACGTGGACGGTAAGTGGTGTCGGGGGCCACGGTTGTGGGGAGCTGCCGCACTCAGGGGAGCTGGGGAATTCCTGGTACCTCGGCCCCCAGCGAAAGATCCCCCGACATTCCCAAGAGGAGCGGGCAGGGAGAACTCTCTGCAGACCTGCTTATGGGCATGGAAACCTCAGCCCCCCCCCCCCCCCCACACACACAGTGGGAACCCAGAAATCATCTCTTCCTCCCCTCTCAATGTTCAGTCCCTTCTCCCCCCCAGCCTGAGTTCCTGTCTCCCTCCTCTGCCAGGCTGTTTGCTGCTTCTTTTTGTCTCTGCAAAATATACTGTGAGGTAGAGACTTTTTGTGGGGTTTTCTTTGACCCACTCAGACGGGGCAGGCAGCATGACGTAGTGGAACCAGCGCTGCCTAGGTGGGGATCTACCACCCCCCAGTCTGCTTCTGTGCCTGAGTTTCTCCCTCTGCCCCATAGCATAACAACAAGGCACTTTACAAACACTCTCGTTGTCATGGGCATTGTATGAAGGGGGAAACTGAGGCATGGAGCGGCAACTGATTTATAAAGCTCAACCCAGTCCCTGCCCCTCTGTCTGCAGGAAAAACAGCCAGGTGCTCTTGCTACTTGACCCCACTCCCTCTCCATTCCCCTGCTTCCACCTGACGTCAACTACTCTCAGCGTGCACTACTTCCTTCCTGCGCTGAAGCCAAGCAGATCAGGATGGGGAGGAGACATGAGGGAGAACCCAGACTCTTGCTCTCTCCCTCTCCACATACACCCACATATTACTTTGGGTTGATCTAGCTGGGGTTGGTCCTGCCTTGGGCAGGGGGCTGGACTTGATGCCCTTCTAAGGTCTCTTCCAGCTCTATGGTTCTATGATTCTATGTGGGGGTGCAGGAGTTTGGGGATGTGAGAGGCTCAGGTCAGGGGGTTCCACTGTATGATAGGCTCAGGTTTTGGGTCTGGAGTGGACGGTGCAGGAGTGTTATGATGCTGCAGCCACTTGGGGACTTGGCCGTAGTTGGCCAGGCTTCATTTCTAAATAAAATATTATGTCAAACAAAATGTTTCAGCATTGTCTTTGTTTGTGAGAGGGGCGGGGAAGCTGTTTTGAGTCAGGGGGCAGCGGCCACAGAAACATCAGTCAGGGCCACACAAGTGAGATGCAAAAAAAATCCCTCCAACTCCCGCCTAAGCCTCACTAATTTGGCCCCAACTGAGACATCTCACTCCCCTGGCACTCCATCCCCAGGCCAGATTAACTCTTCTGGTTTCCAGGGTTAGTGGCATTTGCAGGTCCCTCTATAGTCTGAGGGGGGGGGCCAAAAATGAGGGATCCCCGAACCTCAGTCCTCCCTGTCCCTTCCCCTCACCTCAGTGGGGCTGGAGCGCCAGAGGAGTGAGGTGTCTCAGTTGGGGGCCACCTCAGTGAGGCATGGGGGTTTTGGAAGAGGGGTTTTTGTGTTTTGCTTTTCTCATGTGTGGTCCCCAACTGATTTTTCTGGGGGTCAGTGGCCCTGGAGGCGAAAAAGGTTCCTCATCCCTGCCTTAAATAACGAAAACTTTGAAACCTTTTGTGTTAGACAAAAATTAATATTTTACGTTATTTAAAATGAAGTTGGATAAACTTGCCCTGGCCTCTGTCATGTGGTGGGGGGTGTCTCTGTGTTTCCAATGTGACTTGAGGTATCGCCCCTTCCTGACAGCACGTCCCTGCCCCCAGAAGTGGGGAGCTGGAAAAAAAACTTTAAAGAGTCTCCTGGGCCACAGGGTTATGTGAGTGAGGGGGAGACCCCCAGACACCTGGGGACAGAAAGGGCAGCTCCCCTGGGCCCTGACTGCGCTCTCATCGCCCAGCCATCATCACCACTGCCCTACTTCTGCCCTGCTCCTCACCGCCCCCCACTGTTCCCATCCCCTGTTCTCCTCCATCTCCTCCCCCTTCCATTCTTCTTCCCCTCCCCATTTCTACCTGCCCAGACCTCTGCCCAGCCCCATCCTCTCCCTCCTCCCTGTCTGTCCCCATCTTATGTGAGGGCTTTGCTGGAAATGTCCCCCCCCCCTGCAGTGGGAACAATTCAGCACCCCCCGCATCTTTCTCGCCTCCACTCGACATTATTTCCTCCATTCCCCACACTTGAAAATTGAGCTCCCGCGTCCCCTCAGGTGACAGTTGGGCTCCTCCATACGCCCCTAACCCTCCCCCAGGCCAGAATCCTCTCTGGCAACTGTACCCCCTTCCCAAACCCTCTGCTCCCCCTTCACCAGCTCACAGCTCCTTCCCAGACCCTGCACCCCCCAAAGCTCCTCCCTCAGGCCAGACTCCTCTCCTGCACCCATACCCCCTCCTGGACCCTGCACCACTATCCACTGCCCCAGATCAGACCCCCCTCCCTGCACCCAGGTTCCTCCCTCAGCTCCCTTCTGCACCCAACCACCCCGTCCCAGACCCCGAACCCCTCAGAAGAAATGTGGCTCTTGACCACTTGCCAAAATGCACCCCCCCATTAAAAATTATTGACCAAGCCTGATCCAAATGTTTTTTCAAATGTTGTTTAATCAGAATTTAAATACAATTATATACAATTCGGAGGGTTGGGGGGAGGGGGACGCAGCTACTGGCTCCTCAGCTCCTGGTGCGCTCACTGGCTGTCTTCCTGCTGCAAGGGAAGCAGAATCCATTAGAGATTCATCCCTGGGGACTCAGGGGTACTGGGCCCCCCAACATTTCCACCCTCTTCCCCCCTGCCCTGAGACTTGTTCTGCACTCTGGTCAACCCCCCCTCCCCGCCCCCCAGCCACTGACACAGCTCCTCTCTCTGCCCCCCGAGGAAGCTGGGAAAATGGCCCCTGTCCCTCCCCAGGGGGCTCACCTCCATAATGAGCTGGAGCCTGGCGGTGTCTGGGGACTCAATGAGGATGTTCCTCAACATGATGTCTAGCATGTCACAGGGCCCGGCTAAGCTCCTGCAAGGCAAGGGGGAGCCCTAGGTCAGAGGGAGGGTCGGGCTTGGGTAATCCAGGGCACCAGCTGGCTCCAGGGTCCTGCCTTGAGCAGGGTCTGAGCCGCCTTCCACACATCAGAGCAGGGAAGACAGGTGGGCTGCTGCAGCTTTGCCTCCCTGCCTTCTGCGCCGCTGCTGCTGGGTAACGATGTTAAATAACGATTCATGGAGGAGTCGAGTAGTCGATAGAATTTCCATTGGCTACTCGACTAGACGATGGGCACTTTCTGCACTTTGAAATGTACAAGGGCCCCAGCAGGGCCTCCTCTGCACTTCAAAATCGGAACTCCGTGTGCAGCCCGGGGACAGCAGGATGTCCCACTGAGTCTGCGCTTTACGAGGGTCCTTCCGCTTTGAAAGGCACAGGATCCTGAGGGCTCTTGTGCATTTCAGAGTGGAAGCACCTGCATGGAGCCTGGAGTCAGCAGGGGACTAAGACCCCTGGTAACCCCGATCTCCATGCGGCGCTGCTCCTTCGGAGTACCCCCTTTTCAGCCCTTTTCCCATGAGTAGGCAGCGCCAGCACCGCCAGCAGTGGAGAAGGGAGGGTGGCCTGGTGTGGCGGTGCCTCCCTTCCTTCTGCACTGCTGCTGGTAGTGGCACTGCCTACTAATGGAGAGGCGGGGGCAGTTATAAGGGGTCAGGTGCCCAACCTGGATGGCAACCCCAGCGCCAGCAGCAGCGCAGGAGGGAGGGGAGCTGGTCTGGTATCGCCACCCGCCCTGCTGTGCCGCTGCTGGCCGTGCCTTTCACTTCTCAGCTGGACAGCTAGAGAGCGCAGGCACCATGTGCACAAGGCCGCCTGCCCCCAGCCGAGGCACAGAAGGTCTGCGACTGCCGCCCTCCCTTCCTTGCCACTGCCGGGGGCAGCCCTGCCTGCCACGCTGAGGGTACGTCTAGACTACAGGCTTTTGTCGACAGAAGTTTTGTCGACAGGTACTCTTGACAAAGCTTCTGTCGACAAACAGCGTCTAGACTACATCCAGATCTGTAGACAAAGCAAGCCGCTTTGTCGACATGACAGTGTAGAGGCAAAGGACGGTGTAGATGCAATAGCGCCTTCTGTCAACAGAACTCTCTGGACAAAAGTGTTATTCCTCGAACAATGACTTTCTATAGTATAGTGGACTTTTGTCCACAAAACCCTGTAGTCTAGAAACACCCCGAGTGGCCTGAGAGTGGCCCATTCTGGCAGGACGCCCAGCTGCAAAGTCAGCACCACCGCCAGCAGCAGCTGAGGAGGAAGGGAGGCCTGGTCTGGTATGTCAGCCCTTCCTTCTGTGCCGCTGCAGGTGTTGGCACTGCCTTTGGACCTGGACAGCAGCAGAGCAGTGGCTGCTGTTGTGGGACCCAGTTTGGAGGGGGGCCCACTGAGCAGCGAGTGAGGGGTGGTCTCTGATGGGTCACCCAGCTCAGAAGTCAAGGCGCCCCCAGCAGCAGCGCAGTAGGCAGGGTTGCCTGGCATGTTGTTGCCACCTTTCCTTCCGCACTGCTGCTGGCAGGGCTGCCTTCTCCGCTGGGGGACCACAGAGCAGTGGCCACAGGGGAGGTGCCCAGCTCGGAGGGCAGCTCCGCTCCCAGCAGCAGCACAGAAGGAAGGGGGTGTGGCCTGCCATTGCCATCCTTCCCTCTGCACCGCTGCTGGTGGGATAGCTACCTTCTAAGCTGGGTGGCCAGAGCGAGCGGGATCCCAGCTGTGAAGTCAGTGCCAGCAGCAGCAGCAGCGCAGGAGGAAGTGGAGGCAGCAATGCCGTTGCCACCCTTCCGTCTGCGCCGCTGCTGGCCAGGTTGGGCGGCAGAGAGCAGCTGCACCTCCAGCCGCCCAGCTTGCGAGGCCAGGAGAGATCAGGGACATTTCTTCTTATTTCCAAACTCCGCCGGGATGGGGAGCTGGGGACTGAACACGAGGCCACGGCTGGGAAAGCCCAAACGTCCGGTGCCCCCGTGAGCGACCCTCCTGCCCTCGCCTTGTCGCCCCCTTCTGGGCAGGAACCCCCAGGGGGAGAAACGCTGCACTAGGGGATTCCTCTATGACCCCGAGGGCCACCACGGCCAGGAGTTCCTGGCAGCCCCTTCCCACCACTTCCACGGAGGAGGCGGTAGGTTCTCAGGGGAGGTGTCCCCAACTCAGAGATCTGCCTGGATGGAGAGTGGAGGAGCAAAGGGAGGGCCTGGCCAGGAACGCCCAGGGCCAGGGCAGGGCTCCCACAGCAGCCCCGCCCCCAGCAGGGAGTGGCCAGAGACTCCTGGGAACAGACGGGTGTGGAAAGAAACCTGCTGCTCAGCCAGGCCCAAAACTCCATGTCTGCCGGACACTGGGGCCAGCCCAGATGTATCCAGCCTCCCGCTGACTCTGGAGTCCCTGCTGCCTCATCCTGCATTGCCTGGAGGAGCAGAAGTGATTCGTGGTGTCCGAGAGATGCTTCCCCCATGCCAAAATCTCCACGCACCTCAGGTGGAGCAACAGCAGGAGCCAAGGAAAAAAATTGTGCGACTGGTTTAAGATAAAGAGAGTGAAGAGAAATAAACCAACCATTGATTTGATGAGCTTTGCTTTCTGGGCCTTAAGCGCACGCTCGGGTCGGTCTCAGCCATTCCCTGCAAACCTGAGGACTTGATCCACTATTCCCATGACAGCTGAGGGGGAGGCTGCAGTCCAGGGCCTGTGGGGACAGAGCGGTGCCAGCAGAGCCCCCTCACTGGGATGGAGCCCACACGCACAGAAGGAGTGTTTCTGTTGCCATGACATCAGCCCCTCCACAGGCAAAGCCCTCCCAGACTCCTGGCTGGAGCAGTCATGCCTAGCAGTCAGAGCAGGGGCTGTGGGTCAGAGCTGGGGTCAGGAGTCCCAGAGCAGCCCAAAGGCCGGTCTCATGGGCTCAGACCTGAAGGTCCAAAGGAAGCATCTGGTCATCTGGGCTGAGCTCCTGCACCTTACAGACCCCAGAATCTGCCCTACCCCTCCGGCCCCAACCCCACTCGCCCTGGCTGTGTTACTGACGCCCTCACGTCACGGCTCAGCGATGTCAAGGGATGGAGAATCCCCCATTGCACGACTTGAAGCCAGTCCGGGACTCTGCAAAGGGGGGCAGCCGCATCCACCCAACCCCCACGGGCTCCTCACATCTGACACCTTGACAAGCCCTTCCCACCCCCAGACACGGGGTCAGTCAGAGCAGGAGTGTTCTGGCCAGCGCCCCCAGCCACACGGCGGGAAAAGAATTGTCTGGAGCAGCTCAGCACTGCGGAGCCCACGTTTCCCTCTGCTGAGCGCGGGGCAGCTGGTCCGATTGCTCCAACGCGCATGAGTCCAAGGGCCGCCAATGGGAGGTGGGCAGCACAAACGCTCCCATTCACACCCAGTCGCCTGAGCCCCTGTGCCCTAGCCCTGGGCCCTGTTGTTCGAGGAACAGGGACTCCAACCGCCAGACGCTTAGCAGGCCCAGCAGGACTAGGAGGCTGATTCTCAGGGCAGGGATGATACACCCTCCAGCCCCTGGTCATCTGAAGAAGTGGGCTGTGCCCACGAAGGCTCATGATCCCATCTGCAGGTTTTATTAGTCTTTCAAGTGCTACCAGGATATTTGTTGTTTGACCATAGCGAGGGCTGAGGAGGGAGGTCCAGCCTGCGGCTCACAGCCAGTTGTGCCGAGGGTGGGGTAAGGCAGAGGGCATAAGAGGGTCTCTCCATGGCCAGAGAGGGGATCCCTAGGAGCGACTGTCTCGAGTGGCAGGTAGGGAGCTGTGTGGTGGAGATTAGGGGAAACGATGTCACTGAGGCTGGGGAAACACTGGAACGGGAGGCCTGGGGAAGTGGGGGAATCTCTTTCCTGAGAGGATTTGAAGGCCAGACTGGACAAAGGCCTGGCTGGGATGATTGACTTGGGCTGGGTCCTGCTCTGAGCAGGACCAGGACTAGCTGACTCCTCAGGTCCCTTCCAGCCCAGTGATTCTAGGACTCTGAACAGGGGCAGAGAGTGGGGTCCCAGGAGAGTTTCCCAGTAGCACAAGGCCTAGAGGCTAAAAGAGGGATGTGAGGGGTGCACTGGGGCACTGGAACTAGGACGTGGTTTCTCCTGGGCGTGTGTGTTGCACACACTCAGCTGAACTGCAACATTTCCATCATCACTATCGTCATCATCAGACTAGTGAATACAACAGCCCCTACCTGCTCCCGGAGGGGATGCTCAAAGGAAGCACCAGAAACCACATCGGCTGGTCCAGCTGCCAGGTGTGAAGATTTTCTACCCCTTAACTCTGCATCCTGTATCATCAGTGCACACACAGCCCACCACTGCCTGTGCCACCCCGTCCGAATCCCAATGCCCATCTCCCGCATCCTAGAAACTTCCCCACCCAGACACCCACACGAGACCAGCTAGTCTCCTATTATCAGTCATCAACCTCCCCATGGACCTGAAACACTGCCAGTCTGTGCCCCACAGACAGAGCCCCCTCTGCCAGCCCCTCCCCATGTACCAGACTAACTGCCAGTCTCTGCCCCACAGAGCCCCCTCTGTCATCCCCTCCCCCATTTCCTTAACTAACTGCCAGTCTGTCCCCACAAACAGCCCCGCTCTGCCAGCCTCTGCCCTACATCCCTGACTAACTGCCCATCATTTCCCACAGAGCCCCCCTCTAAACATCCCTCCCCAATGAACCTGACTAACTGTCAGTCTGTGCCCCACGGACAGACCCTCCCTCTGCCAGACCCGGGTGGAACAGGGTGTACGGGGCTCATGGTCAATTTTCCCTCCCCCTGGCTTCTCTCCATGTCTGGTGAGGGGCTCCCCCTGCACCCTCCCACATCGGGCCCAGCTCCCAGGGCCAGGCTGCGATGGGAGACCCTTCACCCGTACTCTGCAGGACGAGAGAGAGTGCGCACCCGGCTGGAGTCCTCCCGCCGTGAGCTGGAGCTGAGCCGGGGGTTCAGACGCTCCCTGCAGCACCCAGCGCCCAGGAGAACGTGGACGGTAAGTGGTGTCGGGGGCCACGGTTGTGGGGAGCTGCCTCACTCAGGGGAGCTGGGGAATTCCTGGTACCTCGGCCCCCAGCGAAAGATCCCCCGACATTCCCAAGAGGAGCGGGCAGGGAGAACTCTCTGCAGACCTGCTTATGGGCATGGAAACCTCAGCCCCGCCCCCCCCCCCACACACACACAGTGGGAACCCAGAAATCATCTCTTCCTCCCCTCTCAATGTTCAGTCCCTTCTCCCCCCCAGCCTGAGTTCCTGTCTCCCCTCCTCTGCCAGGCTGTTTGCTGCTTCTTTTTGTCTCTGCAAAATATACTGTGAGGTAGAGACTTTTTGTGGGGTTTTCTTTGACCCACTCAGACGGGGCAGGCAGCATGACGTAGTGGAACCAGCGCTGCCTAGGTGGGGATCTACCACCCCCCAGTCTGCTTCTGTGCCTGAGTTTCTCCCTCTGCCCCATAGCATAACAACAAGGCACTTTACAAACACTCTCGTTGTCATGGGCATTGTATGAAGGGGGAAACTGAGGCATGGAGCGGCAACTGATTTATAAAGCTCAACCCAGTCCCTGCCCCTCTGTCTGCAGGAAAAACAGCCAGGTGCTCTTGCTACTTGACCCCACTCCCTCTCCATTCCCCTGCTTCCACCTGACGTCAACTACTCTCAGCGTGCACAACTTCCTTCCTGCGCTGAAGCCAAGCAGATCAGGATGGGGAGGAGACATGAGGGAGAACCCAGACTCTTGCTCTCTCCCTCTCACACATACACCCACATATTACTTTAGAAAATGGCAGGCGTGAGCTAGAGGAGAATCCCCCTTAACTGTTAGCACTATGGGGCATAGGATACATACATAAATCATAGAATCATAGAATACTAGGACTGGAAGGGACCTCGAGAGGTCATCGAGTCCTGTCCCCTGCCCTCATGGCAGGACCAAATACTGTCTAGACCATCCCTGATAGACATTTATCTAACCTACTCTTAAATATCTCCACAGATGGAGATTCCACAACCTCCCTGGGCAATTTATTCCGGTGTTTGACTACGCTGACAGTTAGGAACTTTTTCCTAATGTCCAACCTAAACCTCCCTTGCTGCAGTTTAAGACCATTTCTTCCCCTTGTCTCCCCAGAGGCCAAGATGAACAAGTTTTCTCTCTCCTCCTTATGATATCTGACATCCTTTTAGATATCTGAAAACTGCTATCATGTCCCCCCTCAATCTTCTCTTTTCTAAATTAAACAAACCCAATTCCTTCAGCCTTCCCTCATAGGTCATGTTCTCTAGACCTTTAATCATTTTCGGTGCTCTTCTCTGGACCCTCTCCAATTTCTCCACATCTTTCTTGAAATGAGGTGCCCAGAACTGAACACAATACTCCAATTGAGGCCTAACCAGCGCAGAGTAGAGCGGAAAAATGACTTCTCGTGTCTTGCTCACAACACTCCTGTTATTGCATCCCAGAATCATGTTTGCTTTCTTTGCAACACCATCACACTGCTGACTCATATTCAACTTGTGGTCCACTGTAACCCCTAGATCCCTTTCTGCCGGACTCTTCCCAGACAGTCGCTTCCCATTCTGTATGTATGAAACTGATTGTTCCTTCCTAAGTGGAGCACTTTTCATTTGTCTTTATTAAACTTCATCCTATTTACCTCAGACCATTTCTCCAGTTTGTCCAGGTCATTTTGAATTATGACCCTATCCTCCAGATTAGTCGCAGCCCCTCCCAGCTTGGTATCCTCTGCAGACTTAATAAGCGTACTTTCTACGCTAATATCTAAATCGTTGATGAAGATATTGAACAGATCCAGTCCCAAAACAGACCCCTCTGGAACCCCACTTGTTATGCCTTTCCAGCAGGATTGTGAACCATTAATAACTACTCTCTGAGTATGGGTATCCAGTCAGTTATGCGCCCACCTTATAGTAGCCCCATCTAAGTTGTAGTTACCTCGTTTATTGATAAGAATATCATGCGAGACCGTATCAAATGCCTTACTAAAGTCTAGGTATACCACATCCACCTCTTCGCCCTTATCCATAAGACTCGTTATCCTAGTAAAGAAAGCTATCAGATTTGTTTGACATGATTTGTTCTTTACAAATCCATGCAGACTGTTCGCTATCACCTTGCCACTTTCCAAGTGTTTACAGATGATTTCCTTAATTACTTGCTCCAATTACTGTCTCCCCATGATTTTCCAAAGATGATAGCTAGAGGCTCAGATACCTCCTCTATCAGCTCCTTGAGTACTCTATGATGCATTTTGTCAGGCCCTGGTGACTTGCAGGCATCTAACTTTTCTAGGTGATTTTTAATTTGTTCTTTTTTTATTTTACCTTCTAAAACTACCCCCTTCCATGAGCACTCACTATGTTAGGCATTCCTACAGACTTCTCGGTGAAGACCGAAACAAAGAAGTCATTGAGCATCTCTGCCATTTCCAAGTTTCCTCTTACTGTTTCTCCCTCCTCACTGACCAGTGGGCCTACCCTCTCCTTGGTCTTCCTTTTGCTTCTAATGTATTTCTAAAAAGTCTTCTTGTTTCCGTTTATTCCCATCGCTAGTTTGAGCTCATTCTGTGTCTTTGCCTTTCTAATCTTGCCCCTGCATTCCTGTGCTGTTTGCCTATATCCATCCTTTGTAATTTGTCCTACTTTCCATTTTTTATATGACTCCTTTTTTAGTTTTAGATCATTCAAGATCTCGTGGTTAAGCCAAGGCGGTCTTTTGCCATATTTTCTATCTTTCCGACACATTGGAATAGCTTGCTTTTGGGCCCTTAACAATGTCCCTTTGAAAAACTGCCAACTCTCCTTAGTTGTTTTTCCCCTCAGTCTCGATTCCCATGGGACCTTACCTATCAGCTCTCTGAGCTTACCAAAATCCGCCTTCCTGAAATCCATGTCTGTGTTTTGCTGTTCTACCTTCTACCCTTGGGATGATTTTGTTAGTTGTTTAAAAAAAGCTTCATCCACTTCTTCCTCCTGGGTAGGTGGCCTGAAGTAGACTCCTAGCATGACATCACCTTTGGTTTTAATCCCTTTTAGCCTAACCCAGAGACTCTCAACACTTCCGTCTCCCATGTCCATCTCCACCTCACTGCAAGTGTGTTCATTTTGAATGTATAAAGCAACACCTCCTCCCTTTTTTGACTGGCTATCCTTCCTGAGCAAGCTGTACCCTTCCATACAAACATTCCAATCATGTGTATTATCCCACCAAGTTTCTGTGATGCCAAAAATGTCATAATTGTAAGTATTTAATAGCACTTCCAGTTTTTCCTGCTTATTTCCCATACTTCTCACATTTGTATATAGGAATCCAAGATCCTGAACTGACCTTGCCTCCCAGTTTTGCCCTGACCCGCCTTTCTTTCTACCATTGTAGCCCACGCTCCCTCCCATTTCCGACCCATCTGCCAGGTCTCAATGTTCTCCATTTACCTGTGGGCTTTGCTCACCTGTCCCCCTCAAACCTAGTTTAAAGCTCTCCTCACTAGGTTAGCCATTCTGTGTCCAAATAGGGTCTTCCCACTCCTCGAAAGGTGGACGCCATCCCTGCTAAGCAGTCCGTCCTGGAATAGCATGCCATGGTGGAGGAAGCTAAAGCCCTCCTGGCGACACCATCTTCGCAGCCAGGCATTCACCTTCAGGATGCACCTGTCTCTGCCCAGGCCCCTACCTTCGACAGGAAGGATCGAAGAGAATACCACCTGCACTCCAAACTCCTTCACCCGTACTCCCAGAGCCCTGGAGTCACTCTTGATCCGCTCAGTGTCACACCTCGCAGTATCATTAGTGCCCACAGGGATGAGGAGCATGGGGTATCAGAGGACTGGATAATCATCGACAATGCCTCTGTAACATCTCGGATACGGGCCCCCGGCAGACAGCATACCTCCCGAGATGAAATGTCAGGGCGACAGATGGGTGCCTCCATCCCCCTCAGAAGAGAGTCTCCGACCACCACTTCCCTATCTGGCTGCGTGTTGGGGTTCCCCCATCTCCTGTACCCCCGTAGTGGCATGAACAGACTCCGCCTGCAAGAAGCATTGAGGGAGTTTATTGCTTCTCCAAGATACAGCACAGCACAGATGCAATCTGGTTTCAGGAACTGGGGCTAGGAGGCCTCAGGGCTCCTCCCTTGAGATAGGGGGTGGCTGGGCCCTACCATCTCAGTCCCTTGCTTAGGCTGCTTCCTCCATGATACCAGACAGAAAACTGCTCTCCTCCAGCTATGCCCCCCAGCCAGGTGTTGGTCTCCGCCCTCCTTCCTTTGTCTCCCTCCCTGGGAGGCTGAGCCTGGGTGTCTGGGTTAATACACATTTGGGAGAGTCAGTGAGAATCTCCCATCACAGCGCAGGGGAACCCCGGGTCACAGAACAGACAGCACCCCCACTACGCCACAGCCTCCGTTTCTTATTCGCAGTGGTGGCAGCAGACCTCCCGGTCTTGGGGGTTCGGGTCTTCTCCTCCTCCAACATAGGGGGTGATTGCTTATCTCCTGTATAAAGAAGAGCATAACGGTTTCCGAGTACCATGGAGGCAGGGTTCGGAGCAGGGGTGGAGCAGTGCCTGCTGCCAGAAGTAACCAGCTGCCACTGTCCACCCTGAGCCGTCTCCTCCTCCACCAGTGGTGTGTCCACAATCCTGTGCACCGGGACAGCTACCTCAGCTGTCTCCTCATGAACACGGTCCAGGAATTTCTCATGGATGCGGGTGATCCTCAACCTAGTCACCTCGTCCTGTAGCTCTGCCACCTCCTGCCTGAGAGATTCCACCAGCAGGCACCTTTTGCACTGGATGATCTCCCCAGCCTGGATATCAATACGTGGGAACTGCAATCCACAGTCCCTGCAAAACCACACCAGGATCTGGGGAGAGGCATCCATGCGCAGGCGCTTGGTCTGGCTTCAGGCGCAGGTGGAGGAGACAGAAGTAGTGCTGGCACAGGTGTTGCGGGTCTTCCTGATCACCCCCCACACACATCGCTCCCCCTCCTTTTCCAAATGCCCCAAGTCTTAAACTACTGGACACTACCTATTTGCTGTTAGTTGTATCGGAACTATGACACACACATGCAGTTCTGATGCCATCCAGCAGAGGGCAACAGAATGCATAGAAAAAGTTGTGTATGAAAAAAAAATCTTATTGAAGTTTTTCTACAATATTTTACCACCATTTTTAAAGCAAGTTCAGTCAGCAAGTCTGTGGCAGAGCCTGGAATTGAAACCAGAGAGGTGGAGCTACCAGATACCGCTCCAATCAAACCCCAGCCCACCTGAGCTGGCTAAATGCAGGCACCTGTCCTAAAGTGGTTGTCAGGTTTATTTACGTGTTCCATGTACCTCTTCCGTCGGGCGCAGAGAAAAGCAGAAAAACTCCCTTAATTGGAAAATACCGGACACTTATACGTCCAGTATTTTCTCTGTTTGTCTACCAGACACAAAGTCCAACTACCGGACTGCCCGGTTCGGTACCAGACACTGGCAACCCTACCCACGGCCGCGGAGCCAGCCCAGCCATTACACCTCTCAGGGACAGAGCCGGGGGATCTCGTATTGGCCCAGTTTGTGCAGGGAGAGAGACAAGATGGGAAAGGTCCCAGCCGTATGGCTAACCGCAGGGGCAGCAGACTGTGTGGCCGGAGCTCACCCAGCTTGCAAGGGCTCTGTGGGAGAAGTGGCCCATAAGGCCGGCAGGACAAAGGCAGGGCCCCTAGGCTGCACGTTGTAGGAATAAGCCATAAACCCAGGGAGGGTAGGAAAGCCGCAGGAGTTCTAGCATCTAACGATGCTGGCGTCATGGCTTTTGCCCCTGTGACTGTGAACAGGCCATGTCCCCTCGACTGGTTCCTGGCAATCTGGGCTAACGCTGCAGTAAACCGTCTGCATCGCCATGGGTTTAGCTATGGGGCTGGGAGTCCATTTCCCAGCCTGCCGGAGAGCTCTGTGTCAGCGTGAAAGCTCGTCTCCCTCGCCCGCCCGCGCCCCCGCCCGCTGGTGCTCTCCAGTGAGAGTCACGACCCCAGCCATCTCGTCTCGCTGATCTCCTGGGGCCAACTGTGTGCCAACACACTGCCGATATCTATCTATTTATCTGTCCCTGTGCACCCCCTCTGCCTGCCTGTCTGTCTATCTCTCTATCCCCATTGCACCTCCTATCACAGAATCATAGAAGTCATCGAGTCCAGATCCCTGACTAAAGCAGGACCAATCCAAACTAAATGAACCCAGCCAGGGCTTTGTCAAGCAGAGACTTAAAAACCTCTAGGGATGGAGGTTCCACCCCCCCCCCCAATCCCGTCTCCAAACAACCCCCTCTCTCTAACTACTCCTACAGGTGGAGCACACACGTAGGGACACAAACATAAACATCCCTGCAGAGACACGGAAAGATTCAGAGATGTTCACTCACATTCACATGCACATACAAGGACATGCACACACACACAGTGCACACACAGACACGCACACACACATACAAGGACACACAAAAATACAAAAACAGTGTACACATACATACAGGAACACACCAACATACACAAACACACACTCGGCCACACAAGCACACACAGGGACACACAAATATACACAAGAACACACTCAGAGACACGTGGACACACAGAGATATGCACAAATGCACACACGGAGCACAAGCATGCGTTCACAGACATGGAGATGCACGCACACACAGCGTACACACAACACATACACAAACACAGGGACGGACACACACGCACTCCCCCGCCCTGTGAAGACACACGCACTCGCCGAGCACCCACAGCCAGAGCCGGAGCGCCATGGGGAGCCGTGGGGCGGGGGATGCTGTGCGGAGTCTGCGCCAGGGGCTGAGGCAGAAGTGAAGCTGTCGTGTCAGTGGTGACCGGGACTCTTCTCCTTTCCGCACCCGGGGTGGGAGAAGCCTGGCCTGGCCTCCTCCCGCTCTCTGCTTCACACCCTGGCCAGCGGGGGAGGGTGTGAAACCCTCCTGTGCCCCACTCCTGCCCTCCCCCCGCACTGCTGCCCTCTGTCAGGCCAGGCTACGTTCTGGGACTCCCAGGTTGGGCAGGGTCAGCAGGGAAGGGGGAATCACCTCTGGGGGGGGGGCGTGAGTGAGCCCAGTCGTGGCCCAGCTTGGGCGTCCGCACTGCCACGGGCATAGCAAGGAGGGGCCAGAGAGGGGTACAAGAAGCACTCTGGGGCTAGGAACCTGCTGGGCAGGAGGAGGCTGAAGGAGCTCTGTGGACTCAGTGTCTCTGCCCAGAGGAGCCCTGATTGGGTACCTACCCGGGAGCAGATTTCAGAGAGTCAGGGGCCAGTGTGCCCTGGAAGCTGTGTGTGTGCATGGGCAGCCACTCAGGCGAGATTCAGGTGCCACTCAGCTGATCAGCAGAGCACCCACAGGAGGCAGCATGTGTTACTGGTGGTGCACGTCCGCACACGCCTCGGTGCACAGAACAAAAATGATGATGTCCGTGGATGGGAAAATGAGAGAGAACGTTGTCGGGGGCTCCGTGCACTCCCTGGAAAAGGCAGAGCTGGACCCGCTGGCTGGAGCTGACACCGGAAAGATGCAGGCTGGGAAGAAGGACAGATGTTTGGGGAACACGGAACAGCTGGTCTCGGGATACCGGGGGATTCCCATCTCTGGCAGTCTGCACAGCACCATCCGCTCTAGTGGGGCCAGGAGAGAGGGGCTGGGGACAGGGCACACTGTGGGGCTCTCAGGCCTGGGCACTCGAGTGGGCCAGACAGGAGGGACTCGGGGGTCCCTGCAGGCCTTGGGATTGATGACTCTGAGGTCCATGGGGCCAGCCATCCCCTTGCAAACACAGATTGAAGGACACTGAAACTTGAGGCAAACAACCCCTCTGCCCCACCCCAGATGCAGCTGCATCACGGCACTGGAGAGGCGATCCCTGTAGACACAGCTGAGTGTGGAGAGTCCCCTCTAGCCTGGGGCACCTTTGTGTGACCCTTGTAAGGCCGTTCGTTACTTCTGAGACCCCTGCCATTGCTGTGGGGCATCTTCCTCCACATCCTGCAGCTTGTCTCTCCAGGGGACCCTGAGCAGCCCCCAACTAGAGCCCCTCCCCCAGCCAAACCAATGACCCTGGAACACACAGCCCTGATCCACCTCCCCCACACACACACAGCCTGGGCCAGTGACCCTAATCCCCCAGGCCCCAGCCGAAGCCCCCGCCCCAAATGAGCTTGAGCCAGTGAATGAAGCCAGAGCAGGAATGGGGCACATGGGTCCTGCATGGAGTCCATGGGACAGGTCTGAACTCCCCTCTCCCAGAAACGTTCCTCGCCCCCCCACATCCGTCCCCCACAGTGACACGCAGGCAAAAACAGAAACACACAGTGACGCAGGTAGAGACAGACAGACACACACACACATACGCATGTAGAGACAGACACACACATTGACAGGTTTAGGTTGGACATTAGGAAAAACTTCCTACCTGTCAGGATGGTTCAATACTGGACTAAGTTGCCGAGGGGGGTTGTGGAATTTCCATCCCTGGGGATATTTAAGAGCAGGTTGGACAGACGCCTGTCAGGGATGGGCTAGAAGTGCTTGGCCCTGCCATGGGGTCCCTTCCAGTTCTAGGATTCAATGATACTGTGATATACAGTAACAGACACACATACAGTGAGACACGTGGAGTAGCAGACACACATGTGCCCAGGGATTTACACACAGGAAGAGCACAGAGCTACGCTCGCGTGTGTGTGGTTATTGAAAACTGCATTCCATTTGTGGTTGTTGCAGTGTATTTGTGGGTTTTTTCCTGGTCCTGCTGGCAGGCAGGGGGCTCTGCAGGGAAGCCTGGATCTGGCTCTGGTTGAGCAAGCCGCAGCCTTGTGGCTGTGAGGGTGCAGCAGGAGTTTGCGCTGGGGCGTGTGAGGGGTTCAGGGCAGGGAGGTTGGGAGTTTGATGGGCTCCGGACACAGATTTGTGGTGTGTGGATGGTGCAGGAGTGTTGTGGCAGAAGAGTGAGGACGGATGGCAGAAGAAGGAGCAACGGTCTCAAGTTGCGGTGGGAGAGGTCCAGGTTGGATATTAGGAAAAACTATTTCCCTAGGAGGGTGGGGAAGCACTGGAATGGGTTCCCTAGGGAAGTAGTGGAGTCTCCATCTCGAGCGGTGTTTAAGTCTTGCCTTGACAAAGCCCTGGCTGGGTTGATCTAGCTGGGGTTGGTCCTGCCTTGGGCAGGGGGCTGGACTTGATGCCCTTCTAAGGTCTCTTCCAGCTCTATGGTTCTATGATTCTATGTGGGGGTGCAGGAGTTTGGGGATGTGAGAGGCTCAGGTCAGGGGGTTCCACTGTATGATAGGCTCAGGTTTTGGGTCTGGAGTGGACGGTGCAGGAGTGTTATGATGCTGCAGCCACTTGGGGACTTGGCCGTAGTTGGCCAGGCTTCATTTCTAAATAAAATATTATGTCAAACAAAATGTTTCAGCATTGTCTTTGTTTGTGAGAGGGGCGGGGAAGCTGTTTTGAGTCAGGGGGCAGCGGCCACAGAAACATCAGTCAGGGCCACACAAGTGAGATGCAAAAAAAATCCCTCCAACTCCCGCCTAAGCCTCACTAATTTGGCCCCAACTGAGACATCTCACTCCCCTGGCACTCCATCCCCAGGCCAGATTAACTCTTCTGGTTTCCAGGGTTAGTGGCATTTGCAGGTCCCTCTATAGTCTGAGGGGGGGGGCCAAAAATGAGGGATCCCCGAACCTCAGTCCTCCCTGTCCCTTCCCCTCACCTCAGTGGGGCTGGAGCGCCAGAGGAGTGAGGTGTCTCAGTTGGGGGCCACCTCAGTGAGGCATGGGGGTTTTGGAAGAGGGGTTTTTGTGTTTTGCTTTTCTCATGTGTGGTCCCCAACTGATTTTTCTGGGGGTCAGTGGCCCTGGAGGCGAAAAAGGTTCCTCATCCCTGCCTTAAATAACGAAAACTTTGAAACCTTTTGTGTTAGACAAAAATTAATATTTTACGTTATTTAAAATGAAGTTGGATAAACTTGCCCTGGCCTCTGTCATGTGGTGGGGGGTGTCTCTGTGTTTCCAATGTGACTTGAGGTATCGCCCCTTCCTGACAGCACGTCCCTGCCCCCAGAAGTGGGGAGCTGGAAAAAAAACTTTAAAGAGTCTCCTGGGCCACAGGGTTATGTGAGTGAGGGGGAGACCCCCAGACACCTGGGGACAGAAAGGGCAGCTCCCCTGGGCCCTGACTGCGCTCTCATCGCCCAGCCATCATCACCACTGCCCTACTTCTGCCCTGCTCCTCACCGCCCCCCACTGTTCCCATCCCCTGTTCTCCTCCATCTCCTCCCCCTTCCATTCTTCTTCCCCTCCCCATTTCTACCTGCCCAGACCTCTGCCCAGCCCCATCCTCTCCCTCCTCCTCTGTCTGTCCCCATCTTATGTGAGGGCTTTGCTGGAAATGTCCCCCCCCCTGCAGTGGGAACAATTCAGCACCCCCCGCATCTTTCTCGCCTCCACTCGACATTATTTCCTCCATTCCCCACACTTGAAAATTGAGCTCCCGCGTCCCCTCAGGTGACAGTTGGGCTCCTCCATACGCCCCTAACCCTCCCCCAGGCCAGAATCCTCTCTGGCAACTGTACCCCCTTCCCAAACCCTCTGCTCCCCCTTCACCAGCTCACAGCTCCTTCCCAGACCCTGCACCCCCCAAAGCTCCTCCCTCAGGCCAGACTCCTCTCCTGCACCCATACCCCCTCCTGGACCCTGCACCACTATCCACTGCCCCAGATCAGACCCCCCCTCCCTGCACCCAGGCTCCTCCCTCAGCTCCCTTCTGCACCCAACCACCCCGTCCCAGACCCCGAACCCCTCAGAAGAAATGTGGCTCTTGACCACTTGCCAAAATGCACCCCCCCCCATTAAAAATTATTGACCAAGCCTGATCCAAATGTTTTTTCAAATGTTGTTTAATCAGAATTTAAATACAATTATATACAATTCGGAGGGTTGTGGGGAGAGGGACGCAGCTACTGGCTCCTCAGCTCCTGGTGCGCTCACTGGCTGTCTTCCTGCTGCAAGGGAAGCAGAATCCATTAGAGATTCATCCCTGGGGACTCAGGGGTACTGGGCCCCCCCAACATTTCCACCCTCTTCCCCCCTGCGCTGAGACTTGTTCTGCACTCTGGTCAACCCCCCCTCCCCGCCCCCCAGCCACTGACACAGCTCCTCTCTCTGCCCCCCGAGGAAGCTGGGAAAATGGCCCCTGTCCCTCCCCAGGGGGCTCACCTCCATAATGAGCTGGAGCCTGGCGGTGTCTGGGGACTCAATGAGGATGTTCCTCAACATGATGTCTAGCATGTCACACAGGGCCCGGCTAAGCTCCTGCAAGGCAAGGGGGAGCCCTAGGTCAGAGGGAGGGTTGGGCTTGGGGAATCCAGGCCACCAGCTGGCTCCGGGGTCCTGCCTTGAGCAGGGTCTGAGCCGCCTTCCACACATCAGAGCAGGGAAGAGCCCAGGCTGGGCATGGTAGGGAGGGGCCCCCCGGGAGAGCATCGGGACCCCAGGAAGGAAGGATCCAAACCTGCGGCTTCTTCCCTCCCTCTGCACCCCCCACTCCTCTCCAGAGCTCCAGCCAAACAGAGGCTGCTCCTGCTCCTGGCTGGGGGGAGGAGGGGTGTGAGGGAGGGGACGTACCTGGCTGTGGATGGGCTCCCGCTGCCAGTCCCCAGACACTGTCTCCTTTTTGGCAGCCCTGAGCAGGGGGCTCAGGAGCTGGGCCTGCAGGGGAGGCTTCAAGGTACTGGCAGGAGAGAGGGGCAGAGACTTTTAAGTCAGCAGCAGGACACAGAGACTTTCCTATTCCCTTGTCAGGGGATCTGCTCTTTGGGGGGGGGAGAGTAGGGGGGGTGGGGGGATCGATACCTGAGGCTGCAGGCGGCACTGAGGCAGTTGGCCAAGACCAGTGGCGGTGGGGAGTCCTCCATGATCTCCTGTGAGACCCCAAGGAGACAAAGGGGCGTGTGAGACTGGGCCCCCAGCACGTCCCCGAGAGACGCTCACATGGCCAGCACCCCCCAGCCGGCAGGATGAAACCCCACTGCCTCCTGCTGCCCTGCAGCCACCCTTCCTGGCACAGGGCCCCTCCCAGCACCCCCCTTCCCAAACAGAGACCAGCTTAATCCTTGTCCCCAGGCCGTCTCCTGGCCCTCATTACCCCTGGTGACCAGCCTCTGAATCTCCTCATCTCTGCTCCCCGAGGCGCATACCCAGCAGCCCGCTCTGCTGCCTTCCACCACCCCTCTCCCATGGACTGGGGAGACCCCTACCTATCCCAAATCTCCCTTCCTGTCCAGCACCCCCCAGACCTGTCCCTCCCTCCTCCAGCATCCCCACCTACCGTCCCCATGGCCACCTCCCCCTCCAGCACTCCTGGCCCCACCCATCCCATTTCCAGCACACCCACCCGCACCCATTGCCCAGGCAGACCCTTGTCCACCCCACGTAGCCCATCCCCTCCTCCCGGCCGCTGCGACTCGCTCACCACGATCCTGGCCACCACAGTGTCCTTGGTGCAGTGGGGCGCCAGGGTGTCGAAGGCGGTGAGGCAGGCGGTGGGGACGGCCAAGAGGAATCGCAACAGGGCGGCCGGGCTCTGCAACCCCAGAGAGAGTCGGTGAGCCTGGGACTTGCCTGCCCCACCCTGGAGAGCTGCAGGACTCAGACCTCCCAGGACGGGAGGTGGGAGCTGCCGGTGGTCCAAGCACCCCCCACCCGCCCAAACTGCTGCCCCAGGCTTGCGGGGGGCCCAACTGGTGCATGACAAGAGCCCCGGGCCCAGGTCATGCAGGAGAAGGAGCCCCAGGGGGATCCCCAGGGACAAGCCCCTCGCGAGGGGGGGGAGGGGGGAAACGTGCTGGGAAGGGGCCGGACGATCTCGGGTCCCACCCAGGTGGAGAAAGTTCGTACCGTGTCCCGGGTGCGGAGCTGTTCTTCAATATCATAAAGTAGCACTTCCTCCACCTGGGAGTCCATCCGCTCCCGGCAGCGCTCCGGTGAGGCCCAGGGGGACTCTGTGAGGGAGGGAAGGGAACAGGGTGACTCCAGTGGCCAGGAGGGGCCACGTGCCCCCCATGTCAGGGACCCAGCGCAGGTTGTGCCCCACACGTCCCTCGCAGGGATCCATCCCCCTTCCACCCTCACATCTTCCAACGCCCTCAGCAGAGCCCCCCACCAGGAAAAACAGGGAACCAGGTAGCAGCAACCCCCACCCCCATCTGTTGCCCTGGCTGCAGGGCAGCAGTGTGAGGCTGCAGGAGTCAGTGGGGTGGGGTTCGCAGCGCTCAGGCCAGACACTGGGGCTGCCCTCCCCGCCCCCTCCTGGGTACCGGCTGAGCCCCTGGGCCCAGGATGTTCACGGCCCCTCACCTGGATCAGAGAGGCTGCGGGAGGTGGCCCAGCTGCAGCTGGAGTCCCAGGCGCTGCTGCTGACCGACCTGGACCCACAGCTGCAGGGGCTGGTGCGGAGAGCGATGGGCTGGGGGCTCCCGGAGACAGGCAGGTCCCCGGGGGCCGGGCAGGGCGATGCCCCCTGGTGGTAATGGGGGCTGGGCTCCTGGGGCAGGTCTTTCTCTCCACAGAGAAGGCCCCAGAGCCACCCTACCCGGCTCCCCGGCTGGGCTGGGTCCCGCCTTCCCAGCCGCCCCTGGTGCCAGGTCTGGGGGGACCTGGCCGGTGGGCGTGTCACTCTAGGCTGGTGGGATTCAGCTTCCCCGCCCACAGGGACGGAAGAGCTGGTTCCCGACGGCCCTGGGGCCGCCTGCAGGGCCTTCATCCAAAAGCGCCGGAAGCCTCGGGCCATTCTGTAAATGAAGGGAAGCAAAGATGAGCTTGGGGTGCAGGCTTGAAGAACGAAATCCAGGGGTTCCAGCTTCCCAAAGCTACTGCCCCTCACCCCCAAATGGCCCCCTTGCTCACTGGCTCTGTCTTGCACAAGACCTCCAAGGGCCTGAGTCGCCTGCCCATCAACAGCCCCCGCTCAGCCAATCGGGGAGAGTCTAAGGTGTGGGGGGCATGGAGCGTTCTCCCCAAAGACACCGGCATAGACCTGTTCCAGACCCACCTCCCCAGACCCCACAACACAGAAGAGGCAAGAACAGAGGAGAAATGTGGGTGGGATGGAGGAAAAGGGAAACCAAACAGGAGAAAGCCCCACGGCCCCAATGGCGCTAAGGACGCAGCCTAGGTGTGGAATCACCTTCTGGCCCTCGACCAAGGGCTGGCCCTGCCAGGAACCGAGCCAGTCCCGGGAGGGATCCAAACCCCTGGGGGCTCTTACCTTCTGCACAAAGGTGTGGGGATCTGGATCTCGCAGTGCGCAAAGGAACTGTGAGGAGGAGACGCACCGGGGTCTCCAAAGTCCCCTGGGCCCGCGCCCCCTTTTATCAGCCTGAGATCTGGGTCTCTCTGTGAGGTCACCACCTCCCCTCCTGCCCTTTGCCTTATATGCTGAGGGCTGCCCAAAGCCACCGTGATGTCACTGCCCCTCCCCCCCCCGGCTTTGCCTTATATGCTGAGGGCTGCCCAAAGCCACTGTGAGGTCACGGCCCCCCCAGCTCACCCCTGCCAGGGAAATATCCTGCCTCTGGCCACCCCGCTAAGAAGTTTGAGCCATTCCTAGGGGTCCCCCCCACTCCCTCCCCAACAGTGCATCCTGCAGCCAGCAGCTCCAGTAGCACCCCATAGGTTGTTCCCTGCCCTACACTGTAGGCTTCTTGCGCAGGAACTGTTTTACGCGGGAGTTCTTGAGCAAAAGGTCGTACGCAAGACCACCTCCTCCCTGCCATGTGCAAGAGGGCATCCACCCTGCCATGTGCTTTTGCACAAGAGCTTCCATGGCAGCGTGAACACTCTTTTGCACAAGAAGGCTCTGCTGTCCATTTTAGCCATAAGAGTTTCTTGCTCAAGAAGCCCTTGGTGTCCATCCACGCTGCTTTCTTGTACAACAGCTCTTGCAGAAAGGGGGCTTATTCCTTGCGGGGAGAGGAATAACTCTTGTGCAAGAAGCCCTGTTTTCTGATGCTTTAGTGCACATTTCCTTGCACCAGAAGGCACGTACAGTGTAGACGCTCTGCAAGTTTTTGCACAAGAACAGTGGCTCTTGTGTAAAAAGCGTGCAGCGTAGACGTGGCCTTGGTGTCACCCAGCACTGGACTTTCTGGTCAGGAGCGAGAGTTAGAGACTCCCACCCGCCCCGCTGCCTCTCACGGGCTCCCGTCCGGCCCAGGCCCTGGGTTTTACCCCAACGCGTCCCAGCAAGGCCTCTGGCCTGCACTAGACCCATCGACACGCGGAGAATCCACCATTGCCCTGGGGCACCTGTGTCTGTGGAGACTCGGACTCACACCTGAACATGGGGCATGATTTCTCACAGGACTTTGGCTCTTTCCTGGCCAGGCCCTGGGGCTGGTCCCACCTTTGTCTGGCAGGGACCGATACTGTCTCTCCAGGGAGGCCCTGCAGTGCAGGCACCTTCTTTTCCCCCTGGGCGTGCTCAGGAGCTCAGGAAAAGCCATTTTTCTAAAGCTCACAAGGCAGTTGGGGGCTCCTGGTTGCTCCAGCACCAATCCCTCAGCTTCTCTCTCAGCAGGGGTCAGGCCTGGATGGTCTAGTCCCCTCTGAGACTCACTGGTGCTGGCTCACCCCTGTCCTGCTCGTGGCTCTGTTGTCCCCCCTCCCCACAGCCCCCCAACCTCTAAATGCTCGTCACGTCACTTCCCGCTTCTCCGCACCCGTGGCCAGGCCGTGCACGGCTCTGGGGGGCTGCTTTGCTGCCCTCACCCCATCAGTAGCCTGCTCCGCAATTTGCAGTCCCCTCCCATCATGCTTGGGGTTTCATGGTACCGGCGGGAGGACTGGGTCTGACCAGGAGGGTTAATTTGATGTTGCAGCGGCAGGGGAAGGGGGGGTGTCGCAGAGGAGCTGTTAGTACATTATGCCAAGCAGGGGAGTCTCCATCTGCGGTGAGCAGAAAGGGGGTCTATGACCCACACCAGTGGCCCCAGCACCACGCAGGAGAAGAGTCCTTCTGCAAAAGGGAGACGTTTATTGGGTCTGCGAGGGTGGCCGTAGGGGGGTGTCGTGAGTGTGCCCCTCGCCTCCCTCTGGGCAGCGACACCGGTCGGGCTCAGAACTGGACACAGGACAGGACCACGGCACCGTCCATCTCCAGTGTATGGATCTGCTGGAAGCCGTGGCAGAGCTGAATTGCAGAACGGCTGCCCACGGCCAAAGACCTTGAAGCGCTGCTTCCTGTAGCCGACGGAGAGGAACCCACTCCTTCTGGGGGGAGGAGCAGCCATGAGAGGGACCCACTCAGACCGGTCAGACTGCGTGACGTCGTGGAACCAGCGCTGCCTAGGTGGGGTTCTACCTCCCCCCAGGCTGCTTCTGTGCCCGAGTTTCCCCCTCTGCCCCATGGGCTAACAATAAAGTGCTTTACAAACACTCTCGGTGTCATCGACATTTTATGAAGGGGGAAACTGAGGCATGGAGTGTCATCTAATTTATACAGCCAAGTGCTCTTGCTACTTGGCCCCACTACCTCTCCATTCCCCTGCTTCCACCTGATGTCAAATACACTCAGCTTGTACTACTTCTTCCTTCCTGTGCTGAAGCCAAGCAGCTCAGGATGGGGAGGAGACATGAGGGAGCCCCCAGGTTCCTCCTCTCTCTGTCTCTCTCTCTCTCTCTCTCTCTCCTCACCACACACACACACACACACACACACACGCACACACATATATTACTTCGGAAAATGCCAGGCGTGAGCTAGAGGAGACTCCCCATTAACTGTTAGCACTATAGGGCATAGGATATAAACATAAACCATTTAGAGTCCATCTAGCATAGGGCAACAATATACCCCACACACATGTACTTCGCCCTCCTTTTCCAAATGCCCCAAGTCTTAAACTACTGGAGACTACCCATTAGCTGTTAGTTCTATAGGAACTTTGACACGCACATGCGGTTCTGATGCCATCCAGCACAGCGCAACAGAATGCATAGAAAAACAGTTGTGGATGGGAAAAAAAAGCTGATTGAAGTTTTTCTACAATATTTTACCAACATTTCTAAAGCAAAAATGGTTTAATTTCAATGAAAACTTTCCCCCCCACACACTTCAGGTGTAATAATCTTCTTGGGCATTCCACAAAATAGTTTAGCATTGAAAGGCGATCTTTTCTTGTGCTTTGAGGTGACAATGTTGATTTGGGTGTCAAAATCCAAAAGTGGCAGGAAAACATCTATTGGAAACCAAACCTCACAAAAGCCGTTTGTGTCTCTTAACTGACCATTTTGTCTCATTTCATTTGCAAAATACTCAAAACAAAGGAAAATGTCGAATGGGAGCTCAGGTGGGATGATATGTCTGGTGCCTCCCGCCAGAGCAACCCCCACCCAGTGAGTGCAGAAGGAGGCAACATCACTAACCAGCAGGGACAAACCACATTCATCATCATAAAAGATAGCCCTTCAGAAAAATCTACTGGAAGCAGGTTTTAGTGACTGGCTGCCGGGTTAGCACAGGGGCAGGGAACTCCAGAGGAAACTTGCCCGGCAGAAGGGTTTGGGCTTCCCCCTCTGAAAGAGCCACTTTCCTGCCCTGAAAAGACATTTCCAGGCTCGGCCATGCTGGGCAAATTCCAGGAGAGGGACAGAGAGACCAAGCGCCTCACTGGACAAGCCCGTCCCTCTGTTGGGTCATCATATTTCCTCAGATATCCACTGCCGTGGAGGGAGCATTTTGAGCCCTGGTGCTAACACAGGGGGACAGGTGATAGCTCTGAGCTGGGAGTGGGGGAGGGACTCCAGAGACCAATGGGGGTAAGGGTGGGGGGACAGAAGCCGAGGTGTCTGACTCAATGGAAGAGGTTTGGGTCAGCCTTGGGGTGGCTTCTCAACACCTGAACAACACCCCCCTGAAATTAAACCTTCCCCTCAAAAGCAGCATCCTCTGAGTTCACACCCCGGCTTCTTCCCTCACCCTGAGCTCCTCCAGCCTGTGCACGGCTTCCCACCGGGGCGGGAAACACAGGCCTCAGTGCCGTGGAAATGAACTCCACACACTTTTGTATCAATGTGTCTCCTAAGGAATCAATTAGTCAAAACAAGCAGCGGAATCTTTATTCATTTAGTCTCTGTTGTTCCAGACGTGCTGGCCGAGAGATATTGTGAAATATTGTTCCCAAATCACTGTAACTGGCAGGATTGTGTTGTGTTCAGCTGACAAATCAAATCTGCAGAATCTTCAGATATTGCCTGCAGAATGTTGAATTTTTTGGCACAGAATTCCCCAGCCACAGACTGGAAGGGGCCTAAATTTCTCACCAAGTCCAGCCCTGAGCTCTGGGGCAGGACCAACCAAACCTGGATCATCCCTGACAGGGATTTGTTCAACCTGCTTAGAACAGCCTCTGAAGATGGGGAGTTTAGGTAGGGTTGCCAGATGGTTTCACGAAAAATACTGGACACACTTGACATGACATCATAATTTACATTACATCTGATTGAGAAAATACTGGACAGGTCTATCTGCTCAATTATATTTTCTCCATTTTTTTCCCAAAAAGAAAGCTCAAATATTGGAGTGTTCGTTTCAGAACTGGACACCTGGCAAACCCAAGTCTAGAACCTTCCCTAGAAGTTACTGCAGAGCTTAACTACATGTCAGCTACATTTTTTGGCTGCAGATTAAGTCCCGCATGTCTTGTTCTGCCTTGAGTGGACATGGAGAAGGAGGGATCCCTAGTCTCTTTATGGCCTGGGGCAGGCCTGTGTCTCCTCTGGTCTCTGTGTATTTATGGCCAAGATGGTGACTCCAGCAGCCGCTGTGTCTCCCTCACCAGGGAAATGCTCCTGGAGTGTTTGTCTATTCTGGAGACTCTATTTGGGGAAAGGTGGGTCCTGAGCTGGATCCCCCCTGTCTGAGTGTGATCACCATGGCAGCGGATGTCAAAGGAAATATGATGACCCAACAGTAACGCTGAAGGCTTTTTACACAAGAGCAACTGTTCTTGTACAAAAACTTGCAGAGCGTCTACACTGTACTTGCCTTCTGGTGCAAGAAAATTTGCAGTGAAGCATCAGAAAACAGGGCTTCTTGCACAAGAGTTATTCCTCTCCCGGCAAGAAATAAGCCCCCTTCGTGCAAGAGCTGTTGTGCAAGAAAGCAGCGTGGATGGACACCAAGGGCTTCTTTAGCAAGAAACTCTTACGGCTAAAATGGACAGCAGAGCTTTCTTGTGCAAAAGAGTGTTCACGCTGCCATGGATGCTCTTGTGCAAAAGCACATGGCAGGGTGGAGGCGCTCTTGCACATGGCAGGGAGGAGGTTGTCTTGCATACGACCTGTTGCTCAAGAACTCCTGCGTAAAACAGTTCCTGTGCAAGAAGCCTATGGTGTAGGGCAGGGAACAACCTATGGGGTGCTACTGGAGCTGCTGGCTGCAGGATGCACTGTTGGGGAGGGAGTGGAGGGGACCCCTAGGAATGGCTCAAACTTCTTAGCGGGGTGGCCAGAGGCAGGACATTTCCCTGGCAGGGGTGAGCTGGGGGGACCGTGACCTCACAGTGGCTTTGGGCAGCCCTCAGCATATAAGGCAAAGGGGTGGGGGAGAGGCATTGACATCACGGTGGCTTTGGGCAGCCCTCAGCAAATAAGGCAAAGGGCAGGTGGGGAGGTGGTGACCTCACAGAGAGACCCAAATCTCAGGCTGATAAAAGGGGGTGCAGGCCCAGGGGACTTTGGAGACCCCGGTTGCTTTTGCTCTGGTGCGTCTCCTCCTCACAGTTCCTTTGCACACTGCGAGATCCCGATCCCCACACCTTTGTGCAGAAGGTAAGAGCCCCCAGGGGTTTGGATCCCGCCCGGGACCAGCCCTCGGTCGAGGGCCAGACGGTGACTCCACACCTAGGCTGCGTCCTTAGCGCCATTGGGGCCATGGGGTTTCTCCAGTTTGGTTTCCCTTTTCCTCCATCCCACCCACATTTCTCCTCTGTTCTTGCCTCTTCTCTGTTGTGGGGATTGGGGAGGTTTGCTGGAACAGGTCTATGCCGGTGTCTTTGGGGAGAATGCTCCATGCCCCCCACACCTTAGACTCTCCCCTCATTGCCTGAGCGGGGGCTGTTGATGGGCAGGCGACTCAGGCCCTTGGAGGTCTTGTGCAAGACCGAGCCAGTGAGCAAGGGGGCCATTTGGAGGCTGGGGGGCAGTAGCTTTGGGAAGCTGGAACCCCTGGATTTCGTTCTTCAAGCCTGCACACCAAGCTCATCTTTGCTTCCCTTCATTTACAGAATGGCCCGAGGCTTCCGGCGCTTTTGGATGAAGGCCCTGCAGGCGGCCCCAGGGCCGTCAGGAACCAGCTCTTCCGTCCCTGCGGGTGGGGAAGCTGTTTCCTACCAGCCTGGAGCGACACGCCCACCGGCCAGGCCCCCCCAGACCTGGCACCAGGGGCGGCTGGGAAGGCGGGACCCAGCCCAGCGGGCGAGCCGGGTAGGGTGGCTCTGGGGCCTCCTCTGTGGAGAGAAACACCTGCCCCAGGAGCCCAGCCCCCATTACCACCAGGGGGCCTCGCCCTGCCCGGCCCCCGGGGACCTGCCAGTCTCCGGGAGCCCGCAGCCCATCGCTCTCCGCACCAGCCCCTGCAGCTGTGGGTCCAGGTCGGTCAGCAGCAGCGCCTGGGCCTCCAGCTGCAGCTGGGCCACCTCCCGCAGCCTCTCTGATCCAGGTGAGGGGCCGTGAACATCCTGGGCCCAGGGGCTCAGGCGGTACCCAGGAGGGGGCGGGGAGGGCAGCCCCAGTGTCTGGCCTGAGGGCTGCGAACCCCACCCCACTGAGTCCTGCAGCCTCACATTGCTGCCCTGCCGCCAGGGCAACAGATGGGGTGGGGGTTGCTGCTACCTGGTTCCCTGTTTTTCCTGGTGAGGGGCTCTGCTGAGGGCGTTGGAAGATGTGAGGGTGGAAGGGGGATGGATCCCTGCGAGGGGCGTGTGGGGCCCAACCTGCGCTGGGTCCCTGACGTGGGGGGGCACGTGACCCCTGCTGGCCACTGGAGTCACCCTGTTCCCTTCCCTCCCTCACAGAGTCCCCCTGGGCCTCACCGGAGCGCTGCCGGGAGCGGATGGACTCCCGCGTGGAGGAAGTCCTACTTTATGACATTGAAGAACAGCTCCGCACCCGGGACACGGTACGAACTTTCTCCACCTGGGTGGGACCCGAGATTGTCAGGCCCCTTCCCAGCACGCCCCTCCACACAAGGGGCTTGTCCCTGGGGATCCCCCTGGGGCTCCTTCTCCTGCATGACCTGGGCCCGGGGCTCTTGTCATGCACCAGTTGGGCCCTCCACAAGCCTGGGGCAGCAGTTTGGAGGGGGGGGGGTGCTTGGACCACCGGCAGCTCCCACCTCCACTAGAGGCCTGAGCCCTGCAGCTCTCCAGGGTGGGGCAGGCAGGTCCCAGGCTCACAGATTCTCTCTGGGGTTGCAGAACCCGGCCGCCCTGCAGCGATTCCTCTTGGCCATCCCCACTGCCTGCCTCGCCGCCTTCGACACCCTGGCTCCCCGCTGCACCAAGGACACTGTGGTGGCCAGGATCGTGGTGAGCGAGTCACAGCGGCCGGGAGGAGGGGATGGGATACGTGGGGTGGACAAGGGTCTGGCTGGGCAATGGGTGCGGGTGGGTGTGCTGGAAATGGGATGGGTGGGGCCAGGAGTGCTGGAGGGGGAGGTGGACATGGGGAGGGTAGGTGGGGATGCTGGAGGAGGGAGGGACAGAGAAATGGGGCAGGTCTGGGGGTGCTGGACAGGAAGGGGGATTTGGAATAGGTAGGGTTCTCCCCGGGCCATGGGTGGGGGGGGTGCTGGAAGGCAGCAGAGCGGGCTGCTGGGTATGCGCCTAGGGGAGCAGAGATGAGGCGATTCAGAGGCTGGTCACCAGGGGAAGTGAGGGCCAGGAGACGGCCTGGGGACAAGGACTGAGCTGGTCCCAGTTTGGGAAGGGGGGTGCTGGGAGGGGCCCTGTGCCAGGCAGGGTGGCTACAGGGCAGCAGGAGGCAGTGGGGTTTCATCCTGCTGGCTGGGGGGTGCTGGCCATGTGAGCGTCTCTTGGGGACGTGCTGGAGCCCCAGCCTCACACGCTCCTTTGTCTCCTTGGGGTCTCACAGGAGATCATGGAGGACTCCCCACTGCCGCTGGTCTTGGCCAACTGCCTCAGTGCCGCCTGCAGCCTCAGGTATCGATCCCCCCCACCCCGCCGACCCTCCCCCCCTCCCAAGAGCAGATCCCCTGACAAGGGGGTAGGAAAGTCTCTGTCTCGTTCTGTTGAATTAAAAGTCTCTGCCCCTCTCTCCTGCCAGTACCTTGAAGCCTCCCCTGCAGGCCCAGCTCCTGAGCCCCCTGCTCAGGGCTGCCATAAAGGAGACAGTGTCTGGGGACTGGCAGCGGGAGCCCATCCACAGCCAGGTACGTCCCCTCCCTCACGCCCCTCCTCCCCCCAGCCAGGAGCAGGAGCAGCCTCTGTTTGGCTGGAGCTCTGGAGAGGAGTGGGGGGTGCAGAGGGAGGGAAGAAGCCGCAGGTTTGGATCCTTCCCTCCGGGGGTCCCGATGCTCTCCCGGGGGGCCCCTCCCTACCATGCCCGGCCTGGGCTCTTCCCTGCTCTGATGTGCGGAAGGCGGCTCAGACCCTGCTCAAGGCAGGACCCCAGAGCCAGCTGGTGCCCTGGATTCCCCAAGCCCAACCCTCCCTCTGACCTAGGGCTCCCCCTTGCCTTGCAGGAGCTTAGCCGGGGCCTATGCGACATGCTAGACATCATGTTGAGGAACATCCTCATTGAGTCCCCAGACACCGCCAGGCTCCAGCTCATTATGGAGGTGAGCCCCGTGGGGAGGTACAGGAGCCATTTTCCCTGCTTCCTCGGGGGGCAGAGAGAGGAGCTGTGTCAGTGGCTCAGGGGCGGGGAGGGGGGACTCCCAGAACCCGCGCCTGCCTCCGGGTCCTGACCTGCCTCTTTCCCCCACAGCACCTGAGCACGTGGCTGGATTCCCGCCTGCCCCAGGAGCGAGCCAGGGCCCTTCGCAGCACCACGGCCCTGCTGCGAGTCGCCACGACCCTCCCGGGGTTTGATGTAAGTGACCTCGGAGCCATGGGGTTTGTTGCTGCAGGGCGCGGGGCTGGGAGTGTCCCCCGGGGATGCAGAGGCAGAGCCGGGAATGGGCCGGGACTGATCCTCGTTCTCCTTTCCAGTGGGAGGGATGACCCTGGGCCTTTCAGGGGGAGCTCTTGTGTGACTGCACCTGGGCCTGGGGACTGGGGAGTGGCCATTAGTGGATCCCCTTGTTCCACCCCCGGAGTGACCCTTCAGTCGGGGCCACTGCTCAGGGTTGTCTCCTCGCAAGACCGTCCCCGCCCCCGCCCCAGGAGGTGTCTCTGTCCATCCGCCGAGCTTAAAAACGCCTTGGCGGCCTTTTGCATAGAACGTGCAGCCCCAGGATGCTGAGGGACCCCCCCATATTCTCTCTCCCCTCAGAACTCAGCCGACTGGCCCAGGATGGGTCACCACGTGGCCCAGCTGGGTCTTTTCATTTCGGACCCATCCGAGGACGTCAGCCGGCTGGCCCGGAAGGGGGTGTACAGTCTCTACCAACTCGTCCTGCACCACAGGGGTAAGGAACCCAGCCGGGAACTGGGCCCCAGGGACACTCTGAGGGTGCCGGCGGCGTGGGGAGGGGACCCAGCCCATTACCCCCAGACTGGTCCAAGGGGCGATGCGTCCCGCTGTGTTCCCGTCCTTCTGCCTCCTTTGCCCTTCCATTTGCCTAGGGATGCCTGGTGGGACCCGTGGGAGGGGAAGGGCTCAGACCTGCCAGCAGAATGACCCTGTTGTGTCTCTTCCAGGCCTCAACATCCACCAGGCCGAGGACCTGTGGTGCAGGCACTGGTATAAAGACAGCTGGGTCCTGGCTCACAGCAACACAGTCAGGGTAGGAGAGGTAAGGACACGCTGCCAGGGCAGGACGCGGCTCGGGGGTGGGGCTGGCTGGGGCCCTCGTGCGGGAAGGACGCGGGGTGGGACGCGGTGAGTAAGTCACTGATCGAACGGTCGATGCATTTTCCCTCGACTATTCGACCCGTGGACAGGGCGGCGCTGCCCCTTTGTGACGCTGTCAGGGCGTTTCAAAGGGGCGGCGCTTCGCAGGGGCAGCGCCGCACGGAGCCCCGGATGTGGCATAGAAGGGGATGCAGGGCGGGGGAGGGGCGACACTTTTTGACTGAGGCCGCTCCAAGATGTGGGCAGGTGTCTTAGGGCTGCCGTGTTCTGCGGAGGGGGGTGAGGTCTGGGCGGAGTGGGGGGGCGGGAGGAAGGTGTGACCCGGGGCGGGGTTTGGGGCTGGAAGGGGTTTGGGAAGGAGGAAGCCGTTCCCCGGGTTGGGCCGGGTTCTGGGAAGGGAGTTTTGGGAAGGGGGAAGCCTTCTAGGGCCCCAGGAGGGGGCCGGGTTCTGGGCCCCCAGCAAGGCCCTGGTCCTCCCGTTTCGGGGCGGGCAGCTCCTTCTCCCAGGGAGCAGCCGGGCAATTTTGGAGAGAGGGCCGGGCTCCTTCCCCCCCCGGGTCCCCCCTCTCCGGCGCCCCCACCCAAGCCGGGCGGTCCCTGGCCCCGCCCTGTGGGCATCCCAGAGCTCCTAGGCTTTCCCGGTGGCAGCGGAGGATGCAGGGAGTTGGGGCGGGCCAGGTCTCCTCCCATCCCTAGGGAGTCCCCCCGCCCCTTTCTCAGGTGCCCCACCCCAGTTGGCTGGCAAACCTTGCCCCTGCGGCTCCGGGGTTGGGGGAGGTCGGCACAGGAACCTGCCTAGGGGGGAGGGGGCAGAGGTGTCAGGAAACTCACCCTATGGGCTGTGGGCCACATGGGGGGGGTGACCAGAGAGCAGAACAAGTCTCAGCACTGGGGGGAGGAGGGTGGAAATGCTGGGGGGGCCCAGCACCCCTGAGTCCCCAGGGATGAATCTCTGACAGATTCTGCTTCCCTTGCAGCAGGAAGACAGCCAGTGAGCTCACCAGCAGCTGCGTCCCCCTCCCCCCAACCCTCTGAATTGTATATAATTGTATTTAAATTCTGATTAAACAACATTTGAAAAAACATTTGGATCAGGCTTGGTCAATAATTTTTAATGGGGGGACCATTTTGGCAAGTGGTCAAGATCCATGTTTCTACCGAGGGGTTTGGGGTCTGGGACGGGGTGGTTGGGTGCAGAAGGGAGCTTAGGGTAGGAGCCTGGGTGCAGGGAGGGAGGGTCTGATCTGGGGCAGTGGACAGGGGTATAGGTCCAGGAGGGGGTATGGGCGCAGGAGAGGAGTCCTGCCTGAGGAAGAGGCTCTAGGGGGGGTGCAGGGTCTGGGAGGGAGCTGTGAGCTGGGTGAAGCGGGAGGAGAGGGTTTGGGGAAGGGGGTACGGGTGCCAGAGAGGATCTGGCCTGGGGGAGGGGTGTCGGAGGGGGTGCAGGGTCAGGGAGGGAGCTGTGACCTGGGGGAAAGGGGGACACAGGTTCAGGTGTCGCCTGGGACAGGCAGTCGGGGAGGGGATGTGGGTGCCAGGGGCAGCTCTGGCTGGGAGGCGCTTACCTAGGCAGCTGCCACTTAGCAGGCACCTCAAGGCTGCAGTTGGAAACTTCTCCAGGTGGCTCTGCCCCTGGCAGGGTGGAGGGAGGAGGGAGCTGCCAGCATCATCTCTCAGCTGCGATTGGTCAGAAACTAGCCAATGGGAGCTGAGAGGTTTGCTGGGGGGGGACTGAGCACAAAGCATCCCTCCACCTTCCCAGGCTGGAGCAGCCTCGTTCAGGGTCTGTCCTTCCCCCCATGCCAATGGGGCCTTTGCTGCGGTCCCCGGAGGTGGCTCTGCCCTGTGTCCGCCCCTTCCCTGGCAGCTGGCTTGGGTCATGGCGACCCCAGCAGGAAGCTCTCCCCTGTGTGGAAGGGTCGCAGCAGCCCAGGATCCTTGTGCTGACCCCCAGGAATGTGCTGGAGCCGGGGTTGGGGGGTGGGGTGGGGGCTGCTGGGATGGGCCAAACCCCCCAACTCTGGGTGCAGCGATTGTGGGGGATGGGCCGGAGCTGTCGGCACCGACTTGGTGTGGGGGGAGGTGCCTGGTGAGCAGAGTCAGTGACGGGTCTGTCAGTCGGGGGAAAATGGCCAATTGCCACCTGGGGCGCATGGGGGAGCCCAACTGTCACCTAAGGGGACGGGGGAGGTCAATTTTCAACTGCGGGGAATGGAGGAAATAATGTGGAGTGGAGGGGAGCGAGATGGGGAGCAGGGGCTGCTGAATTGTTCCTGGAGGGCAGATCTCCCGGGGGGGGGGGACATTTCCAGCAAAGCCCTCACATGAGAGGGGGACAGACGGGGAGGAGGGAAAGGATGGGGATGGGCAGAGGGCAGGGCAGGTAGAAATGGGGAGGGGAAGGAGAATGGAAGGGGGAGGAGATGGAGAACAGGGGATGGGAACAGCGGAGGGGAAAGGGGGGAATGAGGAGCAGGACAGAAGTAGGGCAGTAGTGATGATGTCTGGGCGATGAGAGCCCGGTCAGGGCCCAGGGGAGCTGCCCTTTCTGTCCCAAGGTGTCTGGGGGGGCTCCTCCACACTCACATAACCCTGCTCCTCAGAGACTCTTTAAAGTTTTTTTCCAGCTCCCCACTTTTGGGGGCAGGGATGTGATGTCAGGAAGGCGCGATACCTCAAGTCACATCGGAAACACAGAGACCCCCCCCCCCCGACCACATGACAGAGGCCAGGGCAAGCTTTAGGGAGCCCTACAGCAGAAACCTCTTCCCTCTCCCCCCAACCCAACTTCAGAGGAGGCGACCTCACCTCCCCCTGAGGCTGCAGGGCACATCCCAGAGCAGCGGCTCTCAAGCTTTTTGGCCCGCAAACCGCCTGGCTCAACGTAAACCTTTGAGCAGAGCACCAGTTGCTAATGGAAACGCACCGTTCATTGCATCATCACGCCTGAGCCATTTTGCTAGTGCTGGAGCTCTGGTGACTGGTTTAATTTGAATTCTAAAACAAATTAGGTGTTTTAACTTTCACATGTGAGTTTATCAAACTTCATTGTAAAAAACGTAAAATATTAATTTCTGTCTAACACAAAGGGGTTCAAAGTTTTCTTTATTTAAGACAGGGATGAGGAAACTTTTTTGTCTCCAGAGCCACTGACCCCCCTCAGATTGTAGAGGGACCCCCAAATGCCACTAACCCTGGAACCCAGGAGACTTAATATGGCCTGGGGATGGAGTGCCAGGGGAGTGAGATGTCTCAGGTGTAACAGTTAATTCGAACTAAGGACTTAGTTCAAATTAGCTTTTAAGTGCCACGTGTAGCCGCGGGCAGTTCGTCCGGATTTTAAAATGGCGCCCGCCCGGGAACATGCAAATGAAGCCCGGGATATTTAAATCCTGGGCTTCATTTGCAAGTTCCAATGACTACATTAGCCTCCCTAGTTCAAACTAGGGGGCTAGTGTAGACATACCCCTACTTCCCTAGAGAACCCATTCCAGTGCTTCCCCACCCCCCGGGTATGTCTACACTACAAAGTTAATTCAAACTAACAGCCATCAGTTCGAATTAACTTTAATAGGGGCTAGACCTACAAACGGCTAGTTCGAATTTAAATCGAAGTAGCGGAGTGCTTAATTCGAGCTAGTAAACCTCATTCTACGAGGACTAACGCCTAGTTCGAATTAAGTAGTTCGAATTAAGGGCTGTGTAGCCACTTAATTCAAACTAGCTGGAGGCTAGCCCTTGCCCGGGTGGCCCCCTTGGGCAAACCAGGGAAACTCTTCTGCCCCCTCCCGGCCCCGGAGCCCTTAAAGAGACATGGTCTGGCTACAGTGCTTGTGCCAGTTGCAAGCCTGAAAGCACCCAGCCAGCAGACCCTGCACCTGGCACAGCATGACCCAGCCACCTGCTGCCACCCAGCCCTCCACCTCTTCCTAGGACCAGGCTGGAGGCTCCCAGGAGCCTGCCCGGGGCTGCCAAAGGCGGGCGCCTGCCTTGTCTAGTGCGGAGATCATGGACCTTATCGAGGTTTGGGGGGAGGCCTCCAATGTCCATGATCTCTGCACTAGACACAGGAACGCAGCCGTCTACAGCTGCATGGCTGCCAGCCTGGCCACCAGAGGCCACATGCGAACCCAGGAGGAGGTTGGCATTAAAATCAAGTTGGTCCAGTGAGACCCCCGACCCTGAGCCCTGAGCTTAGATCATAAGAACATAAGAATGTCCGTACTGGATCAGAACAAAGGCCCATCTAGCCCAGTAGCCTCTCTGCCGACAGTGGCCACCACCAGGTGCCCCGGAGGGGATGGACCGCAGACAATGACCAAGCCGTTTCTCTCGAGCCATCCATCTCCAGCCTTCCACAAATAGAGGCCAGGGATGCCATTCCTACTCCCTGGCTAATACCACTCCATGGACCCAGCCTCCATGAATTTATCTTATTTCTCTTTAAACTCTGTTATTGTTCTAGCCTTCACAGCCTCTTGCGGCAAGGAGTTCCACAGGCTGACTATGTGCTGTGTAAAGAAGAACTTTCGCTTATTAGTTTTAAACCTGCTGCCCATTAATTTCATTTGGTGTCTTCTAGTCCTTATATTATGAGAACTAATGAAGAACTTTTCTTTATTCACTCTCTCCACACCACTCATGATTTTATAGACCTCTATCATATCCCCCCTCAGTCTCCTCTTTTCTAAGCTGAAAAGTCCCAGTCTCTTTAGCTTCTCTTCATATGGGACCCGTTCGAAACCCCTAATCATTTTAGTTGCCCTTTTCTGAACCCTTTCCCAGGGCAAAATATCTTTTTTGAGGTGAGGAGACCACATCTGTACACAGTACTGAAGATATGGCGTACCATAGTTTGATACTTCCCCTCCTCCTTCTTCCCCTGGCTTCCCCCTTCCAGCTCCCTCCTCCCAGGTTTCCCCCTCCCCTCTCCCACCCTCTCTCTTCCCCTCTCCCACCTCCTTTTCCCAGTCTCCCCAGAGGTTAATCCCCCCCCCCGCCCCAAGTTTTGTTAAATAAAAAAAGAGTTTCTATTTTTGAACACGTGTCCTTTATTTTTTACATCAGGAAGGGGGGCTAGGGAGGGGTAAGCGGAAGGAGGTGAGGGAGGAATGGGGCACGAGCCCCCGATGGGGAGGACTGGGGTGGCTCTGCGGGCTCCTCGGGGTGGAAGCTCTCCTGCAGGGCCTCCTGGATCCTGACAGCCCCCTGATTGACCCCCCGCCCCCGCATGGCAGCCTGCGGCAAGTGCAGCTGGGCTGATGGCCGAGTGCTCTGATGTGCCGAGTGTGGGCATTGAGGGCATTCCAAGACAGGACTGCTTTGCTGTCCCTCATCGAGTTAGACAAGGAAGCGGGGAACCCTGAGAACTGTCTGTCCGGAGTGGGGGTCGGGTCCCTTTAAGCACAGCCCTCGGCTAGCCTGAGGCAGCAGCTCCACACTCTAAGTCCAAAACTGATGCCCTGCCGGCACTGGTTCCGGACAGCCTTAACTTCGGTTCAGGGTCCACTCAATGTGGACATGAAATTTCGAATTAGCAAAACGCTAATTTGAATTAGTTTTTAGGTCTAGTTGCACTAATTCGAATTAGCTTAGTTTGAATAAACTAATTCGAATTAAGTTCGTTCGAATTAGTGCTGTAGTGTAGACATACCCTCCTACTTCCCTAGGCAACCCATCCCAGTGCTTCCCCACCCCCCTAGTGAAATAGTTTTTCCTAATATACAAACTGGACCTTTCCCACAGCAAATTGAGACCATTGCTCCTTCTTCTGCCATCCATCCTCAATCTTCTACCACAACACTCCTGCACCATCCACACACCACAAATCTGTGTACCGAGCCCATCAAACTCCCAACCTCCCTGCCCTGAGCCCCTCACACACCCCAACGCAAACTCCTGCTGCACCCTCACAGCCACAAGGCTGCGGCTTGCTCAACCAGAGCCAGATCCAGATCCAGGCTTCCCTGCAGAGCCCCCTGCCTGCCAGCAGGACCAGGAAAAAACCCGCAAATACACTGCAACAACCACAAATGGAATGCAGTTTTCAGTAACCACACACACGTGAGCGTAGCTCTGTGCTCTTCCTGTGTGTAAATCCCTGGGCACATGTGTGTCTGTTACTGCACGTGTCTCACTGAATGTGTGTCTGTTACTGGATATCACAGTATCATCGACTCCTAGAACTGGAAGGGACCCCATGGCAGGGCCAAGCACTTCTAGCCCATCCCTGACAGGTGTCTGTCCAACCTGCTCTTAAATATCCCCAGGGATGGAGATTCCACAGCCCCGCTTGGCAAGTA
This sequence comes from Pelochelys cantorii, assembly GCA_032595735.1. Taxonomy (NCBI): domain Eukaryota; kingdom Metazoa; phylum Chordata; order Testudines; family Trionychidae; genus Pelochelys; species Pelochelys cantorii. The sequence goes on along the minus strand of CM064351.1, from coordinate 18,331,672 downwards.
ATTTCAGTGTTGAACCACCCTGACAGTTTCTCCTAATGTCCAACCTAAACCTCCCTTGCTGCAGTTTAAGCCCGTTGCTTCTTGCCCTCGTGTCCTCGGGGGCGAGTCTGTCACTGTGTGTATCACAGTGCATGTGTGTCTGTCACTGCCCATGTTTATTATGTTATTGAGTGTCTGTCACAGTGTGTATCACTTTGGGTGTCACTATGTATGTGTCCATCTCTGCGTGTGTGTCACTGTGTGTGTCCTTCTCTGTATGCGTGTCACTGTGTGTCTGTCTTTGCATGCATGTCACTGGTCAGCACCGGCGGGCGGGCGGGCGGGCGGGCTAGCGAGGGAGACGAGCTTTCACCTAATACAGAGCTCTCCAGCAGTCCGGGAAATGGCCTCCCAGCCCCACAGCTAAACCCAGGGCGATGCAGACGGGTTACCCCACCGTTAGCCCAGATTGCCAGGAACAAGCCGAGGGGACATGGCCTGTTAACAGTCACAGGGCCAAAAGCCATGACACCAGCATGGCTAGATGCGAGAACTCCTGCGGCCTTTCTACCCCGCCTGGGTTTATGGCTTATTCCTGATACCGGCAGCCGAAGGGCCCTGCCTTTTTCCTGCCGGCCTTATGGGCCACTTCTGCCACAGAGCCCTTGCAAGCTGGGTTAGCTCCGTCCACACGGTCTGCTGCCCCTGTGGTTAGCCATGTGGCTGGGCCCTTTCCCAGCTTTGCTCTCTCCCTGCACAAACTGGTCCAATAGGAGATCCCCCGGCCCTGTCCCTGAGAGGTGTAACGGCTGGGCTTGGTCTGTGGCCGTGGGTAGGGTTGCCAGTGTCTGGTACTGAATCGGACAGTCCGGTATTTGGACTTCTTGTCTGGCTAACAAATAGAGAAAATACTGGATGTATAAGTGTCTGGTATTTTCCAATTAAGGGAGTTTTTCTGCTTTTCCCTGCACCTGACGGAAGAGGTACATGGAACAGGTAAATAAACCTGACAACCAGTTTGGAACAGGTGCCTGCATTTAACTAGCTCAGGTGGGCTGGGGTTTGATTGGAGCGGTATCTGGTAGTTCCACCTCTCTGGTTTCCGTTCCAGGCTCTGCTACAGACTTGCTGCCTGACTCGCTTTAAAAATGGTGGTAAAATATTGTAGAAAAACTTCACTAAGATTTTTTTTTCACATACACCTTTTTCTATTAATTCTGTTGCCCTCTGCTGGATGGCATCAGAACTGCATGTGTGTGTCATAGTTCCTATACAACTAACAGCTAATAGGTAGTGTCCAGTAGTTTAAGACTTGGGGCATTTGGAAAAGGAGGGGGAGCGATGTGTGTGTGGGGTGTATTGTTGCCCTCTGCTGGATGAACTCTACATGAGCAAAGCGGACAGGAGCTGCAGACAGGGGAGTTTGAGAGGGAGGTTGCCAGAGGGAGGCCTACGATGGTCAGGAAGACCTGCAACACCTGTGCCAGCACTGCTTCTGTCTCCTCCACCTGCGCCTGAAGCCAGACAGAGCACCTGCGCATGGAAGCCTCTACCCAGATCCTGGTGTGGTTACAGGATGAGGTGACTAGGTTGAGGAGCATCCACATCCATGAGAAATTCCTGGACCGTGTTCATGAGGAGACAGCTAAGGTAGCTGTCCCGGTACACAGGATTGTAGACACACCACTGGTGGAGGAGGAGACGGCTCAGGGTGGACAGTGGCAGCTGGTTACTTCTGGCAGCAGGCACTGCTCCACCCCTGCTCCGAACCCTGCCTCCGTGGTACTAGGAAACCGTTATGCTCTTTATACAGGAGATAAGCAATCACCCTCTACGTCGGAGGAGGAGAAGCCCTGTACCCCTAAGGCGGGGAGGTCTGCTGCCACCACTGCGAATAGGAAACGTAGGATAGTGGTGGTCGAAGAGTCTCTTCTGAGGGGGACGGAGGTGCCCATCTGTCACCCTGACATTTCATCTCGGGAGGTATGCTGTCTGCCGGGGGCCAGTATCCGAGATGTTACGGAGGCATTGTCGAGGATTATCCGGCCCTCTGACTACTACCCCATGCTACTCATCCCTGTGGGCACTAATGATACTGCGAGGTGTGACACTGAGCGGATCAAGAGTGACTCCAGGGCTCTGGGAGTACGGGTGAAGGAGTTTGGAGCGCAGGTGGTATTCTCTTCGATCCTTCCTGTCGAAGGTAGGGGCCTGGGCAGAGACAGGTGCATCCTGGAGGTGAATGGCTGGCTGCGAAGATGGTGTCGCCAGGAGGGCTTTGGCTTCCTCCACCATGGCATGCTATTCCAGGAAAGACTGCTAAGCAGGGATGAGGTCCCCCTTTCGAGGAGGGGGAAGACCCTATTTGGACACAGAATGGCTAACCTCGTGAGGAGGGCTTTAAACTAGGTTTGACGGGAACAGGTGAGAAAAGCCCACAGGTAAGTGGAGAACATGGAGACCTGGGAGATGGGTCAGAAATGGGAGGGAGCGTGGGCTACAGTGACAGAAAGAAAGGAGGGTCAGGGCCAAACTGGGAGGCAAGGTCAATTCAGGATCTTAGATGCCTATATATAGAAATGCGAGAAGTATGGGAAAGAAGCAGGAAAAACGGGAAGTTCTATGACATTATGACATCACATATGACATTATGACATCATATGACATTATGACATTGTTGGCATCACAGAAACATGGTGGGATAATACACAAGATTGCAATGTTTGTATGGAAGGGTACAGCTTGCTCAGGAAGGATAGACAGGGAAAAAAGGGAGGAGGTGTTGCCTTATATGTTCAAAATGAACACACTTACAGTGAGGTGGAGATGGACATCGGAGACAGAAGTGTTGAGAGTCTCTGGGTTAGGCTAAAAGGGATTAAAACCAAAGGTGATGTCATGCTAGGAGCCTACTATCCAGATATGTGTTGGGAAAATAAAACTGCGGTGCACAGACTATCCAATAAGTTCTTGGACCACATTGGAGACAACTTTTTATTTCTGAAGCTTGAAAGAGCGACCGGGGGGAAGCTGTTCTCGACTTGATCCGAACAAATAGGGAGGAACTGGTTGAGAATTTGAAAGTGGAAGGAAGCTTGGGTGAAAGTGATCATGAAATCATAGAGTTCACAATTCTAAGGAAGGGAAGAAGGGAGAACAGCAAAATAGAGACAATGATTTTCAGGAAGGCAGATTTTGGTAAGCTCAGAGAGCTGATAGGTAAGGAAAATATGGCAAAAGTCCGCCTTCACTTAACCACTAGATCTTGCATGATCTAAAACTAAAAAAGGAGTCATATAAAAAATGGAAAGTAGGACAAATTACAAAGGATGAATATAGGCAAACAGCAGAGGAATGCAGGGGCAAGATTAGAAAGGCAAAGGCACAGAATGGGCTCCAACTAGCTACAGGAATAAAGGGAAACAAGAAGACGTTTTAGAAATACGTTAGAAGCAAGAGGAAGACCAAGGAGAGGGTAGGCCCACTGGTCAGTGAGGAGGGAGAAACAGTAACAGGAAACTTGGAAATGGCAGAGATGCTCAATGACTTCTTTGTTTCGGTCTTCCCCGAGAAGTCTGTAGGAATGCCTAACATAGTGAATGCTAGTGGGAAGGGGGTAGTTTTAGAAGGTAAAATAAAAAAGAACAAGTTAAAAATGACCTAGAAAAGTTAGATAGATGCCTGCAAGTCACCAGGGCCTGACAAAATGCATCCTAGAATAAGAACATAAGAACGGCCGTACTGGGTCAGACCAAAGGTCCATCTAGCCAAGTAGCCTGTCTGCCGATAGTGGCCAGCATCAGGTGCCCCGGAGAGGGTGGACCGAAGACAATGATCAAGTGATTTATCTCCTGCCATCCCTCTCCAGCCTCTGACAAACAGAGGCCAGGGACACCAATTCTATCCCCTGGCTAATAGCCTTTTATGGACCTAACCTCCATGAAATTATCTAGCTTCTCTTTAAACTCTGGTCGAGTCCTAGCCTTCACAACCTCCTCTACCAAGGAGTTCCACAGGTTGACTACACGCTGTGTGAAGAAGAACTTTCTTTTCTTAGTTTTAAACCTGCTACCCATTAATTTCATTTGGTGTCCTCCAGTTCTTCTATTGTGGGAACTAATAAATAACTTTTCTTTGTCCGCCCTCTCCACACCACTCATGATTTTAAAGACCTCTATCATATCCCCCCCTCGGTATCCTCTTTTCTAAAATATCTTTTTTGAGGTGAGGAGACCACATATGTACACAATATTCAAGATGTGGGCATACCATAGTTTTATCCAGGGGCAGTAAGATATTCTGGGTCTTATTTGCTATCTCTTTCTTTATAATTCCTAGCATCCCCCTTGTCTGCATATTTGTTAACCCCTTCAAAGAACTCGAATAGATTAGTAAGACATGATTTCCCTTTACAGAAACCATGTTGACTTTTCTCCAACAAATTATGTTCTTCTACATGCCTCACAATTTTATTCTTTTCTATTGTTTCAACTAATCTGCCCGGTACTGAAGTTAGACTTACCGGTCTGCAATTGCCCGGATCGCCTCTAGAGCCCTTTTTAAATATTGGTCTTACATTGGCTACCTTCCAGTCATGAGGTACGGAAGCCGATTTAAAGGAGAGGTTACAAAGCATTGATAGTAATTCAACAATTTCCCATTTCAGTTCTTTTAGAACCCTTGGATGAATGCCATCCGGTCCCGGAGATTTGTTACCATTAAGTTTTTCTATTTGTTCCAAAACCTCCTCTAATATCTAAATCGTTGATGAAAATCTTGAACTGAGCCGGTCCCAAAACAGACCCCTGCGGAACGCCAGTTGTTATGCCTTTCCAGCAGGATTGTGAACCTCTAATGCCACTTCAATCCGGGACAGTTACTCAGATTCATCACCCACAAAGGACGGTGAAGATTTGGGAATCTCCCTAACGTCCTCAGCCGTGAAGACTGAAGCAAAGAAATCATTTAGTTTATCCGCAATGGCTTTATCGTCCTTGACTGCCTTGAATACTCAAGGTGGGTGCATAAGTGGCTGGATACCCATACTCAGAGAGTAGTTCTTAATGGTTCACAATCCTGCTGGAAAGGCATAACAAGTGGGGTTCCACAGAGGTCTGTTTTGGGACCGGTTCAGTTCAATACTGGAAAAGGGCAAATAGAGGACCGATCTATAAAAAGGGAAATAAGAACAGACCAGGAAACAACAGACCAGTTAGTTTAACTTCTGTGCCAGGGAAGAAAATGGAACAAGTAATTAAGGAAATCATCTGGAAACACTTGGAAAGTGGCAAAGTGATAGGGAACAGCCAGCACAGATTTGTAAAGAACAAATCATGTCAAACCAATCTGATAGCTTTCTTTGATAGGATAACGAGTCTTGTGGAGAAGGGAGAAGCGGTGGATGTGATCTACCGAGACTTTCGTAAGACGTTTGATATGATCTCTCATAATATTCTTATCAATATACGAGGTAACTACAACTTAGATGGGGCGACTACAAGGTGGGCGCATAACTGGCTGGATACCCATACTCAGAGAGTATTTATTAATGGCTCACAATCTCGCTGGAAAGGCATAACAAGTGGGATTCCGCAGGGGTCTGTTTTGGGACCGGCTCAGTTCAATATTTTCTTCAACGATTTAGATATTAGAATAGAAAGAACGCTTATTAAATTTGCAGATGATACCAAGCTGGGAGGCGTTGTGACTCCTCTGGAGGATAGGGTCATAATTCAAAATGACCTGGACAAATTGGAGAAATGGTCTGAGGTAAATAGGATGAAGTTTAAAAAAGACAAATGCAAAGTGCTCCACGTAGGAAGGAACAATCAGTTTCATACATACAAAATGGGAAGCGACTGTCTGGGAAGGAGTCCGGCAGAAAGGGATCTAGGGGTAATAGTGGACCACAAGTTGAATATGAGTCAGCAGTGTGATACTGTTGCAAAGAAAGCAAACATGATTCTGGGAGGCATTACAGGTGTGTTGTGAGCAAGACACGAGAAATCATTCTTCCGCTCTACTCTGCACTGGTTAGGCCTCCATTGGAGTATTGTGTTCATTTCTGGGCAGAGCATTTCAAGAAAGATGTGGATAAAATTGGAGAGGGTCCAGAGAAGAGCAACGAGAATGATTAAAGGTCTAGAGAACATGACCTATGAGGGAAGGCTGATGGAATTGGGTTTGTTTAATTTAGAAAAGAGAAGATTGAGGGGGGACATGATAACAGCTTTCAGACATATAAAAGGGTATCATAAGGAGAAGAGAGAAAACTTGTTCATTTTGGCCTCTGAGGAAAGAACAAGAAGCAATGGGCTTAAACTGCAGCAAGGGAGGTTTAGGTTGGACATTAGGAAAAAGTTCCTAACTGTCAGGGTAGTCAAACACTGGAATAAATTGCCCAGGGAAGATGTGGAATCACCATCTGTGGAGATATTTAAGAGTAGGTTAGGCATGGTCTAGACTGTATTTGGTCCTGCCATGAGGGCAGGGGACTGCACTCGATAACCTCTCGAGGTCCCTTCCAGTCCTAGTATTCTATGATTCTATGATTTATGTATGTATCATATGCCCCTAGTGCTTACAGTTAAGGGGGATTCTCCTCTAGCTCATGCCTGGCATTTTCTAAAGTAATAAGTGGGGGTGTGTGAGAGAGAGAGAGAGAGCAAGAGCCTGGGTGCTCCCTCATGTCTCCTCCCCATCCTGATCTGCTTGGCTTCAGCGCAGGAAGGAAGTTGTGCACGCTGAGAGTAGTTGACATCAGGTGGAAGCAGGGGAATGGAGAGGTAGTGGGGTCAAGTAGAAAGAGCACCTGGCTGCTTTTCCTGCAGACAGAGGGGTAGGGACTGGGTTGAGCTGTATAAATCAGTTGCCGCTCCATGCCTCAGTTTCCCCCTTCATACAATGCCCATGACACCGAGAGTGTTTGTAAAGTGCCTTGTTGTTAGCCTATAGGGCAGAGGGAGAAACTCGGGCACAGAAGCAGACTGAGGGGTGGTAGAACCCCAGCTAGGCAGTGCTGGTTCCACTACGTCATGCTGCCTGCCCGGTCTGAGTGGGTCAAGGAAAACCCCACAAAAAGTCTCTGCCTCACGGTATATTTTGCAGAGACAAAAAGAGGCAGCAAACAGCCTGGCAGAGGAGGGGAGACAGGAACTCAGGCTGGGGGGGAGAAGGAACTGAAGATTGAGAGGGGAGGAAGAGATGATTTCTGGGTTCCCACTGTGTGGGGCGGGGGGCAGGGCTGAGGTTTCCATGCCCATAAGCAGGACAGCAGAGATTTCTCCCTGCCCGCTCCTCTTGGGAATGTCGGGGGAGATTTCGCTGGGGGCCGAGGTACCGGGAATTCCCCAGCTCCCCTGAGTGCGGCAGCTCCCCACAACCGTGGCCCCCGACACCACTTACCGTCCACGTTCCCCTGGGCGCTGGGTGCTGCAGGGAGCGTCTGACCCCCCGGCTCAGCTCCGGCTCAGGGCGGGAGGACTCCAGCCGGGTGCTCGCTCCCTCTCGGCCTGCGGCTGGACAGGACACAGCAGGGAGCGCTGACCCCGTCTCCCATCGCAGCCTGGCCCTGGGAGCTGGGCCCGATGTGGGAGGGTGCAGGGGGAGCCCCTCATCAGCCATGGAGAGAAGCCAGGGGGGAGGGAAAATGGACCATGAGCCCCGTACACCCTGTTCCACCCGGGTCTGGCAGAGGGAGGGTCTGTCCGTGGGGCACAGACTGACAGTTAGTCAGGGATGTGGGTTAGGAGGTGGAAAGGGGGCTCTATGTGCGGGGCACAGACTGGAAGTCACGGACATGGGATAGGTGCTGGAAGGACGGGCTCTCTAGGGCACAGACTGGCAGTTAGTCAGGGATGTGGGGCAGAGGCTGGCAGAGGGGGGCTCTGTCTGTGGGGCACAGACTGGCAGTTAGGGACGCGGGGGAGGGGGTGTTAGAGGCTGCCTCTGTGGAAACTGACTGGTAGTTAGTTAGGGACGTGGGGCAGTGGGGGGCTGGTATCCAGATACATGGGGAGGGGCTGGCGGGGGGGTTCTCTCTTTTGGGGCGCAGACTGGCAGTTATCCGGTATTTGGAAATTGGCTGGTGGAGGGGGGCTCTGTCTGTGGGGCACAGACTAGCCGTTAGTCAGGTTCATCGGGGAGGGATGTTTAGAGGGGGGCTCTGTGGGAAATGACGGGCAGTTAGTCAGGGACGTAGGGCAGAGGCCGGCAGAGAGGGGCTGTTAGTGGGGAGAGACTGGCAGTTAGTGAAGGAAATGGGGGAGGGGATGATAGAGGGGGGCTCTATGGGGCACAGACTGGCAGTTAGTCTTGTACATGGGGAGGGGCTGGCAGAGGAGGCTCTGTCTGTGGGGCACAGACTGGCAGTGTTTCAGGTGCATGGGGAGGTTGATGACTGATAATAGGAGACTAGCTCGTCTCGTGTGGGTGTCTGGGTGGGGAAGTTTCTAGGATGCGGGAGATGGGCAGTGGGATTTGGACGGGGTGACACAGGCAGTGGTGGGCTGTGTGTGCGCTGATGATACAGGATGCAGAGTTAAGGGGAAGAAAATCTTCACACCTGGCAGCTGGACCAGCTGATGTGGTTTCTGGTGTTTCCTTTGAGCATCCCCTCCGGGAGCAGGTAGGGGCTGTTGTATTCACTAGTCTGATGACGATGATGATGATGATGCAAACGATGCAGTTCAGCTGAGTGTGTGCAACACACACGCCCAGGAGAAACCACGTCCTAGTTCCAGTGCCCCAGTGCACCCCTCACATCCCTCTTTTAGCCTCTAGGCCTTGTGCCACTGGGAACCTCTCCTGGGACCCCACTCTCTGCCCCTGCTCAGAGTCCTAGAATCACTGGGCTGGAAGGGACCTGAGGAGTCAGCTAGTCCTGGTCCTGTTCAGAGCAGGACCCAGCCCAACTCAGTCATCCCAGCCAGGCCTTTGTCCAGTCTGGCCTTCAGATCCTCTCAGGACAGAGATTCCCCCACTTCCCCAGGCCTCCCATTCCAGTGTTTCCCCAGCCTCAGTGACATCGTTTCCCCTAATATCCACCACACAGCTCCCCAACTGCCACTCGAGACAGTCGCTCCTTGGGATCCCCTCTCTGGCCATGGAGAGACCCTCTTAGGCCCTCTGCCTTGCCTGCATCCTCTGCCTTAGCCCACCCCCGGCACAACTGGCTGTGAGCCCCAGGCTGGACCTCCCTCCTCAGCCCTCGCTATGGTCAAACAACAAATAGCCTGGTAGCACTTGAAAGACTAATAAAACCTGCAGATGGGATCATGAGCTTTGGTGGACACGGCCCACTTCTTCAGATGACCGAGGGCTGGGGGGTGTACCAACCCTGCCCTGAGAATCAGCCCCCCTAGTCCTGCAGGGCCTGCTTCCAGAGGGAGCGGAGTATAAAAGCCTCTGGTCCTGCTCAGGCCGGGCCGACTGCAGGAGGAGGAGGATGTGCAGGGAACTCCGGTCAGCAGCCGCGGCCAGGGAGGCCCTCGGACGGGCCGTGCCCACAGGCCGCGTGAGGGGAGAGACGCCAGGGCTGCTAGGAAGGTGCCCAGGGCGGGGATAGTTCCTGCGAGGTGAGGATGTGGCGGTCGGAGTCCCTGTTCCTCGAACAACAGGGCCCAGGGCTAGGGCACAGGGACTCAGGGGCTCAGGCGACTGGCTGTGAATGGGAGCGTTTGTGCTACCCACCTCCCATCGGCGGCCCTTGGACTCATGTGCGTGGGAGGAATCGGAGAAGCTGCCCCGCGCTCAGCAGAGGGAAACGTGGGCTCTGCAGTGCTGAGCTGCTCCAGACAATTCTTTCCCCGCCGTGTGGCTGGGGGCGCTGGCCAGGACACTCCTGCTCTGACTGACCCCGTGTCTGGGGGTGGGAAGGGCTTGTCAAGGGGTCAGAGGTGCAGAGCCCGTGGGGGTTGGGTGGATGCGGCTGCCCCCCTGTGCAGAGTCCTGGACTGGCTTTAAGTCATGCAATGGGGGATTCTCCATCCCTTGCATCGCTGAGCCGTGACGTGAGGGCGTCAGTAGCACAGCCAGGGCGAGTGGGGTTGGGGCCGGAGGGGTAGGTCAGATTCTGGGGTCTGTAAGGTGCAGGAGCTCAGCCCAGATGACCAGATGCTTCCTTTGGACCTTCAGGTCTGAGCCCATGAGACCGGCCTTTGGGCTGCTCTGGGACTCCTGACCCCAGCTCTGACCCAGAGCCCCTCCTCTGACTGCTAGGCATGACTGCTCCAGCCAGGAGTCTGGGAGGGCTTTGCCTCAGGAGGGGCTGATGTCATGGCAACAGAAACACTCCTTCTGTGCCTGTGGGCTCCACCCCAGTGAGGGGGCTCTGCTGGCACCGCTCTGTCCCCACAGGCCCTGGAGTGCGGCCTCCCCCTCAGCTGTCATGGGAAAAGTGGATCAAGTCCTCAGGTTTGCAGGGAATGGATGAGACCGACCCGAGCGTGCGCTTAAGGCCCAGAAAGCAAAGCTCATCAAATCAATGGTTGGTTTATTTCTCTTCACTCTCTTTATCTTAAACCAGTCGCACAATTTTTTTCCTTGGCTCCTGCTGTTGCTCCACCTGAGGTGGGTGGAGATTTTGGCATGGAGGGAGCATCTCTCAGACACCACAAATCACTTCTGCTCTTCCAGGCAATGCAAGATGAGGCAGCAGGGACTCCGGAGTCAGCGGGAGGCTGGATACATCTGGGCTGGCCCCAATGGCCGGCAGACACAGAGTTTTGGGCCTGGCTGAGCAGCAGGTTTCTTTCCACACCCGTCTGTTCCCAGGAGTCTCTGGCCACTCCCTGCTGGGGGCGGGGCTGCCGTGGGAGCCCTGCCCTGGCCCTGGGCGTTCCTGGCCAGGCCCTCCCTTTGCTCCTCCACTCTCCATCCAGGCAGATCTCTGAGTTGGGGACACCTCCCCTGAGAACCTACCGCCTCCTCCGTGGAAGTGGTGGGAAAGGGGCTGCCAGGAACTCCTGGCCGTGGTGGCCGTCGGGGTCGTAGAGGAATCCCCTAGTGCAGCGTTTCTCCCCCTGGGGGTTCCTGCCCAGAAGGGGGCGGCAAGGCGAGGGCAGGAGGGTCGCTCACGGGGGCACCGGACGTTTGGGCTTTCCCAGCCGTGGCCTCTTCTTCAGTCCCCAGGTCCCCATCGCGGCGGAGTTTGGAAATAAGAAGAAACGTCCCTGATCTCTCCTGGCTTCCCAAGCTGGGTGGCTGGAGAGGCAGCTGCTTTCTGCCTCCCAACCTGGCCAGCAGCGGCGCAGACGGAAGGGTGGCAACGGCATTGCTGCCTCCACTTCCTCCTGCGCTGCTGCTGCTGCTGCCACTGACTTCACAGCTGGGATCCCGCTCGCTCTGGCCACCCAGCTTGGAAGGTAGCTATGCCACCAGCAGCGGTGCAGAGGGAAGGATGGCAATGGCAGGCCACACCCCCTTCCTTCTGCGCTGCTGCTGGGAGCGGAGCTGCCCTCCGAGCTGGGCACCTCCCCTGTGGCCACTGCTCTGTGGTCCCCCAGCGGAGAAGGTAGCCCTGCCAGCAGCAGTGCGGAAGGAAAGGTGGCAACAACATGCCAGGCAACCCTGCCTACTGCGCTGCTGCTGGGGGCGCGTTGACTTCTGAGCTGGGTGACCCGTCAGAGACCACCCCTCCCTCGCTGCTCAGTGGGGCCTCCTTCAAACTGGGTCCCACAACAGCAGCCACTGCTCTGCCGCTCCCTAGGTCCAAAGGCAGTGCCACCACCTGCAGCGGCACAGAAGGAAGGGCTGACATACCAGACTAGGCCTCCCTTCCTCCTCAGCTGCTGCTGGCGGTGGTGCTGACTTTGCAGCTGGGCGTCCTGCCAGAATGGGCCACTCTCAGGCCACTCAGGGCGTGTCTAGACTACAGGGTTTTGTCGACAAAAGTCCACTATACTATACAAAGTTGACAAAACTAGACCTTCGTCTACACTGCCGCTGAATTCTGTCGCACAACGTCGACAGAACTCAGCAGTTTTGTTGAGGGCTATAAACCTCATTGTACGAGGAATAATGCCTTTTGTCGAGAGAGTTCTGTCGACAGAAGGCGCTATTGCATCTACACTGTCCTTTGCCTCTACACTGTCATGTCGACAAAGCGGCTTGCTTTGTCTACAGATCTGGATGTAGTCTAGATGCTCTTTGTCAACAGAAGATTTGTGGACAGTATCTGTTGACAAAACTTCTGTCGACAAAAGCCTGTAGTCTAGACGTACCCTCAGTGTGGCAGGCAGGGCTGCCCCCAGCAGTGGCACGGAAGGCAGGGCGGCACTCGCAGACCTTCTGTGCCTCGGCTGGGGGCAGGCGGCCTTGTGCACATGGTGCCTGCGCTCTCTAGCTGTCCAGTTGAGAAGTGAGAGGCACGGCCAGCAGCGGCACCGCAGAGAGGGTGGCGATACCAGACCAGCTCCCCTCCCTCCTGCGCTGCTGCTTGCGGTGGGGTTGCCATCCAGGTTGGGCACCTGACCCCTTATAACTGCCCCCGCCTACCCGTTAGTAGGAAGTGCCACTACGAGCAGCAGTGCAGAGGGAAGGGAGGCACCGCCACACCAGGCCACCCTCCCTTCTGTGCTGCTGGCGGTGCTGGCGCTGCCTAATCATGGGAAAAGGGGTGAAAAGGGGGTACTCCGAAGGAGCAGCGCCGCATGGAGCTCGGGGTTACCAGGGGTCTGAGTCCCCTGCTGACTCCAGGCTCCATGCAGGTGCTTCCACTCTGAAATGCACAAAAGCCCTCAGGATCCTGTGCCTTTCAAAGCGGAAGGACGCTCGTAAAGCCCAGAGTCAGTGGGACTTCCTGCTGTCCCTGGACTGCACACGGAGTTCCGATTTTGAAGTGCCCAGGGCCTCCTTGTACATTTCAAAGTGCAGAGAGTGCCCATCGACTAGTCGAGTAGCCAATGGAAATTCTATCGACTACTCGACTCCTCCATGAATCGTTATTTAACATCGTTATCCAGCAGCAGCGGCGCAGAAGGCAGGGAGGCAAAGCTGCAGCAGCCCACCTGCCTTCTGCACGGTTACCAGAGACAGCACGGATTGTCCAGCTGCCCGGTGTGAGAGGCGTCGCCGTCGCCAGCGACAGCAGAGAAGGACGAGGGGAGCACCGTCCAGGGCCGCCCTCCCTTTTTGCTAGGGATGTCAGACAGGGAATCATCGAACAAACATGTCACTGCATCAAACTGTAGCAATTCCACGATTATTCGATAGTCCCTGGGGCCTGAGTCAGCAATGCGGGGCTGCACCGGCATCCCCGGCAGCAGACAGAGGCTGCACCGGCATCCCACATAGCAGCCTCTGTGCGACGAGAGCTTATGCCAGCCCCGGACAAAGGCTGCTCTGCAGCAGCCTTCTCTGGAGTGTGAGAGGCAGGAGCAGGCAGCTCCGCAGAACTGGTGCTCATGGAGAACTAGATTTTAAGTCAGCTCGCCTCGAGCACTCCCCCCCCTCCCACTGCCTCTATGTGAGAGAGCAAGGGAGGAAAGGGGGCTCCATGGAACTGGCATGTGCGGAGAGCCGGCTTAGAAGATAGTTCCCCGTACATCTCATCTCATGTCTGCCCTGCGCCCACGCTGATAGAGACGCAGCAGTGGAGGGGGATGGGTGAGACGTGGTTCCATAGGAGCTGATACCCGTGGGGAGCTGTCTTAAAAGCTGCTTCCCGTGTGCACCAGCTCCCACCTGCCCCCTCCCCTCCATGTTGCTGAATCTCTAGGAGAGGCTGCAGTACGTGGTGGGGGCCAGGCAGCTCCACGGTATCTGGTGCTCATGGGGAGGCAGCTTAAAAGCTGGATCCCCACAGACACCGGCTCCCACATTCCCCCCCACCCCCTTTGCTGCCTCTGTTCCTGAGGCAGCTGGGGGAGGGGTGTGTGGAGTCGACAGGATTAACCAATAAGCCCAGACGTATCGGTTAATCGTGTAGTCGACTATACACGTTGACATCCCTAATTTGTGCTGCTGCTGGTATCGGCGCTGCCCTCTGAAGTAGCCCCTGGCCAGTGGCACCCACTCTCTGGTCACCCAGGTTGGGAGGCAGGGCTGACACCCGCCGCGGGGCCGAAGGAAGTGCTGCCATCCCGCCCCTCCTGCACTTCCTCCTGCACCGCTCTTGGGAGCAGCACTGACTGCCGAGCAGTTGACCAGAGAGTCGTGGATGCTCCTGGGGCGCCCAGCTCGGAAGACAGGGCCACCGCCAGCAGTGGTGCAGAAGTAGGAGTGACACACCACACGGAGCAGCCCTACTTCTGTGCTGCTGCTGGCATGGACGCCATAGTCTAAACTGGGCCCCTGGCCAGCAGCCACTGCTCTCCAGCCACCCAGCTCAGAAGGCATCCCCACACCCAGCAGCACTGCCCCCTTCCCTCTGTGCTGCGGCTGGTGGTGGCGCTGACTTTAGAGCTGGGTGACCTGCCAGGGGCCACTGCTCTGCAGCCACCCAGATCGAAAGGCAGCCCCACCGCCAGCAGCAGTGCAGAAGGAAGGGTGGCAATACCGGGCCAGGCCTCCCTTCCTCCTGTGCTGCTGCTGTTAATGGGGCTGCCCCCTAACTGGATGGCCAGACAGTAGCCGCTGCTCTCCAGCCATTCAGCTGGGAAAACCAGAAGAAATCCGACAGTTTTTAATATTTCCAAACATCTGCCCAGAGGAAGATTTGAGGGCCAAAGACGAGGTCATGGCTGGGAAAACCCAGGCGGCCAGTGACCCTGCTCGAGAGCCCCCTACCCTGGCCTTGGCACCCCCTTTTGGGTTGGGAGCCCCAGCTGGAGAAAGGCTGCACTAGGGGATTCCCCAATGACCCTGAGGACCAACAGGGCCAGGAGTTTCTGGCAGACCCTTTCCCACAACTTCCAGGGAATACGCCGCAACTAGGGCCCCATCGCGTCCCCCTGCAACCTCGCCCATTTCACAGCCAGAGCCTTTCCACGCTGCTCCCTGGCACACTCCCGGGGGTTTCCGTGGGAAATTTCCCGGCTCTCTGCCCGGGCGGGTCCTGGCCCAAACAAGGATTGTGCGCGCTGGGGGTGGGGGACATCCCAAGAGTGGCAATTTCACTTCCCAGCAGCCTGTGGGGCAGGGCTAGAGCCGTTCCACCCTCACTTCTCCCTGCCCCTCAGGTTGGCTCTGATCTGCCCCCTCCGAGAGTGCCCGTGTTGGGACAGGAAAACTCCTGTCCCATCCCGGCAGGGCCAGGAGAGCAGCTAGTGCCCCAGGCCCCTCACCACGTGGGGAGCTCAGACTCCCCCCTTCCCCGTTGCACGTCTCCTGGCTGTGAAATGGGTGGGGCCCTAGTCAGGTTCCCAAGGAACTTTCCCCCCCACAGAGCAGGAGTGGGGAACCTTTGCTGGGTCGGGGCTACTGACCCACAGAGAAATCCATGGGGGGCTGCACACAAGTGAGAAACAGCCCCCCTCCCCTCCCCAGCATGGGCCCCCAATGCAGGGGGGAGCCCCGACCTTCAGGGGCCGGATCCCCGCAAGTCGGGGCTGCATCCGGCCCCCGCGCCTGAGGTTCCCCACCCCTTCCGTAGGGATCTGCACTGGATGGGAGTCTCTCTGGGAAGGGCCTGGCCAGGCCACGAGAGCCCAGGGCAGGGCGGCGAGGCGCCCTGGTTTCTGTGGCTTCTCTGCCCAGCTTCCTGGCTGAAGGGAACCGGCAGCCTGAGCTCGGGTCTGGGGGAAGCAACGCGACTGGGAGGCCCCTCGGTCTCTTCCAGCTTCAGCAGGCCCCCGAGGTGCAGCCTCCGTCTGGACTCTCTGCCCTGGCCGGCCGGTTTCCTCCTTCGCTGCCCTGGTCCCGTGTGTGATCTCGCCTAGTCTTGGCTGCTGGGCCGGTTGTTTAGTCTTCAGTCTGTGCTGTGACACACCCCGTCTCTGGGCTGGAATCATCTCCGTCGGGTCACTGGGTCCAGGCCACCCCTGGTTCCGAGGTGAAGGCAGCCTCTCCCGCCACAAACCCTATGGGCTCCCAGCTTCCCTCTGGAAGAGTTTGTCTTCGGGCAGGGCGGCCTAATGGCCAGTTTGGCCCAATGGCCAATTTCACCACTTTGCCCCTTTTCTAAGGGCAGTGTGGCCCAATGGCCAGTGTCAGTACATTGCCCCTTTTCTAAGGGCAGTGTGGCCCAATGGCCAGTGTCAGTACTTTGCCCCTTTTCTAAGGGCAGTGTGGCCCAATGGCCAGTGTCAGTACCGTGACCCTTTCTAAGGGCATTATGGCCCAATGGCCAATGTCAGTACATTGCCCCTTTTCTCTGGGCAGTATGGCCCAATGGCCAATGTCAGTACCTTGCCCGTTTTCTATTGGCAGTGTGGCCCAATGGCCAGTGTCAGTACCTTTACCCTTTCTAAGGGCAGTGTGGCCCAATAGCCAGTGTCAGTACCTGTACCCTTTCTAAGGGCAGTGTGGCCCAATGGCCAGTGTCG
Source organism: Pelochelys cantorii (assembly GCA_032595735.1). Taxonomy (NCBI): domain Eukaryota; kingdom Metazoa; phylum Chordata; order Testudines; family Trionychidae; genus Pelochelys; species Pelochelys cantorii. The sequence goes on along the minus strand of CM064351.1, from coordinate 18,315,269 downwards.
AAACCGTGACCCTTTCTAAGGGCAATATGGCCCAATGGCCAGTGTCAGTACATTGCCCCTTTTCTCTGGGCAGTATGGCCCAATGGCCATAGTTCGTACCTTGCCACTTTAGTACAAGCAGTGTGGCCCAATGGCCAGTTTCGGTAGCTGTACCATTTCTAAGGGCAGTGTGGCCCAATGGCCAGTGTCAGTACATTGTCCCTTTTCTCTGGGCAGTATGGCCCAATGGCCATAGTTCGTACCTTTCCCCTATAGTCCGAGCAGTGTGGCCCAATGGCCAGTGTCAGTACCTGTACCCTTTCTAAGGGCAGTGTGGCCCAATGGCCAGTGTCAAAACCGTGACCCTTTCTAAGGGCAATATGGCCCAATGGCCAGTGTCAGTACATTGCCCCTTTTCTCTGGGCAGTATGGCCCAATGGCCATAGTTCGTACCTTGCCACTTTAGTACGAGCAGTGTGGCCCAATGGCCAGTTTCGGTAGCTGTACCATTTCTAAGGGCAGTGTGGCCCAATGGCCAGTGTCAGTACATTGTCCCTTTTCTCTGGGCAGTATGGCCCAATGGCCATAGTTCGTACCTTTCCCCTTTAGTCCGAGCAGTGTGGCCCAATGGCCAGTGTCGGTACCTTTCCCCTTTGCTATAGGCAGTATGGCCCAATGGCCATAGTCAGTACCTTTCCCCTTTAACCAGGGCAGTGCAGCCCAATGGCTACAGTCCCTAAGCTGGCCCTGACTCACTGGGCTGTGCAGGTCTCTGTCCAGGGACAGGAGATGGGGAGGGGTAGTTCCATGCCCTGCCGGAGGGGGAGGGGCAGCTCCTTCTTCTCCCCTGGCGCCCGGCCCAGGTCTGGGTCGTGTCCGTGGCTCCAGTCCCGGCGTGAGCAGGAAAAGCTCCGACCAACGCTCTGACTCCGGCTGGCGGCTCCCTCCCCGCAGGCGTCACCTGCCCTGGAGCAGCCCCGGCCGAGCTGCGGGCACCTGGAGCCAGGCTCGGCGGGGGAGGGGAGGTGGTGCATCCCCGTGGCCGGGCTCCTCCTGTCCCAAGAGAGCAAGGGCCTGTCAGACGTGGGGCCCGGGAACGAGGGGGGTCAGTGGGAGCTTGGCCCTGGGCGGCTCCTCTCTAGGCCCCCCCAGAGCCAGACCCCTCTGGCCTATCATTGCAGGAGCTGCTATAGCCTCCCTCCCCCCCTGCCCCATGCCAGCTGTACCCCCACAGCATCCGGCTGCCTCAGGCCCTGGCTGGGGCTGGGTCCCAGTGGGCGCATCCCTGCCCCACAGAAAAGCGGGCGCCTTGCTGCCTGGGGAGGAGCTGGTCCTTCACAGAGCGCGGCGGGGGAAGGGGATAGGCTGGGAGGGGGCGCGATCGGCGCTGGGAGCCTGTGGTTGCGTGTGACGCCTTGGGGAGGAGGGGAAGCCCTGTCTGTGCTCCTGAGCGCTGGGCAAGCGCCTTGTGGAGCCGCAGCAGAACTCACTCACGCTTCGCCAGGACCGTGCGCGGAACAGGCAGCGCCCTGGGATCTGCGCATGCCCGGCTAAGTCCAACTCCCCGCCGGCCGATTCGCTCCCCCCAGCCCCCTCCTGGCTAGCCGGTTCTCCCCCACGTCTCCTCCTGATATTTCCCGGCCAGCCCCGCTGCCCCCGCCAGCCTTGCTTCCGGCGGCCAGTTCTCCCGTCCTCCCCCCGATCTCCCCAACCAGCCCCGCTGCACCTAACCGCCCCCCAGCGCTGCATCCCGCCAGCTGGTTCCCCCACCCCATCTCCCCCGGCCATCCCCGCTGTCCCCGACCTGCCCGCCCACCCCCGTCAGGCCTGCTTCCCAGTGGCCGCACTGCCCCTCCCCCCTGCCTCCTGGCGAGCCCTGACTCCCTCGCAGGCCAGCCCACCACCCTCATCTGAGATCAAGTGTGTTCGATATTATTTTATAAACTCACCTGGTAACCCTACTCCCATTGCCGGGTGGGATCCTGGGCGGGGTCATTTCCGCAGGGCTCCTGGCCTGGCATCTGCCGGCGTCTCTGCTCTAGAGGCCCGTTGCCCAGCGGGGTGTCTCACCTCCGGCACAGCAGCAGTGGACAGAGGGGTCAGGCCCCTCCCTGGCCGGCCGCCGGCCGGCCGGTGTCCTTGGCTGGGCACCCGAGGGACAGTGCCAGATGGGCCCCAAGCTCCCTAGTGGGGGCTGTGCTGAGCTGGGATGGAAGGGAGGAGACAGGGCCCCATCAGTGTCCTGCTCCCAGCTCCCAACCCCCCTGGGCCAGGCGCCTCCCTCCCCACGTCCCTCTTCTGGAGCCACTGGGGAGAGGAGCTAACGAGACCCCCAGCTCCGGGGGCAAAGGGCGGTGGGCAGGGCCCTTCATGGGGACTTGCACCCCCAGCTCGTTTTGCAAGGTTTTGGACTTCTAGCCCCCTGCTTCCCGCCGGCTGCTTCCTTCCCTCCCCTCCCCGCTCCCAGTTCTCCCCCTGTCAGCCCTGCTCCTCCCGACCTCCTCCCAGCCAGCCCTGCTTCCCGCTGGCCGGTCTCCCCCACCCCCGATCTCCCTGCGCCAGCTGCATTCCCCCCACCCCATCCCAGCCAGCCTCACTCCCCTCCCAGCTGGTCCCCCCCTTCCCGTTCTGAGATCACGTGTGTCTGGGATGTTTTTCAAACCCATCTGGTAACCCTTCCAGGGGGACAAGGAGGGGCCCAGGGCCAGAAAGGAACCTGGCTGGAGCCTGGGCCGGAACATGCCTCCTTATCGTCCCCGCGTCTCCCCTGAGCCAGGAGAAGATGAACTGGGCCCAAGTCTGGCTCAGGCCTGGCTCTGACTCTGTCCTCCCCAGGGGTCACTCCCAGCCCGCGGCCCTGCCGCTGCCGGCCCCGTGGCCTGTGGGAGCCGCCTGCTCACCCCGGGGTCAGGGGGCCGGCTCAGAGGACACTCACCTCCAATGCCGGGTGCAGGGGGCAATTAAAACCGGGCTCTGCTGTTCCCTGGGGCCTTGGCTCTCCCTTGGGACACTCTGGGTGCGATGCAGGAGCTGATACGCTGCGGGGGAGAGAGGTGGGGTAGGTCAATAGACCCGTTCCCAGCCTGTGCCAATGAGCCCCCATCCACCCAGGGCTGGGCCCCGGTGCTCAGGGGAGCGAGTCGGATCCATTGGGAACGGCTCTTAGGAAGGGCCTTGTCTCTCCAGACTAGGACAATGTGGATGGATCCCATGGTGAGGGAGAGGGAAGTTGTGGGGGTGGGGGGTTGGATTTGAGGTTCTTGTTCCCAGAGCCAGCCAGGCCCTGATTTCAACTTCCATCTCTCAGCCCTGTCCCTGAAGAAGGAAGGGCCCAACACAGCCCTGCCCAAGGGTCCCCAGTCTCCCCTTTCCCAACCCCACCAGCAGCGCTGAAGGAAAACTGCCTCCCCCTACTCGCCCATGCTCACCTCCCCGCTGTCTGAGCCCCGGTGTGGAGCTCTGCCCGCAGGTCTCCCCGCAGGGCTGGCCCGAGGCCAGACCCCGCCCGTGCGGAGCCTGCAAAGAAGTGAAGCCGGAGTCACCGCTGGGAAACCGGGAAACCTCCTAACTCTCCATAGCCCCCTGCTCAGCCAATCAGCAGTGAGACTGGGAGGGGGGGTGGCCGAGAGGTCTCAGGGGACGTCCCAAGGGCTGGCCCAGGTCACACCCCGAGGGGTAGTCTCAGAGGGATTCCAGCCCCGCCTCTTTGGGGGGCTCCCCACACAGCCAGAAATGGCTGGGAGGTGTTTCTGAGGCTACCCTGCCTTGCAGCTGATGTCAGGGAATCTCCATGAACTCAGCCACCCGCCCCCCAGCTGCTTCCCCACACAGGCCTTTGTGGCATCACCGTCCCCTCCCCCCGCACGGCTGGTGTCCTGCCCCCAGCCAGCTCCTTGGGTCACTTGCACAATCACATCCCGGAGCTGTACAACCAGCCACAGCCCAACCACTGCTCATGGGCACCGCCAGCAAGTGTGTGAGCAGCCCTGCCCCTTAGAGAGACTCAGGAACTGCCCAGAGATAGGTACGGTAGAGAAACAGCTTGACCACCCCCCTCTGCCCCGCCAGCCCTGCTGCTCTGGGACTGATCCGTCTGGTCTGTGAATCACAGAACAGTAGAATGGGAAGGGACCATGGGAAGCCACCGAGTCCAGTTCCCTGCCCTCGCAGCAGGACCCAGGACCATCTAGATCAGTGGTCCCGAACGGAGCATTAATGTGCGCCCGCCAGGTGCCGGCTCTAGGCGCCAGCAAGCCAAGCACATGCTTGGTGTGGCACATTGCCAGGGGCAGCGTTCCGGCCGCCCCTGAGAGACACTGGCCGGAGAACTCCTGAATTCCCAACCCGTAGCGCCTGACGCGGGCCTCCCTGTGCCCGACCAAGGCAACGGGCGGGGCAGCAGAGCAAGCGATGGGCCAGCAGTGAGCCACCCTCGGCAGGCTGGGTGCGTGGGGCAGGTCGCACTTGCAGCCCTGCCGTGATTGGCTGAGGCGCCATGACATCATGGCTCCGGGGCTGCCTTCCTCCGGCACCAGGGAGAAAAGTGCCCCCTCTAGTTAGCGCGAGAGGGCGTCGTGGCGGGGCGGCCCCGGCAGGAGCGCTGGCCACTCGCCGCTCCAGTCGCGTTCCTGGCGCTGCTTCCGGTGCCCAGCACCCACCAGCAGCCGAGCGGGAAATGCCCAAAGGAGCCTCCCGTCCATGAAGCAGACTCCGGCGCCTGGGGATAGTTTGCGCTCCTCTGACTGGCACCAGCCAGCTCAGCCGCATGTGCAGGGGGGCGCAGCAGCCTGATCTGCTTGGTCTGGAGGTGAGGAACTGCTGGAAGGGGCCTCGCCTGCCCCAGCTCAGAGATTTGGGGGAGGGGGGAAGAGGTGTCCCTGGCCTTGCCCTTTATCTTTCCCAGCTGTGTCCACGCGCATCCCCAGGGGGACCTGTGCCACTTTCACCCCTTCCTCAGAGTGCTCCGATGTTTCTGCACGTGCTGGGAGGAGGGGACATGAGGGTTTGGTGGGGAGCGGGAAAGGAGACGGAGTTCGGTCAGTGGGGGGAAGGGAGAGGAGGTGGAAACTGAGTTTGGTGAGTGTGTGGGGGTGGGGGTGGGGGGGTTCGAGAAGTGTTTGGACAGGGATGTGTGTGGAGGGGAGACAAGACGTAGGCTGGATTTGGCTGGAGGGCATGGTGGGAGTCAGAGAGCTGCAAGGTGAAAGGGGTGCTTTCCTCCTCAGTGCCTGTCCTGCAGTAGTGTGCAAGGTGGGGGAGGGGGCGGTGTGTGGACAAAAATTTTTTTGCTTGGGATGGTAAAAAACCTAGAGCCGGCCTTGCTTGCAACGCATGCGTGCCCCCACCCCAAGACGTGCGGCATATGCATGGCCCCGCCCCCAGATGCAGGGCCCCGCCCCCAGGCGCCTTGCGCACGCGCAGCCCCAAAAGGTTGGGGACCACTGGTCTAGATCATCCCTGACAGGTGTCTGTGTAACCTGCTCTGAAATATCTCCAGTGATGGAGATTCCGTAACCTCCCCAGGCAATTTCTTCCAGTGTTTCACCACCCTGACAAGAGTTTTTCTGACAGCCAGAAACATTTTCCTAATGCAGGACTCCTTCCTAGAGAGTCGCTTCCCATTCCGTGTGTGTGAAGTGGATTGTCCCTTCCGAAGTGGAGCACTTTGCATTTGTCTTTATTAAACTTCCTCCTATTTACCTCAGACCATTTTTCCAGTTTATCCAGATCACTTTGAATTCTGACCCTTCCTCCAAAGCACTTGCCACCCCTCCCAGCTTCGAACCATCTGCAAACTAAATAAGCGCCCTCTCTATGGCAATATCTAAATCACTGATGAAGATTGAACAGAACCGTCCCAGAACAGACCCCTGCAGAGCCCCACGTGTTAGGCCCTTCCAGCATGGCTGGGAACCATTAATAACGACTCACCGAGAACAGGTTTAAAGAGAACAAAAGGCCACGAGTCTCCCCTGTCAGTAACCACCCACTCCACCAATCCGCAGCGATACTGGGAGCTCGAGGCAGTGGGGGGCGGGGAGGGGGCTGAACAGATGTTCAAAAGGACGGGCCAGGTTGCAAACGGCTCCGAGTGCTCTGCCAGCCCAGCTCTGGGTGAGGCCTCCGACCGCCCCAGCCCAACACACACCCACCCTGCTTGGTGGGGCAGGGAAAGGGGGGAAGACGCAGAAGAAGGCGAGACAGAGGGAGGGGAGGGGACAAAGGGGAACCAAACTGAGCAGGCTCCATACCTCTCGGAGGCTCCGACCGTCTCACCGGCTCCGACACGACCGGCCGCAGGGAAGGAGAAAACGCTGACGAGGCTCCTCTTGCCCTTGCCCCTCGGTCCCAATTCTCCATCTGGTCCCCGCAGAGACCCTGGGAAGGGGCCGCCCTGCTGCCAAAGCGCGGGAATCTCCCAGCTTGCCCCGCCCTTGTGCCTCTGTCCTGATTGGCTGTTGTCAGGGTCTCTCTGTCAGGTCATCCCTGTCCCCCAATAGGCTGAGGTCCTGCCACAGGCCTTTGTGATGTCACTGCTACACCCACCCCTCCCCTGCAAGGCTGGTGTCCTGGCCCTGGCCGGCCCCTCTGCATGTTTGAGGGGTTCCCCTGGAGCCCCACTGAATGGCAGCTGGGTCTGGGGCCAAGCGGGCTGGGCAGTAACGCCCCAGAGGCTGCTCCCTGAGCCCCACCCAGCTTGTCAGTCCTTAGCAGAGTGTAAGGCCAGACAAGCCCATGGGTGGATTAATAAAAGTTGCCCCTCCCTCAACACCTGAGACATTAGGCCACTGTAACAAGGGGGCGGGGGGGGGGCGGATTGTTAACGGGACTGGTCTAAGCCCTAGCGTGGACACTATAAAGCACCTTTCTCTTCCGAGACTGTCATGTAGGTCGGGATCTGGAATCAGCTCCTGCTAGAAACTCTTCCGCACGGGTAGGACCGACTCCCTGGGAGTTTTTTCCTTCCCCCACATTAACGACAGTTGATACATTGGCAAAGTGCCTCTAGCTTGTCTCATCATCAGCGCTCAACCTACCTTCCAAAGGAGAGAAGGTTCATTCTCCTCATTCTGCAGATGAGGAAACTGAGACACAGATAGGGGAGGTGTCTTGCCCAAAGTCACCCCTCTGGAAAGTGGTTCACCCAGGTCTGTTGAGTCCCAATCCAGGGCTGGATACGTGACCCTCGATCAGGAAGGGCCATATTAGTGACCCTCTGAGCATGGGCTCTTCAGGATCGAGAGGCTGGTGACTTCGAGTAAAGGGCCCTGGGGGAACTGGAAAACATTCAGAGCCAGGGGCCAGGGATAACAAAGACCATGCAATGGGTCCATATGAGGAGCAACTAAAAGCATCAGGGTGCCCAGCTTAGAGACGAGGCAGCTACCAAGGTATCTGAGGATCATCTATCAAAGGGCTAAAGGTGCAGAAACACGTGGGGAGAGAAGTGGGATTGAGCTGTTCCCACAATACAAACCAACAGCAGAGAGGGAGCCAGGGTGTCAGCTGATGAAACTTGTTCTGCTTATAAGAAGCACACGGGATCTTTTCCAGGGGTGCACTGTGTGTATTGAGAATACAGGACAGAAGCAGTGATCATCTGCTTTATAAAGACAGACACATGCACTCTGGCTACGTCTGCACTATGAGTTTTCTCTGCAAAAAATATACTGACGAGGGACTCATTTCCATGAGCTACAATCTCATTTGCATATTTTCTGCCAATCTGTTTTTGCACTAGAGCAGTTTCTTAAACTGTCTTATATGGCAGGAGAAATTTTCTTTTTCAATAACTTTCCCCCATTTCAGCTGTGATTACTGTGGACGGGGGAGCCCAGGGCACCTGTGCTTTTTCCTGGAGGCCTCTTCTTTCAAAAAAACTCCCCCTTCCTTGTCCACACACGCCTTTTTCTGAAAAAGGTGTCTTCCTTGTAGAAAGAGGTTTACTGCTCTCGGAAACACCCCTCCGTTCTTTCCGCTTCCTGTCACAAGAACGCAATTGCAGTGTGGAAGTAAGTTTTTCCAGAAAAACCCTGCCATGTAGACGCACCCTGGGGCTGCTGGAATGGGCAGGCGGGGGGATGGATCAGGTTGTTTCTTTCCCTTCTGTCTCCGAAGTTTCACAAAGTTGAAACCTGAAAATGTTCCCTCCAGCGCTGAGCTGGGTGTGTTGAAAGGGTGGGGCTGGGCCCTTGGACTGCAAAGTCCCAAAGCTGGCCTGCCCATGAAAACGCCCTGCCGCTCATGGGTTCTTGCTGACTGAGGGGCTGCTCCCATTTCCAGGCCTCATCACCAGCTGCCCGTGACCTTAACCCAGGGCGCCTGTGCAGCCCAGCTGGTCGCAGGCGGTGGTTAAAAACGCGTGGAGACACAGCCAAGCCGAGGCTCCTCTGAACACACCGTGTCACTGAAGGAACTCAAGGGGGTTTGTTCCCACCTGTTGTCTCTGTGCAAATCCTCGTGTGGCTGTGGACACCCTCACCACGAATTAGTGTGAACTGCCAGTGGGAGCGGATGGTAAGAAGGGCTGGCTTACTGTGGCCACAGGCTAGGCCTGCCCCCGTCCCAGCAGCTCTGGGCAGGAGCCGGGTGCAGGCCAGGGAAAGGGTGCTGCAGCAGATCTGGTTGTGGGCTGGGGAGGGAGGTACCTCAGTGACGGGGGGGCAACGTGGTAGGTCTGGCAATACTGTCCGTGGATGGGTTCAAAGTGGATAGGGGAGCCCCAGTCCTGGCACATCTCGTCATGCGCTAGGTTCAGGTCAGGGAGAGGTGCCGTGGCTGCGGTTGGTCTGAGCCACAGCAGGACAGGGACCAGGGGTGGAGGTTTGTGTCCACAGTTTGGGGGCTTCTGGATGCCCCTGTCCCTGCCCCTCCCAATGAAGGATGATTTAACCCATTCGAACATGTCACAGTGTAGGCCTGTTTCCCCCACCTGCACCCCTGAGAACTTTCTAGATTCCCCCCCCCCTCCAGGAAACGTGGTTCCCACTCTTGGGCTCAGTGCAGATTCTTGCCATGTCCACCTGTGATGCCTGCAGGGAAGTTGTGATGTCTGTGCGGGGTCTGTGTTCACTCTGTTTGCCTTGTGGTGCTGTATGGGATTCTACTGTCCTGTGCTGTTCTGTAATAACTCTGTTTGTGTGTGCCTCAGTTTCCCTGGGCACTGCAACACTGCTTGGCTGAGGAAGGGGAAGGTTGGACATGCCTCACTATGGAGGTGAATGCGTCTCTCCTCTCCTGAGTCTCATATCCTGAGGACCAAGGGGCCGCAGACAAGACCTTCGGCCGGGAAGGGGAACAAAGGGGCAGGAGGGGCTGGCTCCAGGATGGTGACTATAGAATCACAGAATCATAGAATACTAGGACTGGAAGGGACCTCAAGAGGTCATAGAGTCCAGTCCCCTGCCCTCATGGCAGGACCAAATACTGTCTAGACCATCCCTGATAGACATTTATCTAACCTACTCTTGAATATCTCCACAGATGGAGATTCCACAACCTCCCTGGGCCATTTATTCCCATTTATTTGATGACCCTGACAGAAAGGAACTTTTTCCTAATGTCCAACCTAAACCTCCCTTGCTGCAGTTTAAGACCACTGCTTCCTGTTCTATCCTCAGAGGCCAAGATGAACAAGTTTTCTCTCTCCTCCTTGGGATATCTGAAACCCTTTTAGATATCTGAAAACTGCTATCATGTCCCTCCTCAATCTTCTCTTTTCTAAACTAAACAAACCCATTTCCTTCAGCCTTCCCTCATCGGTCATGTTCTCTAGACCTTTAATCATTCTCGGTGCTCTTCTCTGGACCCTCTCCAATTTCTCCACATCTTTCTTCAAATGCGGCGCCCAGAACTGAACACAATACTCCAATTGAGGCCTTACCAGCGTAGAGTAGAGCAGACGAATGACTTCTCGTTTCTTGCTCACCGCATATGCATCCCAGCAACGTTTGCTTTCTTTGCAACAGCATCACACTGCTGACTCATATTCAACTTGTGGTCCACTATAACCCCTAGATCCCTTTCTGCGGGACTCCTTCCCAGACCGTCGCTTCCCATTCTGTATGTATGAAACTGATTGTTCCTTCCTACATGGAGCACTTTGCATTTGTCTTTATTAAACTTCATCCTATTTACCTCAGACCATTTCTCCAATTTGTCCAGGTCATTTTGAATTATGACCCTATCCTCCAGATTAGTCGCAACCCCTCCCAGCTTGGTATTATCTGTCCCCGGCAGACAGCATACCTCCCGAGATGAAATGTCAGGGCGACATATGGGCGCCTCCGTCCCCCTCAGAAGAGAGTCTCCGACCACCACTTCCCCGTCTGGTGTCATGTTGGGGATCCCCCATCTCCTGTACCCCCGTAGTGGCATGAACAGACTCCGCCTGCCAGAAGGATTGAAGGAGTTTATTGCTTCTCCAAGATACAGCACAGCACAGATGCAATCTGGTTCCAAGAACTGGGGCTAGGAGGCCTCAGGGCTCCCCCCTTGAGATGGGGGGTGGCTGGGCCCTACCATCCCAGCCCCTTACTTAGGCTGCTTCCTCCATGATACCAGACAGAAAACTGCCTCTCCTCCAGCCCTGCCCCTCAGGCAGGTGTTGGTCTCCGCCCTCCTTCTTTTGTCTCCCTTCCTGGGAGGCTGAGCCTGGGTGTCTGGTTTATACACATTTGGGAGAGTCAGTGAGAATCTCCCATCACAGCACAGGGGGACCCCGGATCGCAGAAGAGACAGCACCCCCACTACGCCACAGCTGTCCCCCCTCCATGAGTGAACTTAGTAGGGCAACTCCTCTTGTCACCGAGCCACTGATAGGGCCCTGGGTTGGGGCCCGGTGGAGAGGGAAGGCTCGGGCCCCTTACCCCATCCTCCCAGTGACTGGACTAGGCCTCAGGGCCAAACTGTACGGGGCTGGGCACTCCACAACAGAACCTTGTAAGGCCGTTACTTCTGACTCCCCTCCCGCTGCTGTGGGGTACTGCCTCCACATCCCGCATCTTGTCTCTCCATCGGACCCTGAGCAACTCCCAACCCCCAACAAGAGCCCCTCACCCAGCCAGACCAGTGACCCTGGCACACACAGCCCTGATCCACCTCCCCCTCCCACATACACAGCCTGGGTCAGTGACCTAATCCCCCAGGCCTCAGCCGCAACCCCCTCCTCCAATGAGATTGAGCCAGGAATGGGGCATATGGGTCCTGCGTGGAGTCCATGGGACAGGTCCGAAGTCCCCTCTCCCAGACACGCTCCTGGACCCTCCACATCCATCCCCCACAGTGACACGCAGGCAAAGATGGACACACACAGTGACATGCACAAAGAGACAGACACACACAGTGACATACATGCAAAAACAGACACACAGTGACACGCACACATAGACAGACACACACAGTGACGCGCACGCAGAGACGGACACAAACATAGTGACACCCAAAGTGATACACACTGTGACAGACACCAATAACATAATAAACATGGGCAGTGACAGACACACGCACACACTCTGATACACACAGTGACAGACTCGCCCCCGATGACACAAGGACAAGAAGCAAGGGGCTTAAACTGCAGCAAGGGAGGTTTAGGTTGGACATTAGGAAAAAGTTCCTATCTGTCAGGGTAGTCAAACACTGGAATAAATTGCCTCGTGAGATTGTAGAATCTCCATCCCTGGGGATATTTAAGAGCAGGTTGGACAGACACCTGTCAGGGATGGGCTAGAAGTGCTTGGCCCTGCCATGGGGTCCCTTCCAGTTCTAGGATTCGATGATACTGTGATATCCAGTAACAGACACACATGCAGTGAGACACGTGCAGTAGCAGACACACACGTGCCCAGCGATTTACACACAGGAAGAGCACAGAGCTACGCTCGCGTGTGTGTGGTTACTGAAACCTGCATTCCATTTGTGGTTGCTGCAGTGTATTTGCGGGTTTTTTCCTGGTCCTGCTGGCAGGCAGGGGGCTCTGCAGGGAAGCCTGGATCTGGCTCTGGTTGAGCAAGCCGCAGCCTTGTGGTTGTGAGGGCGCAGCAGGAGTTTGCGTTGGGATGTGTGAGGGGCTCAGGACAGGGGGGTTGGCAGTTTGATGGGCTCGGGACACAGATTTGTGGTGTGTGGATGGAGCAGGAGTGTTGTGGCAGAAGACTGAGGACGGATACAGAACAAGGAGCAGTGCTCTCAAGTTGCGGAGGGAGAGGTCCAGGTTGGATATTAGGAAAAACTATTTCCCTAGGAGGATGGGGAAGCGCTGGAATGGGTTCCCTAGGGAAGTAGTGGAGTCTCCATCCCTAGACGTTTTTAAGTCTTGGCTTAACAAAGCCCTGGCTGGGTGGATTTAGTTGGGATTGGTCCTGCCTTGGGCAGGGGGCTGGACTTGATGCCCTTCTAAGGTCTCTTCCAGCTCTATGGTTCTATGATTCTATGTGGGGGTGCAGGAGTTTGGGGATGTGAGAGGCTCAGGTCAGGGGGTTCCACTGTATGATGGGCTCAGGTTTCGGGTTGGGGGAGGGGGGTGCAGGAGTGTCATGATGCTGCAGCCACATGGGGACTTGGCCCTAGTTGGCCAGGCTTCATTTTTAAATAAAATATTATGTCAAACAAAATGTTTCAGCATTGTCTTTGTTTGTGAGAGGGGCGGGGAAGCTGTTTTGAGTCAGGGGGCAGTGGCCACAGAAACATCAGTCAGGGCTACACAAGTGAGATGCAAAAAAAAATCCCTCCAACCCCCCCCAAGCTTCACTAATGTGACCCCAACTGAGACATCTCACTCCCCTGGCACTCCATCCCCAGGCCAGATTAACTCTTCTGGGTCCCAGGGTTAGTGGCATTTGCAGGTCCCTCTAGAGTCTGAGGGGGGGCCACAAATGAGGGATGCCCGAACCTCAGTCCTCCCTGTCCCTTCCCCTCACCCCAGTGGGGCTGGAGCGCCAGAGGAGTGAGGTGTCTCTGTTAGGGGTCACCTCAGTGAGGCATGGGGATTTTGGAAGAGGGGTTTTTGTATTTTACTTTTCTCATGTGTGGTCCCCAACTGATTTTTCTGGGTGTCAATGGCCCCGGAGACAAAAAGGTTCCTCATCCCTGCCTTAAATAACGAAATCTTTGAACCCCTTTGTGGTAGACAAAATTAATTATTTTACCTTATTTAAAATGAACTTTGATAAACTCACATGAGAAAGTTAAAACGCCTAATCTGTTTAATCATTCAAATTAAATCAGTCACCCGAGCTCCAGCACTAGCAAAATGGCTCAGGCGTGATGATGCAATGAACGGGGTGTTTCCATTAGCAACTGGTGCTCTGCGCAAAGGTTTACGTTGAGCCAGGTGGTTTGCGGGCCAAAAAGCTTGAGAGCCGCTGCTCTGGGATGTGCCCTGCAGCCTCAGGGGGAGGTGAGGTCACCTCCTGTAAAGTTGGGTTGGGGGGAGAGGGAAGAGGTTTCTGCTGTAGGGCTCCCTAAAGCGTACCCTGGACTCTGTCATGTGGTGGGGGGTGTCTCTGTGTTTCCGATGTGACTTGAGGTATCGCCCCTTCCTTCCAGTACGTCTCTGCCCCCAAAAGTGGGGAGCTGGAAAAAAAATTTGAAAGATTCTCTGTGGAGCAGGGTTATGTAAGTGTGGGGGAGACCCCCAGACACCTGGGGACAGAAAGGGCAGCTCCCCTGTGCCCTGACTGGACTCTCATCACCCAGCCATCATCACCACTGCCGTACTTCTGTATTGCTCCTCATTCCGCCCCCCCACTGTTCCCATCCCCTGTTCTCCTCCATCTCCTCCCCCTTCCATTCTCCTTCCCCTCCGCATTTCTACCTGCCCAACCCTCTGCCCATCCCCATCCTCTCCCTCCTCCCCGTCTGTCCCCCTCTTATGTGAGGGCTTTGCTGGAAATGTCCCCCCCCCCCTGCGCCAGCCATGGAGATCTCCCCTCCGGGAACAATTCAGCCCCCCCCCATCTCGCTCCCCTCCACTCCACATCATTTCCTCCATTGCCCACAGTGGAAAACTGAGCTCCCCCGTCCCCTCAGGTCACAGTTGGGCTCCCCCATACGCAGCTGCCTAGGTCAGCGCCTCCCAGCCTGCCCCTGGCACCCACATCCCCTCCCCGACTTCCTGTCCCAGGCGACCACCTAAACCTGCGTCCCCCTTTCCCCCAGGTCACAGCTCCCTCCGAGACCCTGCACCCCCCCAGAGCCCCTCCCTCAGGCCAGACTCCTCTCCTGCACCCATGCCCCCTCCTGGACCCTAAAACCCTATCCACTGCCCCAGATCAGACCTCCGCTCCCTGCACCCAGGCTCCTACCCTAAGCTCCCTTCTGCACCCAACCACCCCGTCCCAGACCCCAAACCCCTCAGAAGAAATGTGTCCCTTGACCACTTGCCAAAATGCCCCGCCCCATTACAAATTATTGACCAAGCCTGATCCAAATGTTTTTTCAAATGTTATTTAATTAGAATTTAAATACAATTATATACAATTCGGAGAGTTGGGGGGAGGGGGACGCAGCTGCTGGCTCCTCACCTCCTGGTGAGCTCACTGGCTGTCTTCCTGCTGCAAGCGAAGCAGAATCCGTCAGAGATTCATCCCTGGGGACTCAGGGGTACCGGACCCCCCAGCATTTCCACCCGCCTCCCCCCTGCCCTGAGACTTGTTCTGCTCTCTGGTCACCTGCATGTCAGGCCCGTTGGGTGAGCTCCTGACCCCCCCAGGGCTCCTGACACCTCTGCCCCCTCCCACCTCCTAGGACAAGGCTTGTGTGCGCAGAGCCTCCCCCAACCCCAGGGACGCTCGCAGGGGCAAGAGGGATTCTGCCAGCAGGGACGTGGGGTGGGGACAGTCTGAGGAAAGGGGCGGGGGGGACTCCCTGAGGAGATGGGAAGGAGACCCTGGCCCTGCCACACTCTCCTGCATCTGCTCCGGCTGCTCACCATGTAGCCTAGGAGCTGCTGGGCCTACCCCAGCAGGGCGTGGGCCAGGACCAGCCCGGTCCGGCTGGGGTGCCGTAGGGGGTAGCGGGCGGCGAGCAGCACCCTCTCCAAAATGTAGTTTTCCTTCTCCGGGGAGAAGAGCTGCCCAAAGACCTGAAATCAAGAGGACAGGAGGTTTCAGCTGACGGCCCAGAGCCCGGCCCCAACTCCTGGGATACCCTAACCCTAACCCTTCCCCAAACTCCCTTCCAGACCCTGCACCCGGACGCTCTCCTCACCCTGCACCCCAAACCCCTGTCCCAGGTCACACCTTCCTCCTGCCCCCAAGACCGTTCGATCAGTGACTTACTCACCGCGTCCCACCCCGCGTCCTTCCCGCACGAGGGCCCCAGCCAGCCCCACCCCCAAGCCGTGCCCTGCCCTGGCAGCGTGTCCTTACCTCTCCTACCCTCACGGTGTTGCTGTGAGCCAGGACCCATCTCTCCTTAGAGTAGTGCCTGTACCACAGGTCCTCTGCCTGGTGGATGTTGATGCCTGGAAGAGACACAACAGGGTCATTCTGCTGGCAGGTCTGAGCCCTTCCCCTCCCACGGGTCCCTGCAGGCATCCCTAGGCAAATGGAAGGGCAAAGGGGGCAGAAGGACGGGAACCCAGTGGGACGCATCGCCCCTTGGGCCAGTCTGGGGGTAATGGGCTGGGTCCCGTCCCCCCGCCGCCGGCACCCTCAGGGTGTCCCTGGGGCCCAGTTCCTGGCTGGCTTCCTTACCGCTGTGGGGTGCAGGACGAGTTGGTAGAGGCTGTGCACCCCCTCCCGGGCCAGCTGGCTGACGTCCTCGGATGGGTCCGAAATGAAAAGGTTCAGCTGGGCCACGTGGTGACCCATCCTGGGCCAGTCGGCTGAGTTCTGAGGGGAGAGAAGGAGGGGGGCGGGTCCCTCAGTATCCCGTCCCATTCAAACGGCCGCTGAGGTGGTTTTAAGCTCGGGGGATGGACAGAGACACCCCTTCCCACGGGGCTCACCTCCATAATGAGCTGGAGCCTGGCGGTGTCTGGGGACTGGGCGAGGAGGCTCGCCAGCAGGATGTGGAGGATGTCGGGAAGGGCCCGGCTGAGCTCCTGCAAGACAAGGGGGAGGCCTGGGTCAGAAGGAGGGTTGGGGTTGGGGAATCCAGGCCACCAGCTGGCTCTGGGGTCCTTCCCTGAGCAGGGTCTGAGCCGCCTTGCAGAGCAGGTAAGAGCCGAGGCTGGGCATGGAAGGGACGGCCCCCCCGGGAGAGCAACGGGAACCCTGGAGGGAAGGATCCAAACCTGCAGCTTCTTCCCTCCCTCTGCACCGCCCCCCTCGACTCCTCTCTGGAGCTCCAGCCCATACCTGGAGGAGGGCCCAAAGGCTGCTCATGCTCCTGGCTGGGGGAAAGGGGGGGCGTGAGGGACGGGACGTACCTGCTTGTGGGTGGGCTCCTGCTGCCAGTCCCCAGACACTGAGTTTCTTATTGCAGCCCTCAGCAAGGGCATCCACACATCAGAGCAGGGAAGAGCCCAGGCTGGGCATGGTAGGGAGGGGCCCCCCGGGAGAGCATCGGGACCCCCGGAGGGAAGGATCCAAACCTGCGGCTTCTTCCCTTCCTCTGCACCCCCCACTCCTCTCCAGAGCTCCAGCCAAACAGAGGCTGCTCCTGCTCCTGGCTGGGGGGAGGAGGGGCGTGAGGGAGGGGACGTACCTGGCTGTGGATGGGCTCCCGCTGCCAGTCTCCAGACACTGTCTCCTTTATGGCAGCCCTCAGCAAGGGGCTCAGGAGCTGGGCCTGCAGGGGAGGCTTCAAGGTACTGGCAGGAGAGAGGGGCAGAGACATTTAAGTCAGCAGCAGGAGACAGAGACTTTCCTACTCCCTTGTCAGGGGATCTGCTCTTGGGAGGGGGGGGAGGGTCGGCGGGGTGGGGGGGGGGGATCGATACCTGAGGCTGCAGGCCGCACTGACGCAGTTGGCCAAGACCAGCGGCGGTGGGGAGTCCTCCATGATCTCCTGTGAGACCCCAAGGAGACAAAGGGGCGTGTGAGACTGGGCCCCCAGCACATCCCCAAGAGACGCTCACATGGCCAGCACCCCCCAGCCAGCAGGGTGAAACCCCACTTCCTCCTGCTGCCCTGTACCCACCCTGCCTGGCACAGGGCCCCTCCCAGCACCCCCCTTCCCAAACCGGGACCAGCTCAATCCTTGTCCCCAGGCCGTCTCCTGGCCCTCACTACCCCTGGTGACCAGCCTCTGAATCTCCTCATGTCTGCTCCCCTAGGCACATACCCAGCAGCCTGCTCTGCTGCCTTCCAGCATCCCCCCCCATGGCCTGGGGAGACCCCTACCTTTCCCAAATCCCCCTTCCTGTCCAGCACCCCCAGACCTGCCCCATTTCTCTGTCCCTCCCTCCTCCAGCATCCCCACCTACCCTCCCCATGGCCACCTCCCCCTCCAGCACTCCTGGCCCCACCCATCCCATTTCCAGCACACCCACCCGCACCCATTGACCAGCCAGACCCTTGTCCACCCCACGTATCCCATCCCCTCCTCCCGGCCGCTGCGACTCGCTCACCACGATCCTGGCCACCACAGTGTCCTTGGTGCAGTGGGGAGCCAGGGTGTCGAAGGCGGCGAGGCAGGCGGTGGGGATGGCCAAGAGGAATCGCTGCAGGGCGGCCAGGTTCTGCAACCCCAGAGAGAATCTGTGAGCCTGGGACCTGCCTGCCCCACCCTGGAGAGCTGCAGGGCTCAGGCCTCCCAGTAGTGGAGGTGGGAGCTGCCGGTGGTCCAAGCACCCCCCCCCCCTCCAAACTGCTGCCCCAGGCTTGTGGAGGGCCCAACTGGTGCATGACAAGAGCCCCGGGCCCAGGTCATGCAGGAGAAGGAGCCCCAGGGGGATCCCCAGGGACAAGCCCCTTGCGTGGAGGGACGTGCTGGGAAGGGGCCTGACAATCTCGGGTCCCACCCAGCTGGAGAAAGGTCGTACCGTGTCCCGGGTGCGGAGCTGTTCTTCAATGTCATAAAGTAGGACTTCCTCCACCCGGGAGTCCATCCGCTCCCGGCAGCGCTCCGGTGAGGCCCAGGGGGACTCTGTGAGGGAGGGAAGGGAACAGGGTGACTCCAGTGGCCAGCAGGGGTCACGCGCCCCCCCATGTCAGGGACCCAGCGCAGGTTGGGCCCCACACGCCCCTCGCAGGGATCCATCCCCCTTCCACCCTCACATCTTCCAACGCCCTCAGCAGAGCCCCCCACCAGGAAAAACAGGGAACCAGGTAGCAGCAACCTTCACCCCCATCTGTTGCCCTGGCGGCAGGGCAGCAGTGTGAGGCTGCAGGACTCAGTGGGGTGGGGTTCGCAGCCCTCAGGCCAGACACTGGGGCTGCCCTCCCCGCCCCCTCCTGGGTACCGCCTGAGCCCCTGGGCCCAGGATGTTCACGGCCCCTCACCTGGATCAGAGAGGCTGCGGGAGGTGGCCCAGCTGCAGCTGGAGGCCCAGGCGCTGGTGCTGACCGACCTGGACCCACAGCTGCAGGGGCTGGTGCGGAGAGCGATGGGCTGCGGGCTCCCGGAGACTGGCAGGTCCCCGGGGGCCGGGCAGGGCAATGCCTCCTGGTGGTAATGGGGGCTGGGCTCCTGGGGCAGGTCTTTCTCTCCACAGAGGAGGCCCCAGAGCCACCCTACCTGGCTCCCCCGCTGGGCTGGGTCCCGCCTTCCCAGCCGCCCCTGGTGCCAGGCCTGGGGGGGCCTGGCCGGTGGGCGTGTCGCTCCGGGCTGGTGGGATTCAGCTTCCCCGCCTGCAGGGACGGAAGAGCTGGTTCCTGACGGCCCTGGCGCCGCCTGCAGGGCCTTCATCCAAAAGCGCCGGAAGCCTCGGGCCATTCTGTAAAAGAAGGGAAGCAAAGATGAGCTTGGGGTGCAGGGTTGAAGAACGAAATCCAGGGGTTCCAGCTTCCCAAAGCTACTGCCCCCCAGCCCCCAAATGGCCCCCTTGCTCACTGGCTCGGTCTTGCACAAGACCTCCAAGGGCCTGAGTCGCCTGCCCATCAACAGCCCCCGCTCAGACAATCAGGGGAGAGTCTAAGGTGTGGGGGGCATGGAGCGTTCTCCCCAAAGACACCAGCATAGACCTGTTCCAGACCCACCTCCCCAGTCCCCACAACACAGAAGAGGCAAGAACAGAGGAGAAATGTGGGTGGGATGGAGGAAAAGGGAAACCAAACAGGAGAAAGCCCCACGGCCCCAGTGGCGCTAAGGACGCAGCCCAGGTGTGGAGTCACCTTCTGGCCCTCGACCGAGGGCTGGCCCTGCCAGGAACCCAGCAAGTCCCAGGCGGGATCCAAACCCCTGGGGGCTCTTACCTTCTGCACAAAGGTGTGGGGATCTGTATCTCGCAGTGCGCAAAGGAACTGCGAGGAGGAGACGCACCAGAGCTAAAGCAACCGGGGTCTCCAAAGTCCCCTGGGCCCGCGCCCCCTTTTATCAGCCTGAGATCTGGGTCTCTCTGTGAGGTCACCACCTCCCCTCCTGCCCTTTGCCTAATATGCTGAGGGCTGCCCAAAGCCACTGTGAGGTCACGGCCCCCCCAGCTCACCCCTGCCAGGGAAATGTCCTGCCTCTGGCCACCCCGCTAAGAAGTTTGAGCAATTCCTCGGGATCCCCCCCACTCCCTCCCCAACAGTGCATCCTGCAGCCAGCAGCTCCAGTAGCACCCCATAGGTTGTTCCCTGCCCTACACTATAGGCTTCTTGCTCAGGAACTGTTTTATGCTGGAGTTCTTGAGCAAAAGGTCGTACGCAAGACCACCTCCTCCCTGCCATGTGCAAGAGGGCATCCACCCTGCCATGTGCTTTTGCACAAAAGCTTCCATGGCAGCGTGAACACTCTTTTGAACAAGAAGGCTCTGCTGTCCATTTTAGCCATAAGAGTTTCTTGCTCAAGAAGCCCTTGGTGTCCATCCACGCTGCTTTCTTGTACAACAGCTCTTGCACAAAGGGGGCTTATTCCTTGCGGGGAGAGGAATAACTCTTGTGCAAGAAGCCCTGTTTTCTGATGCTTTACTGCAAATTTACTTGCACCAGAAGGCATGTACAGTGTAGACGCTCTGCAAGTTTTTGCACAAGAACAGTTGCTCTTCTGTAAAAAGCCTGCAGCGTAGATGTGACCTTGGTGTCATCCAGCACTGGACTTTCTGTCCAGGAGCAAGAGTTAGAGCCTCCCACCCGCCCCACTGCCTCTCCCAGGCTCCGGTCTGGCCCAGGCCCTGGGTTTTACCCCAACGCGTCCCAGCAAGGCCTCTGGCCTGCACTAGACCCATCGACACGCGAAGAATCCACCATTGCCCTGGGGCACCTGTGTCTGTGGGGACTCGGACTCACACCTGAACATGGGGCCTGATTTCTCACAGGACTTTGGCTCTTTCCTGGCCAGGCCCTGGGGCTGGTCCCACCTTTGTCTGGCAGGGACCGATACTGTCTCTCCAGGGAGGCCCTGCAGTGCAGGCACCTTCTTTTCCCCCTGGGCTCGCTCAGGAGCTCAGGAAAAGCCATTTTTCTACAGCTCACAAGGCAGTAGGGGGCTCCTGGTTGCTCCAGCACCAATCCCTCAGCTTCTCTCTCAGCAGGGGTCATGCCTGGATGGTCTAGTCCCCTCTGAGACTCACTGGTGCTGGCTCACCCCCTGTCCTGCTCGTGGCTCTGTTGTCCCGCCTCCCCACAGCCCCCCCAACCTCTAAATGCTCCTCACGTCAGTTCCCGCTTCTCCGCACCCGTTTCCAGGCCGTGC
>CM064351.1:18076780-18294463 GCA_032595735.1 Pelochelys cantorii | reverse complement strand
GAGGTGACGCTGGCCTGATCTGACATAGTGGCCCCAGACCGGGTCCTACCCCCCCCTCAGCTGACCCTGAAGGGCATAGACAGGTCCCTGTTTAAAGTGCCTGTAGCCAGGGTGCATCTGAAATGGGGGGCCAAGGAAGGTCTCAAGGAAGTGGGGGTGCACCCACACTTGCCCACAGAAGTGCTGATGGGGTATGACCTAGAGGAGTGGCCCCATGAATCCCAGCGGGCTCTAGTCACCACCCGTAGCCAGAACCAGCGAGGGGCTGGCAACCTGGATCCAGGGAAGGACTCCCGACAGGGTCCTGAGGGTCCCACCCCAGGAGACACAGGGTCCAGTGAAACTGGGACCCCGGAACTAGGCAAAGGTGGGGAGCAGGTCCTGATCCCTGCCCCAGCGGCTGAATTCCAGGCTGCGGTGCAGACAGACCCCTCCTTGCAGAGGCTGAGAGACCAGGCTGGCCTCCGTGCAGCTCAGCCCCTGGGGAGAGGTGGCCAGGAGAGATTCCTGTGGGAGCGGGGATTCCTGTTCCGGGAATGGCTTCCCCCCAGGAAGGGGAGGGCAGGGGGGGTCCGGCGGCAGCTGGTCGTCCCCCAAAAGTATCACCTCAAGCTGCTGTATCTGGCCCACGACGTCCCCTTTGCGGCCACCGGGGGATCCGGAGCACACGGCTGAGGCTGCTCCAACACTTCTACTGGCCGGGGATATTTGCAGCCGTGCAGCGGTACTGCCGGTCCTGCAACTCCTGCCAGAGGGGTGGGAAGGCCCAAGACAGGAGGAAAGCTGCTTGGGGGCCCCTACCCCGTATAGAGGAGCCTCTGGGCTTGCTGAGAGACTTATGGGAGGGGAAGACCTCCCTGGATGGAGCGTTGGGGGTGGAAGACGTCCTGGCTTTCCGGGAAAAGCTCGCTGGGCTCACGGGCCCAGCCAGAGAGACCCGGGCCAGAGATCAAGGGCAGTGGAAGGGCTGGTACAGCCACCGAAGACAGGTTTAGGTTGGACGTTAGGAAAAACTTCCTACCTGTCAGAGTGGTTAAACCCTGGAATAAATTGACTAGGGAGGTTGTGGAATCTCCATCACTGGAGATATTTCAGAGCAGGTTGGACAGACACCTGTCAGCGATGTTCTAGATGGTGCTTGATCCTGCCATGAGGGCACGGGACTGGACTTGATGGCCTCTTGAGATCCCTTCCAGTTCTATGATTCTGTGAACGTCAGATTGGACGTGAGGTGACCAATTATAACAGAAAGGGGAATTGGTCATTGGAATAACTTAGCAAGGGTGGAGGTGGATTCTCCACCACTGGTAGTTTTGGAACCAAGAATGGATCTTTTCCTAAAAGTGAGGCTCTAGTTTGAATGGAATTATTGTTGGGGGGGGGGGGGTTCTGTGGCAACCATTTCTTCTGTGACAACGTGCCCCTCTTCCAGCTCTCCTGCACTGACACCTGTGGGATTAGAAGGGTGGATTCCATTTTGATCTCAGCCTTAGTGCTGGGCTCATTATGCCTAACCATGCTGTCATAAGTGAATATCTTAATTGCCTTTCTGCACATGCCAACGGCCCCCGGCAGGCAGAAAGCGTTTGCGACCTGCAGCTCCCATCTCACGTCTTTGGCAATTGCCTACGGAAGCTGCATTATTGCATATGCCTAGCCTTCTGGAAATTCCTCTTTGGAAGTCAACAAAGGGGTGGCTGTGCTGAACACCGTGGTGTACCCTTTCCTCAACCCCTTCATCTACAGCCTCCGAAACAGGGCTGTGAAGCTCGCCCTGAGAGAAACCTTTACGTTGGGTACTGCAAAGTGGTTCCCCATTTTTTGCCAGCCTTCCAAGTAGAAACACAAAAAGCAGTGGGAAGATAATGGAAAGGCATTAATCAGTCCACTAATCTGTAGCCTGATTTTGTGGAATGGTCCTTCCTTCAAGTGCATTTTTTACATAAATAAATGTTCAGTCAATTCAATTAGTCAAGGAAATAATTAGTGTCATTAAACCTTTCTTTAAAGTGTTGAATGGTCACACATTTGAAATCAATGGGCAATTCTCCATTGGGGGGAAAAAACATAGACAGCAGCAGAGTGAGTTTCCTTGTAGCCACATGATCTTCTATAGGACTTGGGTACCAAATATCCTTTAGGCACTTTTTTTTCTCTTTATTATGATGGTATCATTTCAAGAAAGATGTGGAGAAATTGGAGAGGGTCCAAAGAAGAGCAACAAGAATGATTAAAGGTCGAGAGAACATGAGCTATGGGAGAAGGCTGAAAGAATTGGGCTTGTTTAATTTAGGAAGGAGAAGACTGAGAGGGGATATGATAGTGGTTTTCAAGTACCTAAAAGAGTGGAGGGAGAAAAATTGTTCTCCTTGACCTCTGAGGATAGGACAAAAAGCAATGGGCTTAAATTGCAGCAAGGGAGGTTTAGGTTGGACATTAGGAAAGCTTCCTGCCTGTCAGGGTGGTTAAACACTAGAATAAATTGCCAAGCGAGGTTGTGGAATCTCCATCACTGGAGATATTTAAGAGCAGGTTAGACAGACATTTGTCAGGGATGACGTAGATGATGTTTGGTCCTGCTGTGAGGGCAGGGGACTGGACTCGATAACCTCTCAGGATCCCTTCCAGTTCTAGCATTCTATGATTCTATGAATATATGATTTTATTCACACTGTGGGAAGTCAATGGGAGAAAATCTCCTGTGGATTTCCCTTACTTCTCGTGGCCCGGTGGAGTACTGGAGTCAACGAAGTCACGATCAGCAATCAATTTAGCAGGTCCTTAGTAGACCCACTAAATCTAACCCTGGGATATCAATCTCTGCAGTGTTGTTCTCAGGGTAAGTGGAGATTGTGACGGACCAAGCCGGGTCTGGGCACTGCTGAGGGCGTCTGCTCAGGACGAATTGCTGAAAAGCAGGGCTGCTTACAGACCTAGACTGGAGACCTTTCCCAAAACAGGTCACAAACCATTCACACCGAGCACTTCAGCTGCCACTCCAGCCAGCAGGAAGCCTTGCAAGCAAAACCCCTCAGACACCCCAGCTCTCCTTGTACCCCAATCAGCCCCAGGACTTACACACAGATGAGGGGTTATAGAACCCAGTCTCACCTATCCTGAACGGGTTCTCCCGGTCCCAAAGAACCAGCCACAAATCCCTCGTCAGTTTACACTTTGGATCTTACCCACTGGGCCAATCCTTTAGAATCTAAAATCTAAAGGTTTATTAATAAAAGAAAGAAAAAGTATGGGAGTAAGGTTGTTAAGGAGAATACATCACATGTACCAGTCACCAAGTTCTTGATGTAGGCTCTTAGCAGAGATATTACAAACTGCTATCTTAAAAGTCTCTGGTGTACATCCTATGTCAGCATGGGTTGATAATCCTTCCCAGCTCTGGCCCTCACAAGGCTGCATCTATGATCAGTAGCAGAATTGAAGACAAGATGGAGTCCACCTCATGGCACTTTATATCCATTCCTGTCAGGATGTCGGTCAGTTTCTAGCGGAGTGCCCCAAGGTTCGGTTCTAGGACCAGTTTTGTTCAATATCTTTATTAATGACCTGAATGAGGGGATGGATTGTACCCTCAGCAAGTTTGCGGATGACACTAAGCTAGGGGGAGAGGTAGATACGCTTGAGGGCAGAGATAGGGTCCAGAGTGACTTAGACAAATTGGAGGATTGGGCCACAAGAAATCTGATGAGGTTCAACAAGGACAAGTGCAGAGTCCTGCACTTGGGACAGAAGAATCCCAAGCATAGTTACAAGTTGGGGACCAACCAGTTAAGTAGTAGTTCTGCAGAAAAGGACCTGGGGGTTACAGTGGATGAGAAGCTGGATATGAGTCAACAGTGTGCCCTTGTAGCCAAGAAGGCTAATGGCATATTAGGTTGCATTAAGAGGAGCATTGCCAGCAGATCCAAAGATGTCATTATTCCCCTTTATTTGGCTCTGGTGAGGCCACATCTGGAGTATTGTGTCCAGTTCTGGGCCCCCCACTACAAAAAGGATGTGGACGCATTGGAGAGGGTCCAGCGGAGGGCAACCAAATGATTAGGGGGCTGGAGCATATGACTTATGAGGAGAGGCTGAGGGATTTGGGTCTGTTTAGTCTGCAGAAGCGAAGAATGAGGGGGGATTTGATAGCAGCCTTCAACGTCCTGAAGGGAGGTTCCAAAGAGGATGGAGAGAGGCTGTTCTCAGTAGTGACAGATGGCAGAACAAGGAGCAATGGTCTCAAGTTGTGGTGGGAGAGGTCCAGGTTGGATATTAGGAAAAACTATTTCACTAGGAGGCTAGTGAAGCACTGGAATGGGTTACCTAGGGAAGTAGTGGAGTCTCCATCCCTAGAGGTGTTTAAGTCTCGGCTTGACAAAGCCCTGCCTGGGTTGATTTAGTTGGGATTGGTCCTGCCTAGAGCAGGGGGCTGGACTTGATGACCTTCTGAGGTTTCTTCCAGCTCTATGGTTCTATGATTCTGGTACCTTCCAAGCTGGAGCAGGTCACATGGTCCAGTGACCTATCCCTGTGTCCCATGCCAGCAGCCATTAGATACTGACTGGTTTGCAGGTTTCCAGATGCATTCCTCAGGTGTGTATTGGGTACCTTGGCTATGTCTAGACTACATGGCTCCGTCAACGGAGCCATGTAAAATAGTTTATTCGGCATAGTCAAAGAAGCGGGGATTTAAATAATCCCCGCTTCATTAAAATAAAAATGGCTGCCGCGCTGTGCCGACGATCAGCTGATCCAGCACAGCGCGGCAGTCTAGACGAGGCTTCCTTTTTCGATCTCCCCGGTATGCTTCGTGAAGCATCTAGACTGCAGCGCAGTACTGGATCAGCTGATCATCGGCACAGTGTGGCGGCCATTTTTATTTTAATGAAGCGGGGATTATTTAAATCCCCGCTTCTTTGACTATGCCGAATAAACTATTTTACATGACTCCATCGACGGAGCCATGTAGGGTAGACGTAGCCCTTGAGAGCTATTGTCCTTGGGGCTGTGCTAGTTAACATAGTCATTCACTGGACATTCCTTCCTCGCGACAGGCAGTCCAGGTCCATTGCCCTGTCTCAGACAGAGAACAGTCACGGTATCAGCACAGAGCCCATATTCATAACTCCACATACAGACATCACACAAGTACACGAGTAGCATACATAGAATCAGTAGAACACAGGCTTTCATTTGACACCTCACATGGCCCCCTTTGTACAGACTTTGGGGCAAACACCCCCTGTGGGTGCAGCTGTGATCTGGCTGCTCCCCTTACAATCCAATAACATGACAGAGATTAGCTCTGAGGTCAAGTGTAGCTCATGGATCCCATGGACCAATACCACAGGCTATATGGAGAAATACTCAATCACCTCCTATACCCAAGGTCACATTTTAGATTTTCCTCATTTCTGTCAGAAGATGTGAAGTGTCAGTCACAGGAAGGTGTCTCAGATCCACAATGAACTGACTGGAGAGATTCAACTGCAGGCCCTGCTGTTTAGGACACATGGTCTGGGACCCGTTCAGCTCCCAGGTCATACCGGGCCATATAGTGATTGGAACCTGTGTCTCCCATGTTCCAAGATGTTATCCAAGCCATTGGGCAAAGGTGGGCAAATATCAGCCCATGGGCTGCATCCGGTCTGCCAGGGTTAGCCTCTGGCTGGCCCCGCTCCACCATATTTACCTGCTCCTCTGCAGGTGCAGAGGATCACTGCTCCCATTGGCTGTAGTTCATCATTCCCAGCCAATGGGAGCTGCGATCCCCCGTACTTGTGGTGGTTCAGATACATACGTCAATGTGGCGGCCTGCAAGGGGCTAACTCCAGTGAACGGCCACTGTTTTATAATCCACCCCTGCTTTAGACAAAAGTTGGAACAACAACATTCAAGCTGGAAATAAGTTTTAAGTGGGAGGACAATTAATGATCAACGTCTCTGTCACTGACCACTGTAAAATCCAGGCTGGCTTTATATCCGCCTTAAAGATCAGCTGTAGGAATTGAGCGTGAGGCCTGGTGATCTGGCACCGATTTAAAGGGCTCAGGGCTCCATCCGATTCTGCTGCCACAGTAGTAGAGGTGGCAGCTGGGAGCCCCCAGCCTCTTTGAATTGTCGGGCCTGGGAGCACCTATCCCTTCTGCACCCTCCCCGTCAGTGGGTTGGTATGAAACCGATGTGTGGGTTTGTGTTTTTAAAACCTCGTGCAATTGTATGTCTGCTGCTTCCCTGTTCATCAGAGCATTCACCACCCCCATAGCAGGTGGTGGTTAGGTTGTGGGGTTTTTTCCTGTTTTGATCTTGAGAAACCCATTTGGGCTGCTCCTCAGAACCTCAGGGTTTTGACAGGCTGAGTCCCAAAGCTACGGCAGCTGCAAGAGGCCCCACGCCATAAAACATATTATTGTCACAAAAAGGACATTGAACATTGATAAACATCTATCAGGGATGGTCTAGATGGTGCTGGGTCCTGCTGTGAGGGCAGGGGATGGGACTTGATACCTCTCAAGACCCCTTCCATTTCTAGTGTTCTAGGATTCTAATATATAAACACAAAGGCTGTGCCTACACTGCCCCCATTTTGCACAAAAAAATGCAAATGAGGCGAAGCATGGAATGTCGCCGTGCCTCATTTGCGTAATTAATGAGGATCCATTTTTGCGCAAGAGGCTTTTGCGCAAAAAGGAACCATCTACACAGCTCCTTTTTGCTCAAAACACTCCTCTTGCACAAGAGCCGTTCTTCCTCATTTTTTTCAGGAAGGGGGTTTTTGCACAAAAATGGAGCCTCGTTAATTAGGCAAATGAGGCACAGTGATACGCCATGCTTTGCCTCATTTGCATATTTGTTGTGCAAAACGGGGGCAGTGTAGACATAGCCAAAGGCTTTATGTTTGCATATATATAATGGCAAATTTGTGAAAATACAATAATAATCGAACTAAAACACCATTAGAATATAAAAAAAAGCTGCAAAATAGTCCGCCAGTCATTCTCTGTCCTAAGGAATAGCTGATTATTCACACAAAGTGGAACCGCTCCATCTATGTCAAATGATTAACTATTTCATAGACCTCATGGCGGCCCAATACATCCAAGGAAGAGGAAGGCAATGAAACAGCGGCAATTTGCAGGGTTAGCCCCTGATGGGCCGCTGCCACTATATTTACCTGCACCTCCACAGGTCTGGGCGATCCCAGCTCCCACTGGCTGGGAATCATGAACTTCAGCCAACAGGAGCTATGAACCCCCATACCTGCAGAGGTGCAGGTAAATACAGTAGTGTCGGGTCCTGAGAGGGGCTAACCCTGGCAGACCGGATATGGTCTGTGGGCTGGTATTTGCCCACCCCGATCTAAGGGCATTTCATATGTATGTCAGAAAGGTGAGCGTATGTCAGTGAAATCGCCAGTGTTAGTGTAAGGAAACTACAGAAACTTGCTTGATGGCTCACATTCCACTGCCCAATTTTATTTGCCTATTTCACTTTATCTTCCTAAAAGCAGGGTGTCACGGCTCACAGATCATGCCCACACTTGGCCCCTCGGCTCCTGGGCGGAACCCCCACTCTCCAGTGCGGCAGCCCCTTCTTGGGAAACCCACTCCTCTCCAGCGACAGTGAGACAGCCCTTCTCAGGGAGTCCACTCCAGTGCAGCGACCTTCTCTTGGGGTGCCCACTCTCACCTGGGGGGTCCGCCCCTCTGCCTCTGGGACGGTGCCACTCAGGGCCTTCAGCCGCCTGCCTCTGCCGTGAGCCCCTTCGGGTGTCCGCTCTCGCTGGATGCCCAGGGCCTCCACTCCCAGAAGGAATGGTGCCCCCCTGTTCTCTAGACCAGAGCAACTATCAGCCAGCACAAAACAGAAGGGTTTATTGAGCTTTGAACACAGCAATGGGGGTCTCAGGCCAGTAGGCCTGGGCCCTCAGCCCACACGTCAGCCTCCCCCTGCAGCCAGCTGAGCTCTGCCTGCTCTGCCCTCAGTCCCCAAAAAACAACCCCCAGTCTCCAAGCAGAGCCTCCAATATCCCCAGCAACAGCCCCTCCCCAGTCCATTGTCTTCTCCCCCGGTAAGTGGGTCTCCTGGGTCTCTCTCTTCTCTGCCTCCCTCCTCCGTCCAATGTTCTTCCCTCACTGGGGTGAGCTGGGCCTGATGCCGGGGTCCCTCTCTGCAGCCCATTGTCTGTCATCTGGTCAGAACTGGCTGTGTCCTCCAAGCAGGGTCGGGGTCACCAGGGTCCCAAACACCATGGCTCCAACTCTGGGCTGTTCTCTGAAACAACAAACTCCCCACCTTTGTCACATTAAACCAGTAACTCCTGGGCACTGAGTGCCCCCCTGTATGTAACACCCCCCTTTGAGCCCCCAAAACTCCCCACTTCCTCACACAGGGCATGGGGGTTTGTGCAAGTCCAAGGTTTGTGTACAGCAGGGCTGGGCAAAATATGGCCCACGGGCCGGATCTGGCCCACCAAGCCACTGGATCCGGCTTGTGGATGCAGCGGGGAGCCTCAGGCAGGCTTCCTGCTTGTCCCGCCCCACCTGTATGCTGCTCAGAAAGCTGGCAGCTGGGCTGTTTCTCTTTCACAACTATGAACCAGAGGGAAGGGGGGAAGATTTGTGAGCTGCCCGCACCCTCAGCACAATCCCATTGGCCATGTTTTTTCAAATAGGCAGCACACGAAACACCACGCTCCCCTCCGGCTCTTAGTTATTCACACACGCAGCCTGTGCGGGGGGCGGGACAGGCAGGGAAGCTGCCTCAGAAACATGCAGGGCAGCTGGCCAGGAATCACCCAGGTAAGTCTCCCAGCCAGAGAATGCCTGTGGCATCCCAGCCTGTCTCTCCACCAACCCTCTGCTGCCCTACTTCTGCCCCCCTCTGTCCCCCTCCTGCACCCATGCCCCCTCCCAGAACCTGCACCCCAATCCTCTGCCACAGGCCACAACCCCCTCCTGCCCTAGGTCACATCCCAGACCCCTGCACCCCACTCCCCTGCCCCAGGTCCCAACTCAAACCCCTGCACCCCAGTCCAGTGCTCCAGGTCACAATTGCCTCCTTCACCCAAACTCCTGCCCAGACCCTACACCCCCTCCTGCACCCCAATCCCTTTCCCCAAGCTCTTTCCTGCACCCAACCCCCATCCCAGACCCTCACCTCCCCCATTAACATTATGGCAGAGTGCGGCCCTCCACCACTTTCCAAAAGTCTTGGAGTGCCCCTCCCCCCACTGAAAATTATTGCCCACCCCTGGCACACACTCTGCTAGACTCGATCCCATTTGGATCTTCTGGTCCCGACACTGCATACCAGCAATGCTTCCCGGAGGGAGACATTCCCTTTCCTGTAATACCCCTCGAGGAAGGCCACTGAGGTGTGAAACACGGACCATTGCCTCTGAAACCAGGCATCTAGTGAGTCGCTGGCTTTAGCATCTCGCTGTCCAGCTCCCAAGCTGTGTCTACACAGGAGAAAGCAGGCTGGGTCTGGATTTGCCACAGCGCCGTGACAGGCTGCAGCAGTGGGCAGGCAGCAGGACCTCACACAGCTAGAAATAACTGCATAAAGGTGGAGGGCCCTGGGCGGGGGTGTAGAGAGCCCGCTCTTCTCCGTTGACTACCAAAGGCAGGCCTCCCAGCTACAGGGCTATTGCAGGCTCTGGGCGGCTTCTGCAGCCGTAAGGGCAGATGCACCCTGAAGCTAAGACTCTCAAAGCTGCAGCGGATTTGGATGCCCAATTTCTATTCAATTAACCAAATCTATTGATCTATCGATCTATCTATCCATCCCCATCCAACCCCTTCTCTATCTATCCATCCCCATCCAACCCCTTCTCTATCCCCATACACCCCCTCTATCGATCTATCTATCCATCCCCATCCAACCCCTTCTCTATCCCCATACACCCCCTCTATCGATCTATCTATCCATCCCCATCCAACCCCTTCTCTATCCCCATACACCCCCTCTATCTATCTATCTATCCATCCCCATCCAACCCCTTCTCTATCTATCCATCCCCATCCAACCCCTTCTCTATCCCCATACACCCCCTCTATCTATCTATCTATCCATCCCCATCCAACCCCTTCTCTATCCCCATACACCCCCTCTATCTATCTATCTATCCATCCCCATCCAACCCCTTCTCTATCTATCCATCCCCATCCAACCCCTTCTCTATCCCCATACACCCCCTCTATCTATCTATCTATCCATCCCCATCCAACCCCTTCTCTATCCCCATATACCCCCTCTATCGATCTATCTATCCATCCCCATCCAACCCCTTCTCTATCCCCATACACCCCCTCTATCGATCTATCTATCCATCCCCATCCAACCCCTTCTCTATCCCCATACACCCCCTCTATCGATCTATCCATCCCCATCCAACCCCTTCTCTATCTATCCATCCCCATCCAACCCCTTCTCTATCCCCATACACCCCCTCTATCTATCTATCTATCCATCCCCATCCAACCCCTTCTCTATCCCCATACACCCCCTCTATCTATCTATCTATCCATCCCCATCCAACCCCTTCTCTATCTATCCATCCCCATCCAACCCCTTCTCTATCCCCATACACCCCCTCTATCTATCTATCTATCCATCCCCATCCAACCCCTTCTCTATCCCCATACACCCCCTCTATCTATCTATCTATCCATCCCCATCCAACCCCTTCTCTATCTATCCATCCCCATCCAACCCCTTCTCTATCCCCATACACCCCCTTTATCTATCTATCCATCCCCATCCAACCCCTTCTCTATCCCCATACACCCCCCTCTATCAATCTATCTATCCATCCCCATCCAACCCCTTCTCTATCTATCTATCCCCATCCAACCCCTTCTCTATCTATCTATCCCCATACACCCCCTCTATCTATCTATCTATCCATCCCCATCCAACCCCTTCTCTATCTATCTATCCCCATACACCCCCTCTATCTATCTATCTTCCCCATACACCCCCCTCTATCTATCTATCTATCTATCCTGACACTCCCTTATCTATCTATCTGTCTATCTATCTATCTATCTATCCCCATACACCCCCTTATCTATCTATCTATCCTGACACCCCCTTATCTATCTATCTGTCTATCTTCCCCATACACCCCCATCTATCTATCTAATCTATCTATCGATTGATCTATCTATCCATCCCCATCCACCCCCTTGTCTATTTATCTCTCTATCTATCCTCCCACACATTCTTTTCTTTTCTTTCTTTCTTTTGTATCTGAATTGTTCCAATGTGACTATAAATAAAATTATCTCTCTTCTCTGAATCCTGCAATAGCCTGAGATTTGTCAGTTTCTCCTCTCTTCTCTAAAACAGTCTCCTCCTATTTATAGCCATGCCTATAATACAGAGGCATAGTCATTCCTGTGTGTCAGTCATTCGACCCACATGTAACTCAGAGGCCACTGACAAGCGAGAGGCCACTACAGCGCAAGAACCAGTGGCCTTTTAGCTCATGCCATGCAAGTAAAAGGCTTTAACCCACTGGTGGGCAATAAAATGGTGGTGATTCAACAGGGTTAGCCCCTGGTTGGCCACAGCCGCTATATTTACCTGCACCTCTGCAGGTACACGTAATCCCAGATCCCATTGGCCATGAACGGTGATCCCCTGTACCTACAAAGACTGCAGTGTGGGGGCCCACCAGGGGCTAACCCTGGCAGAGTGGATCCAGCCTCTGAGCAATATTTGCCCACCCCTGCTTCAGTGCCTAAGGCTGCAAGGTCAGTTCCTCCTGGTTGCTGGCTTTCCATGTGCATAACTGACTTGGGGGTGTCCCCTTCCACTTCTTGTAATCCCAGAAATACTTAATCAATATTAAAAAGCAGCCAAACTAGGGAACAAGCCCCTGAGTTAATATAAATCCAAATCCAGTGTGAAGGTGTCTCAGGAACGAGTCGACACTGCCCCAGTGGGGATGGAACAGATGCCCCCTCTCCCCCCACTAGATTGTCATGACACTGAGAGTTTTTGCCAGGCTAGAGCCAGGCTTGGTCTCACTGTGCCTCTGGTGCAGTAATATATGGCAGTGTCGTCTGGCCTCAGGCTGCGGAGCTGCATGTACACAGTGCCGATGGCATTATCTGTGGTGATGGTGACTCTGCTTTTAACGGACTCGGCATAATCAGTGGCACCATCTTCAGGGTCAATATCTCCAAGCCAGACCAGCCCTCCCCCTGGCACCTGCCTGATCCAATGCATATAGTAGTCGGTGAGTGTGAACCCTGAGGTTTTACAGGATATTTTCACAGACTCGCCGGGTTTCTTGATTTCTGCCCCAGACTGGACCAGCTGCACCTCAGACTGGACACCTGTAGGGAAGGCAAAGAGTGACCATTGGAACAGCAGATTTCTCCCTGTTGGTCCCGTGTCCTCTACGTTCCCCAGGCTTCCAATTTACCTAGAGAAGCTGCCATCAAGCACAGACACAGTAGAACAGGCTTCATAGTTTTTATCCTCCGCAGCCAAACCAGGCACCGGTGTTCTGAGCTGTCACCACAGGCCCAGCCTGGCTGTGTCAAGGGGGTCACTCCAGAGGGGAAATGGCTGGCTAATTAAATAGGGGAGCTCCCCCAGACTTTGCATAAACACTCCTCCCCCTCACAAGGTGAGGGGGATAAAGAGCGGCATCAGACTGGCTTGCTCATGTGGGCGGAGTCGTTCACTCTCCAGCAGTGCCTTTGAGGATATGGCGTTAACCATTTGTTTTAGGCACAACCCTAAGAGAGTCAGCACTAACCCAGGGCTAAGGTCACACATTCATTAGGGGGAAAATTGATGCTGCCTTGATCAATCTTCTGGAGTTTGATTTAGAGGGTCTAGTAAAGACCCACCAAATCAACCTCAGAAGGCATCCCTATCAGTGTCCAATACTCCTCCTCCTGTGGGGACAGCAGGGAAATTCTAATTAAGCTACATCAACTGCAGATACATAATTAAAGTGCCCCAGATCATAACCCTCTCCTTCACCCAAGCTCCCTCTCAGACCCTACATCCTCAACTGCATCCCAGGTCCTTACCCCAAACTCCCTTCTGTACCCAATCTCTGTCCCAGACCCTGAATCCCCTCTGTAGAAGTGTGGTCCTTAACCACTTACCAAGATCTTGGACGCTCCCCCCCCTCCCCGTCATCAAAAAACATTGCTCACCCCTGGGTTAGGACCAGGTACTAGCCTAGGTCTTCAAAGGGACAGATACAATTCTCTGTCCTCACGAACTTCATGTGTAACTTGAGCACTTAGCTTCTCTGTTCCCCCTCCAGTACACCTGTAAAAATATGGATAATAATACTTGTCTGCCTCCCTGGGGGACTGAGAGATTAAACACATGAAAGACTGTTCAGTGATTTCAGATCTACATCCGAAAAGTGCTCTTCAAGGTCAGGGATTCTTATGAAAGGTTTTCCTTTTAGGGAGGAAGATTGTAGTGGCCTTTAACATCATCTGACTTTGTCTATTACAGTCTCTCCATATATTGGAATTTCTTTTTGCTCATATCAGCTAAAAAAATCTTCAAATTACTGTTGAGATGTTCTGAACTGTTACATCCTGTCATGGAGCATGGGGGAGTCATCGAGCCCTGCTCCCCCATATGCAGCCAGACGGGACTCACAGCCAGCAAGTAGCACAGAAGGTTTATTGGTTCACAGAGACACAGCACAGCACAGACTTGTGACAGGAACCAGGAGCCGTCCTACAATCCATCTTGGGGTGAGGGGGGCCTAAAGTCAGAGCTCTGGGCCCCTGCCTGGCCCCCCAAGCCAGTTAGACTCCCCTCTCCCTAAGCCAGCTGAGAAATTAATACACACCCCCAGCAACTGGTCACAGTCCCCCAGGCAGCCCCGCCTCCTGCTTTGTCCTGTTCCCCCAGCCCAAGATGTTATCTGCTGTCAGCTGGCTGAATCCTCCACCTAGCTCAGGTATCAGCACTGCCAGGACCATTCCTTATGTGCCTTCCCTCAGGAGTTCTCACCCAAAGATCCCACCCCCGCTGGGCAACACACAACCACACACACGGAGTCACTGCAGAGCAGCACAGGACTGTAGGAGTTACACACAGCACAACAAAGCCACCAGTGAATGCAAACATAGAGTGAATACGGTCCCCACTATGTCACACGTTCACTCCCAAGCAAAGCTGTAATTATCCCCAAAGTGGAGAGATTTAAAAATGAAGGGACCACAGCCCTGACTAGATAAGTCACTGAAAGGAATCGAATTGAATCAAATCGAGAAGAACAGACTGGAATACAAGAGACAGCTGTATCTGTGACAATCC
Organism: Pelochelys cantorii; assembly: GCA_032595735.1. Lineage (NCBI taxonomy): Eukaryota > Metazoa > Chordata > Testudines > Trionychidae > Pelochelys > Pelochelys cantorii. The sequence goes on along the minus strand of CM064351.1, from coordinate 18,280,147 downwards.
TGCATCGACCCCTCGTGGATTTGGCTGGAATGGCTTTTAATGTTGTAGTACAGTGTTTCTCAACCTTTTTGTATAAAGTACCCCTTTTTAAATCTATCTATCTATATATATAAATATATATAAGTAAGACCAGTACCTACAGTTTTCAGACACAGAACATTTTTTGTACTATTGCAACACATTTGTTTAACCTACTTAATCATAGCTGGGTGGGTGATGAATTTTTTGGGGTGTAAAAAGTACAAAAATAATAAAAAGCTGTAAAACTTAAAACCAAAATTCAGTTTTCTCCAAATTTCAGTTACGTTGATGTACTCCCCAGACTTCTCTGGAGTACCCTTAACAGTACTCATACCTCTGGTTGAGAAACACTGTTGTAGCTTAACTAAGGCCTCTGATTGGCTGCCACTCTCACATTCTCTTTTTGCCCGGCTGCATCTGGGTTTCCTCTCACTGTGTCTCTGGCACAGTAGTACACAGCCGTGTCTTCTGCTCTCAGGCTGCTGAACTGCAGGTACATGGTGCTGATGGAGTTCTCGGTGGTGATGGTGAATCGATCTTTAAAGGACGACGCGTAGATGGTAGCACCATTTGCTGGGTCAGTTCTTCCAACCCACACCGGTCCTTTCCCGGGAGCCTGCCGGAGCCAGCTCATGTAATATCTAGTGAGTGTGAACCCTTACGTTTTGCACGAGATCTTGAGAGAATCTCTGGGCTTCTTCACTTCTGCCCCAAGACTGGACCAGCTGAACCTGGGACTGGCCACCTGTAGGGAAGATACAATGAATATGGACAAATCCAGCGTTATCCCCCTCAACACTCAGGCCCACTCCCATCTTCTCCGTGCGCCCCTTACCTTGGAAAGCGGCCATCAGGCAAAGATAAATAAAAACCCACCTCATGCTTTGATATTCTCTGGGAGCAAACGGAGCCCTCGTGTTCTAAACCCAGGTGTCTGCCAGGCTGTTTGGAGTGGCCCAAGCTGGAGAAGGAAAGAGGTTGACTTTTAAGGAGGAAGCTCCCCCACTGACTTTGCATAAATGCTCCACCCATGCAGAAGCAAGGATATACAAGTGTGCAGTTAAGTTACCAAGAAAAATATTTGTAGTGGATAAATAGCACTATTTGCGTAGCAGCCAGTGAGGTAAGAATCCCATTGCACTAAGCCTTAACAAGGGGTGAACATATGTTTTGCAATCACTTTTGTGATGCAATGAGATAACAGAGTTTTAGCTGCTCCTCCAACTAGTTTCTGATCTCTGAACCACATCTCTTAGGGTACATCTACACTACAGTGCTATTTTGAATTAACTTATTTTGAATTAGTTAATTCGAAATAAGCTAATTCGAAATAACGCATCTAGACAAAAAAACTAATTCAAAATAGCATTTTTCTAATTCGAAATAGCGCGTCCACATTGAGTGGCCCCTGAATCGAAGGTAAGGCTGGCCGGAACCAGTGCCAGCAGTGCATCAGGGTCGGACTTAGTGTGTGGGGCTGCTGCCTCAGGCTATCCAAGGTCCGTGCTTAAAGGGACCCGAACCCCCATCCCGGACAGACAGTTCTCAGGTTTCTCTGCTTGCTGGTCTACCTCGCTGAGGGACAGCAAAGCATTTGTGTCTCGGAGTGCTCTGCTTGCCCTCACTCAGGACACCACGGCACTCTGCAACATGGAACCAGACCTGGCCCCGGGGACTCTGCTGTATCTTGTGGACACGTTGCCGGCAGCCTGCCTGCACTGTCTGCAGGCTGCCATCCGGGAGGACCATCGAGGGGATGTCAGGATCCAGGGGGCCCTGCGGGAGAGCTTCCACCCTGAGGAGCGCTAACAGTCTCCCCGGTCTGCTCCACTGAGGGCTTGTGCCCCATTTCTCCCTCTCATCCTTCCACTTACCCTTCCCTAGCCCCTCCTTCCTGATGTCAAATAAAAGACACGTATTTTCAAAAATAACAACTCTCTTTATTTAACACAACTGGGGAGGGGGAATGAAACTGTGGGGAGATGGGGAAAAGGAGGTGGGAGAGGGCAGGACATTGGGTGGGAATGGGGAGGGGGAAAACTTGGGGGAGGGAGCTGGAAGGGGGAAGCAAGGGGAAGAAGGCGGAGGGGAAGTTCAGTGATCAGGGTTGGGGGTCTCACCAAGCCAACTGCCTCCCAGCACTGCGGGGGACGGAGCCTCGGCATCCCTGGGGGAATGGGGAGGAGGGTGCGGAGGTTGAGGTGGGGGGTGTGGATATTGAGGAAGAGGAGGTGGGGGGGCAGGAGTGGGAGGAGGAACAGTAGCTGGGGGGGGGGGCAGCAGGTGCAGGACCGGCATGGGGCAGCACGCTCTGCACCAGGGCCTGCAGATGGTGACAGATGGCATGACCCTGGGCAATCAGCTCCCGCTGGAACTCCCAGTCGTCCTGCGCCCGCTGCTCCATGATCCGGGTCTGGGCTTGCAGGACCTGCAGGTGCTGCTCTCTGTACCCCTGCCATGTGGTGGTGGTCCTGCTGAGGCTGCAGCTGCGGGAGCATGTCCCGGGCGGGGTGGTGCGCCCTGCACGAGCAGCTGGTGCAGCTGTAGAGAAAGAAGAGAAGTGGTCAGTTCTCCCTGGGGACACAGTGGATGATGCCCAGCCCCCCCCGCGAGGTGAGGGCGACCGTGCCCTGCACCGTCAGAGCCGACGTGCTTGCACAGAGGCCATGGTCGGCATGTCCGGCTCTGCCCAGGAGTGGGAGCTGCCCCGAGACCACACCTGTGCCCCTGTGCTGTGTATAGTGTGGCCGGGCGGGGGGGGGGGAGATGTCCCCTGCCCCTGTGTGGAGGGGGCGTGTGAAGGGAGGGCATCCTGCTTGTGTCCCACCCTGAGGTCGGGAGCGTGTCGGGTCTCTTCACACACACGTGTGGCTATCGGGCCATGGCCCCCTGTGTGGCACGCAGCTGGAGCCACCTGCCCAAGGATGGCACGGCACGTGCCCACATGTGCACAGGTGGCTGCGTGCTCCGTGGGAGGCATGGTCCACGCGTATGGTCCCTGGTCTCCCTCCCCACCTCCCCCCCGGGCAGGGGACAGTGCTGGCACTTACCTGGTATGGCTCCCCGGACGACCCTGCCGACTCCGGTGCCAGGACAGCTGGTGATGGCCCCTCTGCTGTGCCCGGGTCAGGGACCTCAGCTCCCAGCTCGCTGCCCCCTGGGATGGCGCGGACCTCCCCGCCCCCCAGGATTTGGTCGAGGGCAGGGAAGTAGGGGCAGGTGGCAGCCCCTGCTGCGGCACCACCCCTGGTGACCCTGGTGTATGCCTGCTGCAAATCTTTAATTTTGAGGCGCACCTGCTCCTGGGTGCACCTGTGGCCTTTCCTGGCCATGGTGGCTGCTATGCGGCCGTAGACGGCCCCGTTCCTCCACCTAGTGTGGAGATCATGGACGCTGGGGGCCTCCCCCCAAACCTCAAGGAGGTCCATGATCTCTGCACTAGTCCATGAGGATGCACGCCATCTACGGCCCCTGACTGACCCTTGGGTGCTGGAGGACTGGCCAGGGGATGGCTGGCTGCCTCTGGTTGGCATTCTACGGCCACTGAGTGAGGGGCTGCGGCTGCTGGCAGGCCTGGCTCTCGCACGTGCCCAATGGCCAGACTCTACCCCTTTAAAGGCTCTGGGGCTGGGGGAGAGGAGAGGAGTTTTCCTGGTTGTGCCCAGAGTGGCCACCGGGGAAACTGGGAAGGGCTGGAGGCCCCCTAATTCAAAATAAGTGTCTACACAGCACTTATTTCGAATTAGCTATTTCGAATTTGATGTTATTCTTTGTAGAATGAGGTTTACCAAATTCGAAATAAGTGCTCCACTATTTCGAATTTATTTCAAAATAGTGGTTTGGCCATGTAGACGCTATTGAAGTTAATTCGAAATAACGGCTGTTATTTCGAATTAACTTTGTAGTGTAGACATACCCTTAGAGTAGAAAGAATCCATTCATTTCTGGATCATCGCTCGCTGGATCTGCTATGTTTGAGACAGAGACGCTGGTGACATGCAATATATTTCCACAACTTTTTCTTGCAAGGAAGTCAAGTGGACATGACATTAGCCTTTTGTTTTAGGCACAACCCTAAGATTATCGAAGAGAGTCAGAACTAACCCAGGGCTAAGGCCATATCTTCACTAAGGGAAAGATCAACACTTTCAAGATCAATCTTTCAGAGTTCGATTTAGAGGGTCTAGCAAAGACTTGCTTAATCAAACTCAGAGGGTGCCTTTGTCAGTGGCTGCTCGTGTGAGGAGTAAGAGAAACTGATGGAAGTATGTGCTCTCATATACCTCCCACTGTAGGGATGATGCAGAAATCAAATTATGGTACATCGACTCCAGCTATGTAATGAATGTAGCTGGAGCTGTGTATCTTGATTCGACCTTCCCCTTTACTGTAGATCTCGGCTAAGCGTGCACGGTGTTGTGTCTCAGATCTGTGGTTCAGATTTATATCTCTGTTGTGATACAGGGTCTTCTCCAATTCCTCTTCTTACATATTCAGGAGTCTCATTGACTTCAGAGGTGTTGGATCAGGCCTACCGGAGATTACTGGAGATTACTACTGGACATTACCAGCACGACATAACTCTATGTCTCAAACCTCGGTTAAAATGACCTTTGAACAGGGTAATAGAGCCAGGACTTTGCCAATCCTCTGCCTTTCTTTTGTAACTACTGCCACAGGGTTGGGCACTACACCTGTGGCATTTCACCCAGGTTACTCCCTGGTGGGCTGCTACTGCTATATTTACCTGTGCCTCCACCAATATGCAGCTCCCATTGTCTGGAAATTGTGATTCCTGGACAATGGGAACTGTGGTCCCCTGTATCTGAGGAGGCACAGATAAACAGGGTGGTGTGAGGGTCCTGTAGGAACTAACCCTAGCAGATCAGATATGGCCTGTAGGCCAGTGTTTGCCCACCCCTGTTTGAGCCCCTAAGGCTGCAAGGTCAGTTCCCCCTGGTTGTTGGCTTTCCATGTGCATAACTGACTTGGGGGTGTCCCCTTCCACTTCTTGTAATCCCAGAAATACTTAATCAATATTAAAAAGCAGCCAAACTAAGGAATAAGCCCCTGAATTAATATAAATCCAATGTGAAGGTGTCTCAGGGATGAGTCGACACTGCCCCTAGTGGGGATGGAACAGACACTAGATTGTCCTGAGACTGAGAGTTTTTGCCAGGCTAGAGGCAGGCTTGGTCTCACTGTGCCTGTAGTGCAGTAATACACGGCAGTGTCGTCCGGCGTCAGGCTGCGGAGCTGCACGTACACGGTGCTGATGGCGTTATCTGTGGTGATGGTGACTCTGCTTTTAACAGACTCGGCATAATCAGTGGCACCATCTTCAGGGTCTATTCTTCCAAGCCAGACCAGCCCTCCCCCTGGCGCCTGCCTGATCCAATGCATATAGACGCTGGTGAACGTGAACCCTGAGGTTTTACAGGATATTTTCACAGACTCGCCGGGTTTCTTGATTTCTGCCGCAGACTGAACCAGCTGCACCTCAGACTGGACACCTGTAGGGAAGGCAAAGAGTGACCATTGGAACAGCAGATTTCTCCCCATTGGTCCCACATCCTCTGCACTCCACAGGCTTCCAAATTACCTGGCAAAGCTGCCATCAAACACAGACACAGTAGAACAGGCTTCATATTTCTTATCCTCCACAGCCAAACCAGGCAGCGGTGTTCTGAGCTGTCACCACAGACCCAGCCGGGCTGTTTCAGTGGGGTCACTCCAGAGGGGAAATGGCTGGCTAATTAAATAGGGGAATTCTCCTAGACTTTGCATAAACACTCCTCCCCCTCAGAAGGCGAGGGGGATAAAAAGCGGAGTCTGACTGGCTTGCTCATGTGGGAGGAGTCATTCACCTCCCCCAGCAGTGCCTCTGAGGACATGGCATTAGCCTTTTGTTTTAGGCACAACCCTAAGAGTGTCAGCACTAACCCAGAGCTAAGGTCACACCTTCATTAGGGGGAAAATTGATGCTGCCTTGATCAATCTTCTGGAGTTTGATTTAGAGGGTCTAGTAAAGACCCACTAAATCAACCGCAGAGGCCTCCCCCATCAGTGTCCTGTACTCCTGCTCCTCTGGGGACAGCAGGGAAATTCAAATTAAGGTACTGCAACTGCAGATACATAATTAAGCTGCCCCAGATCACAACTCCCTCCTTCACCCAAGCTCCCTCTCAGACCTTACATCCCAGGCCTTTACCCCAAGCTCCCTTCTGTACCCAACCTCTTTCCTATACCGTGAACCCCATCTATAGAAAAGTGTGGTCCTTAACCACTTACCAATATCTTGGATGCCTCCCCCTACAAAAATTATTGCTCACCCCAGATTAGGACCCGGTACTAGCCTAGGTCTTGAAAGGGAAAGATACAATTCTGTGTCCCCACACACTTCATGTGTAACTTGAGCACTTAGCGTCTCTGCTCCCCCTCCAATACAGCTGTAAAATATGGATAATAATACTTATCTATCTCCCTGGGGGACTGATAGTTTACACACATTAAAGACTGTTCAGTGATTTCAGATCTACATCCGAAAAGTGCTCTTCAAGAGTCAGGGATTCCTATGAAAGGTTTTCCTTTGAGGGAGGAAGATTGTAGCGGCTGTTAACATCATCTGACTTTGTCTGTTACAGTCTCTCCATATATTGGAATTTCTTCTTGCTCATTTCAGATAAAAAAATCTCCAAATTACTATTGAGATGTTCTGCACTCTTACATCCTGTCATGGCATGTGGGGGAGTCTCTGGGCCCGGAGCAGTGCGTACAATCCATCTTGGGGTGAGGAGGGCCGAAATCCAGGGCTCTGAGCCCCTGCCGGCCCGCAAGCCTACTAGTCTCCCTTCCCCTTCAGCCAGCTGAGAAACTAACTAACACACCCAGCAACTCGTCACAGCCCCCCAGGCAGACCCGCCTCCTGCTGTGTCCTGTTCCCCTGGCCCAAGGTGTTACATGAACATTAGAACATAAGAACATAAGAATGGCCATACTGGGTCCATCTAGCCCAGTAGCCTGTCTGCTGACAGTGGCCAGTGCCAGGTGCCCCAGAGGTGGTGGACTGAAGACAATGATCAAGCGATTTGTCTCCTGCCACCCATCTCCAGCCTGCTGTCAGCTGGCTGAATCCTCTACCTAGCTCAGCTATCAGCACTGCCAGAGCCATTCCCTACTTGCCTTCCCTCAGGAGTTCTCACTCAGAGATCAGACCCCCTGCTAGGCACCCCTATCCGCGCACACACACACAGACAAAGAGCCACTACAGAGCAGCACAGGACTGTAGGAGCCAGACACAACACAACAAAACAGCCAGTGAATACAAACACAGAGTGAATACGGTCTCCACTATGTCACATGTTCACTTCCAAGCAAAGCTGTAATTATCCCCAAAACTGGAGAGATTTAAAAATGAAGGGCCAAAACCCTGACTGGATAAGTAACTGAAAGGAATCGAATTGAATCAAATCGAGATGAACAGACTCGAATACAAGAGACAGCTGTATCTGTGATAATCCCACATCGACCCCTCGTGGATTTGCTTGGAACGGCCTTTTGGCCTTTTAATGTTGTAGCACAGTATTTCTCAACCTTTTCTTATAAAGTACCCCTTCCTCCCCCCCAATATATATATATAAGTACCCCCAGTACCTACAGTTTTCATACACACAATTTTTTTTCTATCATTGCAACACATTTGTTTAAACAAATTGATCGTAGCCGGGTGGGTGATGAAATTTTTGCGTGTAAAAAGTACAAAAATAATAAAACACTGTAAAACCAAAATTTAGCTTTCTCCAAATTTCAGTTGTGTTGCTGTATCCCCCTCTCCCCCCACCAAAGACTTCTCTGGAGTACCCCTAACAGTACTCAAACCACTGGTTGAGAAACACTGGTTGAGAAACACTGAGGCCTCTGATTGGCTGCTACTCTCACATTCAGTTTTTGTCCGGCTTTGTCTGGGTTTCCTCTCACTGTGTCTCTGGCACAGTAGTACACAGCCGTGTCTTCTGCTCTCAGGCTGCTGAACTGCAGGTACATGGTGCTGATGGAGTTCTCGGTGGTGATGGTGAATCAGTCTTTAAAGGACTGGGCATAGCGGGTAGCACCATCTTCTGGGCCAATTCTTCCAACCCACTCTGGTCCTTTCCCGGGAGCCTGCCGGAACCAGCGCATGTAATAGCTAGTGAGCGTGAACCCTGATGTTTTGCACGAGATCTTGAGAGAGTCTCCCGGCTTCTTCACTTCTGCCCCAGACTGGACCAGTTGAACCTGTGACTGGCCACCTGTAGGGAAGATAAAATGAATATGGACAAATCCAGTGTTATCCCCCTCAACACTCAGCCCCGCTCCCATCTTCTCCATGCGCCCCTTACCTTGGAAAGGGGCCATCAGGCAAAGATAAATAAAAACCCACCTCATGCTTTGATATTCTCTGGGAGCAAACGGAGCCCTTGTGTTCTAAACCCAGGTGTCTGCCGGGCTGTTTGGAGCGGGCCAAGCTGGAGAAGGAAAGAGGTTGACTTTTAAGGAGGACACTCCCCCACTGACTGCAAAAATGCTCCACCCATGCAGAAGCAAGGATATACAAGTGTGAAGATACCAAGAAAAATACCAAGCAGAGAATAAATAGCACTATTTTTGTAGCACCTGTCCAGGTAAGAATCCCATTGCTATACGCAAGCAGCTGAGGGCCTGGAGATAGACCTTAACACAGGTGAACATGAGTTTTGCAATTTCCAATCACTTCTGTGATACACTGAGATAACAGAGGCATTTCCCCATGTGCACAGGGCCAGAAGAAAAGGTAGCTACATCTAAACTACAATGGACATGATCGCTTCTGAATGACAGGCCATTAAAATGGTGACATTGTTTGTGAAGTCCTCCCTCAAGGAACTTTGGGGACTCTAGAGATTGGATCCTATATACATTTCAGATCAACCTACAATAATTCCTTCTAGCAAGGGAGGGAATAATTATTTGGCCCAGGGCTTGCTGACATTTATGGGAGTCTTTCTGTCAGCTTTAACAGACTTTGCATCAGGCCTTGAACTAGGTTACGAGAAGCAAGTATTAACTGCTCCTCCAACTAGTTTCTGATCTTTGAACTACATCTCTTAGAGCCGTGGTCCCCAATGCAGTGTCCACGGGTGCCATGGCGCCCACCAGGCTATTTATGTGCCCCCACCGAATGATCTCGGCCAGCCCTGCCTCCGGCGCACAGTGCACGCGCGGTGCCGGCCCCGGGCGTGTGGCGCATGGGCGGCCCTACCCCAGGCACGTGGCACATGCGCGGTGCCACCCCCGGGCACGTGGCGCATGGGCGGCCCTGCCCCCAGGCGCGTGACGTGTGAGCAGGCCTGCCCCCGGATGCCCGGCGTGTGAGCGGCCCCACCCCAGGGCGCCCAGCAGCCCCGAAAGTTTGGGGACCACTATCTTAGAGTAAAGAGAATCCTTCCATTTCTGGAGCATCCCTCGCTGGATGTGCTGAGTTTGAGACAGAGATGCTGGTGACACGCAATATCTTTCCACAACCTCTTCTTGCAAGGAAGGCAAGTGGAGAAGAAGCACACGGAACAGCAGGGTGGAAAGGGAAGGGGAAAGGAAACAGTGGAAAAGGAAGGGATTTCATTAAGAAACTCATCTTCTAACATTCCAGCAGCACAGCAGGGAAGCTTAGAAATGTTTAATTTGGAAAGTGTTTGGCAATATTTTACGATCCTGTTCAAACTCCCTTCTGCTGATCTGTGCTCGAACAAAACAATATCCTCTGCGTTTTGGGGGAGGGCTCTGCCAAGAAACACCCAATCCTCAAGCGGTTCCCCTTTAAGCTGACTCTTGGGGATTGGACCAGTGCCTTCCTCTCTGTCCTTTATCCAGCCATTGGGTTTTCCCACTTACCTTCCTGTGGGTCCAGCCACTTCTGCAATAGCAGCCCAGTACTGAAGCCGGCCTTGTGCCCACACTGCCCTGATGGAAAGGTTCAGCGTCGCTCCCTCCTGGGCTCTCTGCTCCTAACGACAGTCCTCTGTGTGAAAACAAGAGTCCTGGAGCACTGCAAAGACCGACACATTGATTTGGGCATCAGATTTCGTGGGCTGGAGCCCACTTCATCAGGTGCAGGGAGTGGAGTGTTCCATGTGGCAGGGATACAGATATGTGCAAAGATGGGCGTGTTACGTTAATATGCAGAGGACCAGTGGCCCATTCCCAACAGCTGAGGAGAATCTGAGAATGCCAAAAAAGGGAGAACTATGTTTTGTATGAGTTAGCTGCTCCCAGTCTCTCTTCCGACCCAGTCTGATAGCTACAGCCCTGCAGATCCACAGACCTCCATGTTCTATGTGTGGGTATCCGCACCCGCAGATGGCAATGCTGATATTCGAGGCTCATGTTTGCAGCCACAGATGCGGGTATAAATATTGGATCCGCGCAGGGCTCTGCAGCAGTGCCATGTTGGCCTGTGGGTCCCAGCACTGCCGCTCCACACTGCAGTCTGGTTTCCAGTTTGTTTCTCTCCCCACCACCGCACTGCGCAGCCCTGTGGTCACAGGACACTGCAAAGCCTGTCTCACGCTAGCTCACATTGCCGTGGCTTCTGCCCTGGGCAGCAGCTCGCCAGTGGGGCCCGTCCTGCTGGAAAAGAGCCATGGGCCAGGATTGTACAAAGCGCTGGGCCTTCTGCATGGGGAGATGATGCCTTTGCCCAGGCCCCACTCCTTGCACCTGAGACTCCGCCCCTTCTGGGAATGTGGAGCCTCCTCCCCCTCTGTGACCAAGGGTCTGTGAGTTGCTCCCGTTCCCCCACCCCCAGCAAAATCACTCAGCTCGGAAACTGATCAATGGGAAATAGAAAACCAGCCAATGGGAGCTGAGAGATTTTACTGGGGGTCACCGCAGGTGGCAGCCTGGCTGTTTTGATGGAGTCATTCCAGAAGGGAAATGGCTGGCTACTTAAATAGGGGCGCTCCCCCAGACTTTGCATAAACACTCCTCCCACCCAGAAGGGGAGGGGGATAAAGAGCGGTGTCTGACTGGCTTGCTCATGTGGGCGGAGTCACTCATCCCCCCATCATGCCTTCAAGGACATGGTGTTAGCCTTTTGTTTTCAGCACAACCCTAAGATTTTCTAAGAGAGTCAGCACTAACCCAGTGCTAAGCCCACATCTTCACTAGCAGGAAGGTCAACGCTCCTAAGATTGATCTTTAGGAGTTTGATTTAGAGGGTCTAGTAAAGCCTGGCTCAATCAAGCTCAAAGGGCACCTCTGTCAGTAGCTGCTCATGTGAGGAGTAAAGGAAACTGACAGAAGTATGTGCTACCATATACCTCCTACTGTCAGGATGATGCAGAAATCAAAATAAAGTACATCAACTCCAGCTACGTAATGAATGTACCTGGACCTGTGTATCTTGATTCGACCTTTCCCTTTACTGTAGACCAGGCTAAGCGTGCACGGCATTGTGTCTCGGAGTTCTGGTTCAGATTTACACCTCTGTTGTGATAACAGGCAGAGTTGCTGACTTGAGTCCCACGACTTGAACTCGAATCGGACTTAAGTCGCCTAGGTGACTCGACTTGAGACTCGACTCGGGTTCATTGTTTGTGACTTGAGACTCAACTTGAGACTTGCTAATTTTGTTAAATCGACTTGGTAAAAAAATTGTCCAAAAATGCTGCTGTTGTTAGTAACAAACCGCCCACAGCGGCGATAGCGGCCCCGCCTCCCAGCTGGACTACTAGTAGTTAGCAAGTACGGCAAGTACGATTTATGTTAATAAATTAAAACAGATAATGATTATTGTTATTTAGAGATATTGATGGCTTGTACAAAAGGGTATGTCTACACTACAAAGTTAATTCGAACCAACAGCTGTTAGTTCGAATTAACTTTCATAGGCGCTACACATGCAAACCACTAGTTCGAACTTAATTTGAACTAGCAGAGCACTTAATTCGAACTAGGTAAACCTCATTCTACGAGGACTAACGCCTAGTTCGAATTAAGTAGTTCGAATTAAGGGCTGTGTAGCCACTTAATTCGAACTAGTGGGAGGCTAGCCCTTCCCAGGTTGCCCTGGTGGCCACTCTGGGCCAAGCCAGGGAAACTCGTCTGCCCCCCTCCCGGCCCCGGAGCCCTTAAAGGGCCACGGTCTGGCTACGGTGCTCGTGCCAGGTGCAAGCCTGCCAGCACCCAGACAGCAGACCCTGCACCTGGCACAGCACGAGCCAGCCACCCGCTGCCACCCAGCCCTCCCCCTCTTCCCAGGACCAGGCTGGCGGCTCCCAGGAGCCTGCCCAGGGCCGCACGAGGTAGACGCCCGCCTGGTCTAGTGCGGAGATCGTGGACCTCATCCAGGTTTGGGGGAGGCCTCCAACGTCCACAATCTCTGCACTAGGCACAGGAAAGTGGCCATCTAGGGCAGGATAGCTGCCAGCCTGGCCACCAAAGGCCACATGCGAACCCAGGAGCAGGTTTGCATGAAAATCAAGTTGGTCCAGTGAGACCCCCGACCCTGAGCTTAGAACATAAGAACATAAGAACGGCCGTATTGGGTCAGACCAAAGGTCCATCTCGCCCAGTAGCCTGTCTGCCAACAGCGGCCAACACCAGGTACCCCGGAGGGGATGGACTGAAGACAATGGCCAAGCCATTTTTCTCGTGCCATCCATCTCCAGCCTTCCACAAACAGAGGCCAGGGACACCATTCCTATCCCCTGGCTAATAGCACTCCATGGACCCAACCTCCATGACTTTATCTAACTTCTCTTTAAACTCTGTTCTAGTTCTCACCTTCACAGCCTCCTGTGGCAAGGAGTTCCACAGGTTGACTATTTGCTTTGTGAAGAACTTTCTTTTATTAGTTTGAAGCCTGCTACCCATTCATTTCATTTGGTGTCCTCTAGTCTTCTATTATGGGAACGAATGAAGAACTTTTCTTTATGCACCCTCTCCACACCACTCATGATTTTATAGACCTCTATCATATCCCCTCTCAGTCTCCTTTTTTCTAAGCTGAAAAGTCCCAGTCTCTTTAGCCTCTCTTCATATGGGACCAGTTCCAAACCCCTAATCATTTTAGTTGCCCTTTTCTGAACCCTTTCCAAGGCCAAAATATCTTTTTTGAGGTGAGGAGACCCCATCTCTACACAATACTGAAGATATGGCGTACCATAGTTTTATACTTCCCCTCCTCCTTCTTCTCCTGGCTTCCCCCTTCCAGCTCCCTCCTCCCAGGTTTCCACCTCCCCTCTCCCACCCTCTCTCTTCCCCTCTCTCACCTCCTTTTCCCAGTCTCCCCAGAGGTTAATCCCCCCCCCCACCCTCAGTTTTGTTAAATAAAGAGAGTTTCCATTTTTGAACACACGTGTCCTTTATTTCTTACATCAGGAAGGGGGGCTAGGGAAGGGTAAGTGGAAGGAGGTGAGGGAGGAATGGGGCACGAGCCCCCGATGGGGAGGATTGGGGTGGCTCTGCAGGCTCCTCGGGGTGGAAGCTCTCCTGCAGGGCCTCCTGGATCCTGACAGCCCCCCAAATGACCCCCCCGGATGGCAGCCTGTGGCAAGTGCAGCTGGGCTGATGGCCGAGTGCTGTAATGTGCCGAGGGTGGGCACTCAGGGCACTCCAAGACAGGACTGCTTTGCTGTCCCTCATCGAAGTAGACAAGCAAGCGGGGAACCCTGAGAACTGTCTGTCCGGGGTGGGGGTCGGGTCCCTTTAAGCACAGCCCTCGGCTAGCCTGAGGCAGCAGCTCCACGCTCTAAGTCCTAAGCTGATGCCCTGCCAGCACTGGTTCTGGCCAGCCTTAACTTCGGTTCAGGGTCCACTCAATGTGGACATGCTAGTTCAAATTAGCAAAACGCTAATTTGAACTAGTTTTTTAAGTCTAGATGCGCTAATTCGAATTAGCTTAGTTCGAATTAACTAATTCGAACTAAGTTAGTTCGAATTAGTGCTGTAGTGTAGACATACCCAAAGTGACTTGACATTTTTTAAATTAAGACTTGAGACTTGACTTGGGACTTGACTCGAAAGTGACTTTAGGGACTCAAGACTTGACTTGAGACTTGAACTGTAGTGACTTGAGACTCAACTTAGACTTGACAATGACGACTTGAAGACAACACGGGATACAGGGTCAAGTCCAATTCCTCTTTTTACAAATTGAGGATTCTCATTGACTTTAGGGGGGTTGGATCAGGACTTTACTGCTGGAGATTGCCAGCACGACATAACTCCGTGTCTCAAACCTCGGTTACAATGACCTTTGAACAGGGTAATACAGCCAGGACTTTGCCACTCCTCAGCCTTTCTTTTGTAACTCCTTTTGGGACAGGGTTGGGTGCTAAACCTGTGGCAGGTCATCCAGGTTAGTCCCCAGTGAGCTGCTGCTGCTATATTTACCTGCGCCTCCCCACATACAGGTGATCGCAGCTCCCATTGGCTGGCAATGGTGATTCCTGGCCAATGGGAGCTGTGGTCCCCAGTAGCTGAGGAGGCGCGGATGTACAGGGCAGTATGAGGGTCCTGAAGGAACTAACCCTAGCAGATCAGATATGGTATGTAGGCCAGTATTTGCTCACCCCTGCTTTAGCCCCTAAGGCTACAAGTTCAATTCCTCCTGGTTGCTGGCTTTCCATGTGCATAACTGAGTTGGGGGTGTCCCCTTCCACTTCTTGTAAACCCAGAAATACTTAATCAATATTAAAAAGCAGCTAAACTAGGGAACAAGCCCCTGAGTTAATATAAACCCAAATCCAGTGTGAAGGTGTCTCAGGGATGAGTCAACACTGCCCCTAGTGGGGATGGAACAGAAGGTCCCCTCCCACTAGATTGTCATGACACTGAGAGTTTTGCCAGGCTAGAGCTAGGTTTGGTCTCACTGTGCCTGTAGTGCAGTAATACACGGCAGTGTTGTCCAGCGTCAGGCTGCCGAGCTGCAAGTACAGGGTGTCAACGGTGTTATCTGTGATGATGGTGACTCTGCTTTTAATGGACTCGGCATAATCAGAAGCACCATCTTCAGGGTCTATTCTTCCAAGCCAGACCAGCCCTCCCCCTGGTGCCTGCCTGATCCAATGCATAGACGCTGGTGAGCGTGAACCCTGAGGTTTTACAGGATATTTTCACAGACTCGCCGGGCTTCTTGATTTCTGCCCCAGACTGAATCAGCTGCACCTCAGACTGGACACCTGTAGGGAAGGCAAAGAGTGACCATTGGAACAGCAGATTTCTCCCGCTTGGTCCCGCATCCTCTGCACTCCACAGGCTTCCAAATTACCTGGCGAAGCTGTCATCAAGCACAGACACAGTAGAATAGGCCTCATATTTCTTATCCTCCGCAGCCAAACCAGGCACCGGTGTTCTGAGCTGTTACCACAGGCCCAGCCTGGCTGTTTAGATGGGGTTACTCCAGAGGGGAAAAGGCTGGTTTCTTACACAGGGGAGCTCCCTCAGACTTTGCATAAACACTCCTCCCCCTCAGAAGGTGAGGGGGATAAAGAGTGGCGTCTGACTGGCTTGCTCATGTGGGAGGAGTCACTCACCCCCCCCCCCACCTCCAGCAGTGCCTTTGAGGACATGGCATTAGCCTTTTGTTTTAGGCACAAGCCTAAGAGAGTCAGCACTAATCCAAGGCTAAGGTCACACCTTCATTAGGGGGAAAATTGATGCTGCCTTGATCAATCTTCTGGAGTTTGATTTAGAGGGTCTAGCAAAGACGCATTAAATCAACCTTAGAGGGTGCCCCCATCTGTGTCCGATTCTCCTGCTCCTGTGGACACAGCAGGGAAATTGGAATTAAGGTACTGTAACTGCAGATACATAATTAAGCTGTGCCAGATCACAACCCCCTCCTTCATCCAAACTCTCTCTCAGACCCTACACCCTCAACTGCATCCTAGGCGCTTACTCCAAGCTCCCTTCTGTACCCATTCTCTGCCCCAGACCCTAAAGGCCCTCTTTAGAAAAGTGTGGTCCTTAAACACTTACCAAGATCTTGGACACCTCTCCCCATCAAAAACTATTACTCACCCCTGGGTTAGGACCAGGTACTAGCCTAGGTCTTCAAAGGGAAAGAGACAATTCTGTGTGTCCCCACAAACTTCATGTGTAACCTGAGCACTTAGCGTCTCTGCTCCCCCTCCAATTCACTTGTAAAATACGGATAATAATACTTGTCTATCTCCCTGGGGCAGATAGACACATGAAAGAATGTTCAGTGACTTCAGATCTACGTCGGAAAAGTGCTCTTCAAGGGTCGGGGATTCCTATGAAAGGTTTTTCTTTGAGGAAGGAAGATTGTAGTGGCCTTTTACATCATCTGACTTTGTCTATTGCAGTCTCTCCACATACTGGAATTTCTTCTTGCTCATTTCAGCTAAAAAAAAATCTTCAAATTACTATTGAGATGTTCTGCACTGTTACATCCTGTCATGAAGCATGGGGGAGTCACCAGGCCCTGCACCCCCATGCACAGCCAGACAGGACTCGCAGCCAGCAAGTAGCACAGAAGGTTTATTGGTTCACAGGGACACAGCACAGCACAGCACAGACAGTGGTGAAGCACTGGAATGGGTTCCCTAGGGAAGTAGTAGAGTCTCCATCCCTAGAGGTGTTTAAGTCTCGGCTTGATAAAGCCCTGCCTGGGTTGATTTAGTTGGGATTGGTCCTGCCTTGGGCAGGGGGCTGGACTTGATGACCTTCTGAGGTCTCTTCCAGCTCTATGGTTCTATGATTCTATGACTTGTTGGGACAGGAACCAGGAGCAGTCTGTACAATCCATCTTCAGGTGAGGGGGGCTCAAAGCCAAGACTCTGGGCCCTTGTCTGGCCCCCCAAGCCAACTAGACTCTCTTCTCCCTTAGCCATGAGAAACTAACACACACACCCAGCAAGTGGTCACAGCCCCCCAGGCAGCCCCACCTCCTGCTTTGTCCTGTTCTCCTGGCTTAATGTGTTATCTGCTGTCACCTGGCTGAATCCTCCGCCTAGCTGAGGTACCAGGGCAGGACAGCCTGGGCCATTCCCCACCTGCCTCCCCTCAGGAGTTCTCACCCAAAGATCCCACCCCCGCTGGGCAACACACAACCACACACACGGAGTCACTGCAGAGCAGCACAGGACTGTAGGAGTCACACACAGCACAGCAAAGCAACCAGTGAATACAAACACAGAATGAGTACGGTCCCCACAATGTCATACATACATTCCCAAGCAAAGCTGTCATTATTCCCCAAACTGGAGAGATTTAAAAATGAAGGGCCAAAGCCCTGACTGGATAAGTAACTGAAAGGAATCGAATCAAATTGAATCGAGATGAACAGGCTGGAATACAAGAGACAGCTGTATCTGTGACAATCCTGCATCGACCCTTAGTGGATTTGCTTGGAACGGCCTTTTGGCCTTTTAATGTTGTAGCACAGTATTTCTCAACCTTTTTTTATAAAGTACCCCTTTAAAAAAATTATATATCTATATCTATCTATATATAAGTACCCCCAGTACCTACAGTTTTCAGTCACACAACATTTTTTCTACCATTGCAACACATTTGTTTAAACAACTTGATCATTGCCAGGTGGGCAATGAAATTATGGGCTGTAAAAAGTCCAAAAATAATAAAATGCTGTAAAACTTAAAATAAAAATTCAGTTTTCTCCAAATTTCAGTTGTGTTGACTTACCCCCCACTCCCCAGAATTCTCTGGAGTACCCCTAACAGTACTCATACCACTGGTTGAGGAACACTGTTGTAGCATAACTAAGGCCTCTGATTGGCTGCTACTCTCACATTCAGCTTTTTGCCCGGCTGTGTCTGGGTTTCCCCTCACTGTGTCTCTGGCACAGTAGTACACAGCCGTGTCTTCTGCTCTCAGGCTGCTGAACTGCAGGTACATGGTGCTGATGGAGTTCTCGGTGGTGATGGTGAATCGGTCTTTAAAGGACTGGGCATAGCGGGTAGCACCATCTTCTGGGTCAATTCTTCCAACCCACACCGGTCCTTTCCCGGGAGCCTGCCGGAGCCAGCTCATGTAATAGCTAGTGAGCGTGAACCCTAATGTTTTGCACGAGATCTTGAGAGAGTCTCCCGGCTTCTTCACTTCTGCCCCAGACTGGACCCGTTGAACCTGGGACTGGCCACCTGTAGGGAAGATACAATGAAAATGGACAAATCCAGCGTTATCCCCCTCAACACTCAGCCCCACTTCCATCTTCTCCGTGTGTCCCTTACCTTGGAAAGGGGCCATCAGGCAAAGATAAATAAAAACACGCCTCATACTTTGATATTCTCTGGGAGCGAACGGAGCCCTCCTGTTCTAAACCCAGGTGTTTGGAGCGGGCCAAGCCGGGGAAGGAAAGAGGTTTACTTTTAAGAAGGAAGGTCCCCCACAGACTTTGCATAAACACTCCACCCATGCAGAAGCAAGGATGTAAAAGTGTGATGTTACCAAGAAAAATATTTGCTGTGGACAAATAGCACCATTTGTGTAGCACCTGGTGAGGTAGGGATCCCATTGCAAGCAGCAGAGGGCCCCGAGATAGGCCTCAATGAGGGTGAACATGAGCTTTGCAATTTCCAATCACTTTTATGCTGCACTGAGATAACAGAGGCATTTTCCCACATGCACAGGGCCAGAAGCAATTGTAGCTACTTCTAAACACGGACGGACACAATCGCTTCTGAATGACAGGCCATTAAAATGGTGACATTGTTAGTGAAGTCCTCCCGCAAGGGAAGAGTTTGGGGACTCTAGAGATTGGATCCTATATACATTTCAATCAACCTACAATAATTCCTTCTAGTGAGGGAGGGAATAATTATTTGACCCTGGGCTTGCTGACATCTCTGGGAGTCTTTTTGTCGGCTTCAACTGACTTTGGATCAGCCCTTGAACTAAGTTTTGAGAAGCAAGTTTTAACTTCTCCTTTAACTAGTTTCTGATCTCTGAACCACATATCTTAGAGCAGAGAGAATCCTTTCATTTCTGGATCATCTCTCCCTGGATCTGCTGAGTTTGAGACAGAGACACTGGTGACACACAATATCTTTCCACAACCGTTTCTTGCAAGGAAGGCAAGTGGAGAAGAAGGATAAGGAACAGCAGGGCTGGAAAAGGAAGGGGAAAGGAAAACAGAGTGGAAAAGGGAGGGATTTCATTAAGGCACTCATCTTCCAATATTCCAGCAACATAGGAGGGACGCTTAGAAATATTTAATTTGGAAAGTGTTTGGCAATATTTTATGATCCTGTTCAAACTCCATCCTGCTGATCTGTGCCTGAACAAAACAATATCCCCTGCATTTGGGGGGAGAGCCCTGCCAAGAAATACTCCATCAGCTCACCTAGACACTGAGGAGGAGAAAATGAGAGATGTCGCAGTAGAGCCCTGTGCTGCAGCCAGGCCGGCTGACAGGGGCAAAGGGAGAAATTGCTCCAGGGCCCGGTGATTCAAAGGGGTTTGGGTCTCCCAGCCACAGCCACTGCTGCTGCATGGGTGCTCCTAGGACTGGGACAGGTGGTGTGTGCCTTGCTCCGGGTGGCACAGAGGGCTGGCTGCTCCTGGCTCCTCCCTTGTACCTGAGACTCCGCTCCTTCTGGGAACGTGGAGCCTCCCCCGACTGCGCCCAGGGGTGTGTGCACTGCTCCCATTCCCCCACCCCTGGGAAAATCACTCAGCTTGGGAACTGATCAATGGGAACTGGGAAACCGGCCAATGGGAGCTGAGAGCTTTTGCGTGGGTGGGGGAAGAAGGGCACAAATCCTCTCCCTCTCTCCGGCATCAGGAGTAGAGACCAACAGGGAGCAGCTAGCCATTTTAAGCAGCCTATGGCTGTGCCATGCAGGGAGCCTTACTCAGGGTCCCACTGGGCTGCTGGCTTAGAGTCACCTTGGTAAGTGTGCCTCCTGGCCACACCCTGCCTCTGACACCCCAGCCCCTCCTACGCCCCCACTGCCTGCTCCAGATGGCTTCTCAAACCCGCTGCACCCTCCCTCCCCTCTTCCCCCTGGTCACAACTCTCTGCCAGACCCTGCCCTCCTCCTATATCCCCCACCCCCCACCAAGCTAAAATCTTCTCCTGCACCCATACCCCCCCCCAGATCCTGCACCCCAACCTCCTGCCCCAGGTCACAACCCCTCCTTCACTCAAACGCCTTCTCACACCCCACGGTCCCCTACCCCAATCTTCCTTCTGCACCCAACTCCACACCGCTCCATAGAAAAGTGCAGCCCCTGACCATTTACCAAAACCTTGGAGTGCCTCCCCATTAAAAAATATTGCCCACCCCTGACATATTCTCTTATCCCTTAAAAGCTGCACACAGTAGGACAATAGGACCATGACTCTTAAACTATCTCACACACAAATGTGTGGTTAGTTCTGAAAGCAGCGGGGCAAAGGGGAAACCAGAGACACTGAGCTGGATTGAAAATGTGGTTTCCCCAAGCTGACCGCAGCTGCAGGTGCAAATCAGAGCTGTGGGATCTCTCTCCTGCGGTGCTTTGCTGCCATCATTTGGTCGCTGGCAGGGACGGCAACTGCCCTCGCATTTCCTGACAGCTCCCAGACTTTGTACAGGGTGCGATAGGCGGCTACGGCCTGGCCCCTGCCTGCGTCTGCACACGCGTGAGCAGGGCCGGCTTTAGGAAGTGCAGGGCCCAATTCGAACAATTTCGACGGGGCCCCACAGCAATTTTGCTTGAGCAAAAAAAAAAAAAAAAAAGCCCCACACAGCACAAAAAAAATCCCCCACCAACACACACACACACCCGTGGCACAGGAGAACCCTGTGCTAAACTCACACCTCCTGTGTATAATTTTTGGTTGTGTGCCATTAGCCACACCTCCTGACCCCCGTTAACCATGCCCTGACCCCCATTAGCCACAGCCCCTGACCCCCGTTAACCAGGCCTTTGGAGGTAACACGCCACCCCCCACCCTTCACCTCCTGCCGTGGTGCTTGGCTGACTTCTGTGCTGCTCAGCCAGGCTGCCATGTGGGAGCAAGTGGTGCAAGAGACCGTTTGAGCTCTGCAGTCCCCTGAGTGAGAGGCAGGAGGGGGAGGAGAAGAGAAAGAGAGAGACAGAGAGAGAGAGGCAGGAGGTGGAGGAGAGCTGAGAGAGAGAGATGGATCGAGAGACGGGAGGCTCAGGAGAGAAGACCAACGTGGAGGAGAGACCTGAAAATCCCGTCTTATGACGGGCTAATTGGCTAGTCATATATATAGTAGCCCAGTGTCTGAGAGTCTGTAACGCTGAAATGCTGGCTGTTCCCTCTGCGCGGCCTGTGCTGCATGGGGAGTGTGGGGCCCAAACGGCCACTTGCTCCGCTTGCTCCCCTGCGGCGGCCAGGCTAAGTGGTGCAGAAGTCAGCCGAGTGCCACGGTGGGAGGCGAAGGGGGGCAGGGCGGTGACGTTCATGGCCAGGGGGTGGGGCCTGGAGCTGCTGTCACGCCGCACAGCCAGGCCGCCATGGGGGAGCCCAAACAGCTGCTTACTCCCCCGCTGCGGCCTGGCTAAGCAGGGCAGAGGTCAGCTGAGCGCCCTGGCGGGGGGCGAAGGGGGGGTGGGGCGGTGACATGTGGCGTGACAGCGGCTCCAGGCCCCACCCCCTGGCCATGAACATCACCGCCCTGCCCCCCTTTGCCTCCGCCATGGCGCTCAGCTGACTTCTGTGCTGCTCAGCCATGCTGCTGTGTGGGAGCAAGTGGCACAAGCGACCCTTGTGCTCCGCACTCCCCGTGCAGCGTTTGGGCCCCGCGGTCCCAAAGTGAGAGGCAGGAGGCGGAGGAGAGAGAGAGACAGAGAGACCAGAGGCTCAGGAGAGAAGAGGGATGTGGAGGAGAGACTTGAAAAATCCCATTTCATGACGGGCTAATTGGCTAGTTTAAAAGAGTGTGTATCGGTTTTAGCTGGAAGATTCCACAGACTCCTAGGTGTGTTTCCTTCTAACCAGCTCAATCATTCGCAGGACGAGTGAGTCTTTTTAACAGAGGGAATCGGCTTGCCTAGCAACCTTTTTCAGGTGGTGTAAGTCTGGAGGATATTTGGGCTTTTATTTCCGAACTCCGAGTAGTGAGAGAAAAAGGAACTCAGGGGTCCTACGGCCCGGGTGTGTCCTGGGAGCCATAAATCTGTGCGCACCAGAGCAGGAAGCTCCTCTCTCTCTCTCTCTCTCCTTCGCTCCCTACGACGCTGGGGATTCCCTTTCACCCAAAGCAGCTCTGTGTCGGACACAGAAGGAAGGGCGGGGAGGAAGGGGATGTTACTGCTGAGGCTGAGCGCCCTGTATTCACACGGCACTCTGAATTCCCTTGCATCCCACCCCAACTTCCCCGCCTTTGGCCAGGCTGCTGGAGAACCACCAAGGAAGTAGGGGTCGGGATTGCGCGCCTGCCTGGCCGCTATTCGCTGTCACCCTGCTCCCTAGCCGCTTGGCAGTGGCAGGAACGGCTGTCGTTACCGCTCCGCTCGCTGGGGCCTCCCTCCGAATTAGCGCGTTCACACTGTGCCTGTGCGGCGGCGAGAGGCACGTTCCTTCGTCTCCCCCTCCCCCGGCTCCCCCGCCCTCGCGGTGTCACCACTGACAAATGACGAGCCTGGCTCCAGAAGGGAGATCCCCGCAAGTCTGAGCGGGCGGGCGGAGTGGAGGAGCCGCGGCTCCCGGCTCCAGCCAGCCGGCTTGGGACCGCGTGCGTGCGTGCGTGTGTGTGTGTGTGTGTGAGGGCTGCCTCGCCCTCCCTGTGTGTGTGTGTGTGTGTGTGTGTGTGTGTGAGGGGTAAAGGGAATTGCGTGCGCGCTGGAGAGAGCGAGCCGGACCCAGCCCGCCCTGGGGCTTTGGTAGCGCCTGGGACTAGCCGGCTGCCTCGCCCTCCCTCCAGCCAGAGCGGAGAGTTTGTGCAGGGCGCCGCGCATTGCCATCAGGGCCCCCAGCGGGGAGCGGAGGCGGCTGCCGCTGCATGGGGCCCCCTTAGAAACGAGCAATTCCCCCTGCCCCCAAAATAGCACCTGCCCGCTCTTATCCCCCCCCTCCTCCACTTTTCTCTGCTGCTGCTTGCCCGGCGGGAGGGAACCGCGGCGGAGGGCGGCAGGCGGCGCGGCTGCGATCGCAGCTCTCCCGCCGGAGCAGGCGGTGACTGTCTCCAGATGCTGATTGCTCGAGCACTTGGCGGGCACCGGGCGAGGCGGCTGTAGCGGCGGCAGCAGTGGGAGCCGGCTGCTGAGGGGCGGCCGGGGGAAGGTGCCTGCCGCCTGCCCGAGCCGGAGCCGGAGCCCGGGCAGGCTGCACCCGCGGCGGGGGCCCATGCGGTGACAGCGCCGGACGGGTGCCCCGTGGGTGCATTTGCGGCCGCAGGAGGGTCTCGCTTGTCCCTGGCGCTCGGGGGATGGGCCCCGCCGCGGCAAAGCCCCAGCGCCCGCCGAGCCCCTGAGCTCCGCTCCAGTGAGCCGGGAGCCGCCCCCATGGCCGCGGCCTGCCCCGCCGGGCTCAGCGTCACCAGCAGCAGCCGCGGCCTCTCGCCGCCCTCCAGGAAGCATCGCAGCAGGGGCCGTGCCTCGGGGCGGCCTTCGCAGGGCTCCCCGCCTGCTCCTCCTGCGGGCCGGAATGCCGCCCCTGGCAATGTGCCGCCCCAAGCACCTGCTGGTTTTGCTGGTGCCCAGAGCCGGCCCTGACCATGGAGAAGCAGGTTGGGAGAGGGCGGACGGGCGGAGCATGCAACCCAGCCACTGTAGCTCCCTCTGTCCACATGATTAGCATGGGGGAGGGGTTGACCTCTGCTGCCACCTCGTGCCAGGCCTCCAAAATCCCCTGGGTCCCTCCCATCCATAGGACGGTTGTGGTGGCTGCCATGGACCCCCCAAAAGGTCGGATATTAGGACAAGCTATTTCCCTAGGAGGGTGGGGAAGCACTGGGTGGGTTCCCTAGGGCGGGGGGGGGGGGGGGGGAATCTCCATTCCTAGATGTGTTTAAGTCTCAGCTTGACCAAGCCCTGGCTGGGATGGTTGAGTTGGGGTTGGTCCTGCCTTGGGCAGGGGGCTGGACTCGATGACTCCTGAGGTCTCTTCCAGCCCAGGGACTCTGTGACTCTGTGACAAGTGTGGGGCCTCAGCAGCCTCTCCCCAGATCCAGATGGGCTCTGACCCCGTTCACATTGCCTGACCCGTTGCTGCCTCTGCAAGGCCGCTACACGCTGGGCTTCTTGGAGTCCCACCCCCCTTCTGCTGCCCTCCGCCATGGCACTGGTGGCCAATGAGTATGAGAGTCCAGACCTCCTCCCTCACCGTGCAGCATTGTCACCAGTACCCCACAGACACCCTGCAGCTCAGAAGATACAGTCGGGCTCAAACAAGGGTCACTGGGGGTTATTGAAATGCCTGTGGCTGAGGTCTCCAATGAGCATCATGCAGTGTTAGCAGAATTTTTTTCAGGCCACAAGCCAGGGCTCCTTTTATTACACATGCTCCAGTTCCACCTTTCAGCTGGATGCAGCCCCCACTGGTGTGACGGCTGCACAGACAGGCCTTTCTGCTGGTTGAATCCATGGGTCATTATTATTGGCATTTTAGTTGCACTAGAAGGCTCCCAACCAA
Source organism: Pelochelys cantorii (assembly GCA_032595735.1). NCBI lineage: Eukaryota > Metazoa > Chordata > Testudines > Trionychidae > Pelochelys > Pelochelys cantorii. The sequence goes on along the minus strand of CM064351.1, from coordinate 18,255,531 downwards.
GGCCAGCATCTCAGTGTGCCGGGCACTGCCCATACACAGCCCAGAGGACAGGCCTTGCCCTCACCAGTTCTGATCTGATGAGACAAGCCCATCTCGGCTGGGTCAGCGTGATCGTGGCCGCACTGCCTGTGCAAGGAAGAGAGCAGACACAGGGTCACAGCGCCCCCTCGGAGCTCCACTGGGCTCCACAGAGCAAGGGGTATGACAGACACAAAAGGACCTGCCCAGACAAAACTGAGTTTTCCCTCAGCCCAGAGTCACCAGAGCCTCGGCCCTTTGCTGCCATCAGCCCCTTCGAGACGTGCCACAAACCCAGCCCAGCATCAGAGACGCCATCTCCTGGCTCACCTGACGGGCTGCCCCATGAGATAATGCAAAGACAAGCTAACGCCAGCATGACTGTGGGTGGGCTCTGCTTTCCTACGCTGGCCTGGGGTCAAATACTCCCTCCAAAGCGATCACCCTCAGTTCTTATATCTGCTGAGGAAGGCCCAGGGTTTTGCATTTCAGAAGTTTTGCATCTCTCTTCTGTCTTTGCCTGCCTACTCTCTGCCCCCTCCCCGTGGACTGGGGGAGTAAGACGCAAGGAGATCCATGATCTGGCTGGGATTTCCCAAAGTCACTTGAAGTTAGGCCAAAGGCTCCCACTGCAGTATAAAGCGAGCTGGGTGGTCTCCTTGAATAGTTACAGGCAACTTTTGTTACCAGAAATGCCACATACTCACCGTGTGTCAGGAACAGAGGAATTAGTCTAAAGGATCAGGCCAGTGTTCATCTGGAGCCAATACCAAGTGCTTGAAAAGAAGGGTCCAGATTCATGCTAGTAGCAACCTAATGGTTACCTCTGGCATCGCCAAATGTTCCTCCCCAGCACATTTGGAATGGGAACAGGACCTCACCCCGTGCGAGCATGGCCCTGATTTGAGCCATAAACACAAAGGTCCGCATTTAGGGCGACCTCGCGGGATGGTGCATCTGGGTGCAGGGCTAATGATGGAGCTGCTGAGAATCGGATCTTCCTGTTTCCGCTTTGGAATTGGACTCGATTTCATGATGCCTTTAGGGATGTGATGAGGAGAAGTAGCCACCTGCTGGGATTTTCATAAGTGTCATTAGATTTGGCACCTAATTCCCTTGGAAATAATGGAAATTAGACACATCGCTGATTTTTTTTATCTAATTATATTAAAAAACAGGAGCAGAGTGTTCTTGAAAGATGGGCATATGTAGGGTGACCTCCCCCCGCCCCCAGGCAAACAGGACACTTCTTAATTGCAACTCTTGGCTCGGCAGAGTCTTTCATTCCAGCGCTGATCCCTTGCAGGTGTACGAGCCCAGCACTAGCATAGCAGCTCGTCAGCTCTTCCCCTCCGTGGGACTGGGAACTCAGAAAGCAGCAGGCCAGGGAACCACAGACCTTCTGCAGGAATCGAAAAGGAAAGAGAAATGCCCTGTGGGTTTCACAGGCGAGCGCAGCTGCAGGTGCAAATCAGAGCTGCCCGATCTCTCTCCTGCGGTGTTTTGCTGCCATCATTTGCTCACTGGCAGGGACAGCAACTGCCCTCGCATTCCCTGACAGCTCCCAGACATTGTACGGGGCACGGCAGGCGGCTACTGCTTGGCCCCTGCCTGCGTCTGCACGACCCCTGCGCTACGCACTTCCCTGCTCATCCCCCCAGCTCTGCAGCCTTAGCAGGCCACCGCCCCACAGGAAAGCCTGGCCACTCTCGACCACGGCAAGCCGGGGGCAGCTGGGGATTAGAAGCCAGATCGCCTCCCTCTCCCGGCAGCATGGTCACCAATAGCCCACAGGCACCAGGCAGCTCAAGAGATATGCCGTGGCTTGAAGAAAATCATGGGTTTGTTGCAGAATTATCTGTGGCTCTGAGGGGTGCCATGCACGGGGGTACAATGCTGTCTGAGTGGATTTTCTGGCTTCAAGTATCTGAGCCCGTCCTTCATGCTCTGTGTGCACCGGTTCCACATTTCGGCAGGGTGAAGCACCCATTGGGTGCGAGGGCCTCACAGAATGGCCTATTGTTGGAGGACAATGGGAGCTAGAAACTGGCCCACTTCTCTGGTATCATTACACATAGGACCACAGTTTTCTTGCAAGGCCAGGGTGAGCTGTGTGAAAACCCTCCTCCACCTGGCACACTCGCCACTTCGAAGCAATTCAGTGCAAGACAGTTTTATTTGGGAGTCTTTCATTCCAGCTCTCATACAATCAGAATCCCAGGGCTGGCAGAGCCATGGGGTCCAGCCCCCTGCCCAAAGCAGGACCAACCCCAACTCAGTCATCCCAGCCAGGGCTTGGTCAAGCCAGGACTTAAAAACCTCTAGGGATGGAGATTCTACCCCCTCCCTAGGGAACCCATCCCAGTGCTTCCCCACCGCCCCAGGGAAAAAGTTTTTCCTCATATTCAACCTAGACCTCCCCCACTGCCACTTGAGACTATTGCTCCCCATTTTTTCATCTGCCCCCACTGGGAACAGCCTCTCTCCAGCCTCTTTGGAACCCCCTGCAGGAAGCTGGAGGCTGCTCTCAAATCCCCCCTCACTCTGCTCTTCTGCAGACTAAACAAGCCCAAATCCTTCAGCTGCTCCTCACAGATCATGTGCTCCAGCCCCCTAATCAATTTGGTCGCCCTCCGCTGGACCCTCTCCAACGCGTCCACATCCTTCCTGTAGTGGGGGGCCCAGAACTGGACTCAACACTCCAGATGTGGCCTCCCCGGAGCCGAATAAAGGGGACTAATCACTTCTCTACATCTGCCAGCAGTGCTCCTCCTAATGCGCCCCCACGTGCACCACCTCATTCCCGAGAAACGCACCAAGCACAGCAGCTCTTCAGCTCTGTCTGCAGCCTTGTGCGGGTGGGGAAGGAAGCCGCAGGCTTTCAGCAGGAATTGAGAAGGGGAGAGAAACGCCCTGTGGGTTTCCCAAGTGACCGCAGCTGCAGGTGCACAGGAGAGCTGCCAGATCTCTGTGCCGCAGAGCGTCGCTGCTCTTGTACACTCAGCGGGGGGGCAGCATCTGCGTGAGCAACTTGCCCCCCCGCCCCACTCTCACTGCCTGGCCCTTTCCTGCTCCCAGAGGCCCTCTGTCTCCTCCCCCAGGTGCTGCCTCCCTCTGGAGACCCCATCCCTAAGGGTTTCATTTCCCCTCCCGGCCTCTGTAAGCCTCTGGCAGAGGAGTGTTAGAGGTCAGATCATCTCCTTCCCCAGCCGGATCTCTGAGATCAGACAGACATTGCGGGCTCCAAAGAGACACTGGGGCTGAAAAAACCTCATGGGGTGGTGCAGAATGCCCAGGGCCGGCTCTAGGTTTTTGACTGCCCCAAGCAAAACATTTTTTGGTCGCCCCCCCCCCCCTTGGCCCGCTGCTGCAGGACAGGCACTGAGGAGGAAAGCGCCCCTTTCACCTTGCGGCTCGTTGACTCCCACTGCGCCCTCTGGCCAAACCCAGCCTACGTCCTGTCTCCCCTCCACACACATCCCCGTCCACACACATCCCGACCGCCCCCCCCCCACTCACCGAACCCAGTTTCCACCTTCTCTCCCCTCCCAGGCAAACCCGACCCCTCAGTGACCGGACCCAGTCCGCCCCCCTCGTCTTTCCCCTACCTAATCCACCCTGCGCCCTCTCTTCCCTCCCAGCCAAACCCGATCGCCCCCCTCCCCACCGGACCCAGTCCGCCCCCCTCGTCTTTCCCCTACCTAATCCACCCTGCGCCCTCTCTTCCCTCCCAGCCAAACCCGATCCCCCCTCTCCCCACCGGACCCAGTCCGCCCCCCTCGTCTTTCCCCTACCTAATCCACCCTGCGCCCTCTCTTCCCTCCCAGCCAAACCCGATCCCCCCTCTCCCCACCGGACCCAGTCCGCCCCCCTCGTCTTTCCCCTACCTAATCCACCCTGCGCCCTCTCTTCCCTCCCAGCCAAACCCGATCCCCCCTCTCCCCACCGGACCCAGTCCGCTCCCCTCTCCCCCCTCCCCCCACTGACCAAACCCCGTCTCCTTTCCCTCTCCCCACCAAACCCTCGTGTCCCCTCCCCACAGCACGCGCGGAAAGGTCGGAGCGCCCTGGATGAACGTGGCACGGGTGCCCCTGGGGATGCGCGCGGACACAGCCGAGAAACGTCATGGGCAAGGCCAGGGGTTTGCGGCGCAGCTCCTGGAGCAAGGCAGCGACACCTCCCCTCCCCCTGCCACCCAAATCTCTGAGCTGGGACAGGGGGCCCCACTAATCCGAATTGCCACACACCTTGCCGCTCGCTCTGGGCATTGCAACGGGGCCGAATGCGCACACCCCGCCCGAGCCTGCTGCGCTCCCCGCCATGGGCACGCACCTGCCCGCTGCTGAGCGCCGCACGCCTGTGGATCCCGCCATCTGGGGAGCCGCGGCCAGGGCAGGTCACCCGCTAGCGAGAGATCCGCCACAGGCAGCGTGTTTCCTCCCTGGGTCTGCTGTGTGCGCACCCCACAGCGGGCCTCCAACGCGGGCAAGATCGGGGCGGCACGACCGCGCTGTCTCACCTCGGCCAAGCCCAGGGCGTGGAGCGGGGCCAAGGGTGGGCCCCAGCCGCTGCAGCATTCTCCCTCGCCGCCCGCGAAGCGAGCTTCCGTCCTGGGCAGCGAGCCCCGCGGGTGATGACAGCCGGGCCCGGGCTCACCTGAGCGGTGGGGCTCCCGGGCTGGCTTCGGGATGTGACAGTGACTCCCGCTGCATGGTGCCTGGAATGGGCTGGGATCCCCCACCAGGGCTGGCTTCAGTCAGGCCCCCATCAGCTGCCCTGCGAGCGTCCCCTGGCTGCCAGGCAGCTCTCCCCTCCCTCCGCGCCCAGCACTGAGGCGCTGACCCTTCTTCCCAGGCCGCCACGTGGGGCAGCAAGAGTGCGCGCTCCCCCTGCAGACCACCGGCTCCGCCGCCCCGCCCATTGCCCTCTGCGGCCACAGGCAGGCCCGCGTCCGGCGGTAAGGCTGGCCGGAGTGTGGCCCCCAGCCATGTGCCGCCCCAAGCAGGTGCTTGGTTTGCAGGTGCCTAGAGCCGGCCCTGAGAATACCTGAGGGGAGGGGGTGGTGTCCATGCAGAAATTCCTGGGGGGGGGGGGCGTGTCCTTGGAGAAATGCCTGTGGGGGGCGGTGTCCGTGCAGAAATGCCGTAGGGGGGGGGGAAATGTCCATGCAGAAATGCCGGGGGGCAGGGTGTCCGTGCAGAAATGCCGGAGGGGGGGGGGGAAATGTCCATGCAGAAATGCCGGGGGGCAGGGTGTCCGTGCAGAAATGCCGGAGGGGGGGGGGGGAATGTCCATGCAGAAATGCTGGGGGGGGGGGGACAGTGTCCGTGCAGAAATGCCGGGGAGGGGGAAATGTCCATGAAGAAACGCCTGGGGGTGTCCAAAGGCGCTGTGCTGAGGGGTGCAGTGTTGGCCGAGTGGTTTTTCAGTCTACAGCACTTTGTGACTCTGCTCCATGCTCCTCCAGACCTGAGTGCAGGGCTGGACCCTGCAGGGGCCTTCGGGGCCTAGGGCTAATGGAGGGGGGCTGGCAAAAAAAAACCCTAATTATCCAGCCTTGATGGAAAATATCCCAGGGCCTGGTCACTTTACATTGCTCTCAGAGAGCCATGCTCTGGGCAGGTCTAAGGCCTAACTGAGGTGGGGTGGGGGTGGGGGCTGCTGAGCTCTGGGGGCTGCCTGCTCCACCCCCACCCCATTCTCCCAAGGCCTTGCCACTTCTGGGAGCACAGATCCAACCCCCACTTTCCCAGCCCCCCCCCCCCACTAACTCTGTCAGCACCATATGCTGCTCCCTCCCCTTCCCATTGGCTGCTAACCCTGCTGTCTCCTCACTGGGACCTCCATTCCCGCCCCCACACCCAAACTCCCTCCCGGATCCTGTGCCGCTCACCCAGCTGGGAGCCCTCCCTGGATGTAAACTCACTCCAAGAGCCTGCACCCCTCACCTTCCCTAGCACCCCCCTGCACCCAGCACAACTTGATGTGAAGAAGACAAGCTCCAGTTGCAGCCCCAAAGCCACACGCCCCTCTGGGAAAAACTCAGCTCTTGCAAAGGACCGAGACCCAGGCCTGTTCGCAAGGAGCCCAACCCAGAGGACGGCTGAGGGACCTGGTGCTGTCTGTGTGCACCGGGGAAGAGCGATGCCAGGGGGCACCAGGGAACAGGCTGAGCCTGAGGGAGATTGTAGCAGAGGCAGCCTGGCCCTGGTCACTGTGTGCATCTCTTGAGCAGTAGTAGGTGGCCGTGTCGGCAGCTGTCAGTCTGTCCAGCTTCAGCCGGTGGAGCCGCTGGTGGAGGGGGTGAGCCGCCCTTGGAACGCCTGCGCGATGTGGGTGGTGTAACCGGTTCTGAAGGCTGCCAGCCAGACCAGACCTTTCCCAGGGGCCTGTCTTATCCAGTCCAAATGATGGTCATTGATGTTGCACCCGGCGATGACACAGTCCAGGGTGAGGGACTCGCCGGGTGCAGCCTGGGAGGAAGGGGGTGTGGCAGTGCGTTGGAGTTTTCCCGTCTCCTGCACCCCCGTAATGGCACGGACAGACTCCACCAGCCAGTAGAAGAGAGGGAGTTTATTGCTTCTCCAGGATACAGCACAGCACAGATGTCATCTGGTTACAGGGCAGGCCTAGGATGCCTCAGCCCCCCTTGAGATGGGGGAGACTGGGCCCCTAAATTCCAGCCCCTTTCCCTAGGCTGTCTCCTCCATGATCCCAGACAGAAACTAACCCACTCACTTCCAGCCCTGCCCCCCAGCCAGGGCTCCACTCCCCTTCTTCCCATTGTTCCGCTCCATGGGAGATACCTGTCTGACGAGTTTCGAAGCCCCCTTGCATAATGACTCATCCCCTGCCCTGCTGGGCCGTGCTGCAGCCAGCAGCCAGTGGAGGTTACTGACAACCCACTGCCCAGCACAGCAACCAGCAAGGTACCCCCCACTATGTCACAGGGGGCTGGGTTAACATGACTGCGGCCGAGACCAGAGAGATTGTTACAGCCCATCCCACAAGGGGGCTCCTCTCCCCTGCACCCCACATGTCGGGGGTGGCTGCCGGGAGCAGGGACAAACCCCAGCCTGTTTGAGCAGCACTGGCTAAAGCCATCAGCCCATCAGAGCTGCAGCACCAAAGCAAAGCCACCCCCCCAGACAGAGATACCAGGGAAAATAACCCTCCCACCCCCATGCAACAGGCTGCCCCTCGTGGCTCACCTGGAGGAGGCCCCAGGCCATAACACAAAGACAAGGGAACAGCGGCATCCCTGTGGCCTCCAGTGTCAGCACAGTGGGCAGGTGCCGGCGATTCGCTCCCCTCGCCAGGTGTCACCCTGGCTCTTACGTCCTCCCCGGCGGGCAAATGAAGTTGCATTTCAGAAATTTCCCTCCTCCTGATGGGTTTCCATGTCCCCTCCCCCACCCACCTATGGCCAGGAAACCAACAGGGATTCTGGGCCCCAGGCCCCCACCCCTCCTTTACCCAGGGCCAGAACCCCTCCCCCAGATATTCCAGGAGCGCTCCCTCGTTGACCCTGCCTGGTTGCAATCACTGTGCCCACCTGGCCTGGGCATCCCCTCACCTGCCACCAGCCTGGACCCCACACCAGCTGCAGCCATCTCCCCTTCCTTTACCAGACCCAACCCAGCCATGTTTCCACCCACCCTCCGCACCTTCTATCCCCCTTCGGACAAGGGATGGGGCAGGGATTGGGGCAATGGGGCTACTTACCACATGTGCTCACAGACAAGGATGGCAGAGCCCCAGGCCTGCTGGCCACTTCCTAGCTGGTGCTGCTGCCCCAGTGGCCAGACTCCATTGCATCCCCCTTCTCTGTGCCCCTCCCTTTCCAAGTTATGGAAAAGAGCCTCCATTCCCAGCACCTCCTGTTCTCCTGGCACAATCAAACCCCGGCCTTGTTTTAAGTTAGGGTAAGATCAAGCTGCCTGGCACATTTGGTGGTCCTAGCCCTGACTGTTTAGGAGGGTTCGTGGGCAATCGGACTCACAGACAGACACACCAGTCCCTAAAATCTTTAGAGCGATATATGTGCTTGCAAGGCAGGTGTGGGGAGGGGCAGGATTTTGTCCCATTCTGGGCTCCCCCGAAAACCGTATGAACCAGTCTCCTCTGACGAAGGGAGAGCAGGGAAAGGGGAGGAGGTAGAAGTGAATTACCTCAGGCCACCCCACAGAGCAAGAACAGAGAACTCGACTGGCCGGATTCCTAGCCCAGCGCTCTAGCCAGGAGCTGACAGTGCTGGCTGAGGCTGTGTTTGAGGGTAATGCTGCAAGATTCGTATCTTGAGGGAGATGTTCACCCCTGTGCAGGGGGTCCCCCCACGGCCTATTCAACCCCCAGGCCTTTTTCTGGACTTTGCCATTGGAGCCTTCCTGAGCACAGACTCAGGCAGGAGACTGGATTTCAGCAGAAACAGGAGAACCCCGGGCCCATGAGGTTATCGTAGGAGAGGAAGCTGCGAAGGGAGCACTGTGACTCTCTTGCGCAGTAGTAGGTGGCCCTGTCGGCAGCTGTCAGTCTGTTGATCCTCAGCCGGGCAGTGGAGCCGCTGGTGGAGGGGGTGACCCGCCCTTCGAATTCTTTAGCCGTGATGGTATTGTAACCTCTTCTGAAGGCTGTGACCCAGACCAGAGCTTTCCCAGGGGCCTGCCGCACCCAGTGGAGATGGTGGTTGTCGATATTATAGCCAGACACGACACAGTCCAGAGTGAGGGACCCGCCAGGCGCTGCCTGGGCTGAAGGGGGCTGGGTTAAGGTGACCACGGCCATGGAACCTGGGAAAGAAACACAAACAGAGGAACTGGCCTGTCCCACCCCACCTGGGCCAGGGAATCTCCCACAGGCCTTTCGGAGGCGGGGGCATGACACCTCGCTGGGGGGTGGTTGCTATGGAAACCCCCCAGAGACCGGCCCAAGCAGAAAAGCATCGGCCCCCTGACATGACCCGCCCCCGAGAGACGGGAAAAGCCCGACCTGAGAGGAGGCTGCACCGCGCCGCTCACCTGACAGGAGGCACCCGGCCATGATGCAAAGACAACGGAGCCACAACATGGCTGCTGCTGCCTCTGGCTCTCGCACTGGGCTGGTGTCAGCTCTTCCCGCTGACTGACGAGGCCCCGCTCAGCCCAGGGCCTTATATCCCACGAGGCAGACACAGGAGTTTGCATTTCAGAAATTTCCCTTCTCTCGTCTGCCTTCTGCCCCGCCCCTCCCGCCCGGGGCCATCCGTAGGATGGAGGGGCCCGGCCAGGTTGACGGCAGGCCGAGGGAGGTGACAAGTGTTTTACAGATGTGAGTTTACAGTCTTAGTGCCACCCCCATGAAATGGCAGAAAGGAAATTGTAACTCTGGGCCTGCCCACAATCCCAGTAAATACACAGGCTGGCAGGGCCTCCCTGGGGCTGGCACATGCTGTGAAAGGGCTTTGTGACCCCTTGACTGGCTCTGTCCCAGGCTCAGTGTCTGCTCCCAACTGGGAGAGGCTTTGTCCCTGGTGAGTTAGGCAGATCCCCTCCGGAGGAAGCAGAGCCACAGACCAGGGAGAGGAAATAAGGGACAGGAAAAAGTCCTGGCACAGAGCAAAACAGAGCTGGGATCAGAATCATTTTCTCCTTCCCCAAAATGAACTTTGCCACAGGGAAATAAAACTACATTTGAGTCTTTGCCCAAAAAGTGAAACAAGTCAATCTTGTAAAATTAAACCCAGACCAGATCCATTTTTACTTTCCATTTTTCTATTAAAAACACCCCCTATATTATGGAAGCTTTCAAAAAAGACCATGTCTGTTTTCTCAAAATTCACCAAACAACAAACAGTTAATATATTTAAAGGCCAAAAGGGAATATGGTGATCTTATAGTATGACCTCTTGTATAACAGACCAGATCTCTCAGGGTATGTCTACACTACAAAGTTAATTCGAAATAACAGCTGTTATTTCAAATTAACTTTAATAGCATCTATACATGCAAACCGCTATTTCGAAATTAATTCGGAATAGTGGAGCACTTATTTTGAAGTTGGTAAACCTCATTCTACGAGGAGCAACACCAGATTTGAAATAGCTATTTCGAATTGAGTGCTGTGTAGACACTTAATTCGAAATATAGGGGGCCTCCAGCCCTTCTCAGGGAGCCCTGGTGGCCACTCTGGGCACAACCAGGAAAACTTACTCTCTTCTCCCCCAGCCCCGGAGCCATTAAAGGAGTAGACCCTGGCCACAGTGCCTGTGCCAGCTCCATGCCTGCCAGCCCAGAGCCAGCAGTGGCCACCGGGGCCCCTGACCCAGTGGCCCCAAAACATGAGCCAGCAAGCCACTGGCAGCCAGCCCTCCACCGCTCCCCAGGAGCAGTCTGCCAGCTCCCAGGAGCCTGACAGGGGCTGGAGAAGGCGGGCGCCTTCCTGGTCCAGTGTGGAGATCATGGACCTTATTCAGGTTTGGGGGGGGGATGCCCCCAATGTCCATGATCTCCACACTAGATGGAGGAATGCAGCCGTCTATGGCAGGATAGCTGCCAGCCTGGCCACCAAAGGCCACATGCGAACCCAGGAGCAGGTTTGCATGAAAATCAAGTTGGTCTGGTGAGACCCCCAACCCTGAGCCCTGAGCTTCCCCTCCCCCTTCTTCCCCTTGCTTCCCCCTTCCAGCTCCCTCCTACCAGGTTTACCCCTCCCTTCTCCCACCCTCTCTCTTCCCTTCTCCCACCTCCTTTTCCCAGTCTCCCCAGAGGTTCATCCCCACCCCCAGTTTTGTTCAATAAACCCAGTTTCTATTTTTGAACATATTTGTCTTTTGTTTGACATCAGGAAGGGGGGCTAGGGAGGGGTAAGTGGAAGGACGTGAGGGAGGAATGGGGCACGAGCCCCCAGTGGGGAGGACTGGGGTGGCTCTGATGGCTCCTCGGGGTGGACGCTCTCCCTCAGGGCCTTCTGGATCCTGACAGCCCCCCGATGGACCCCCTGGATGGCAGCCTGCAGCAAGTGCAGCCGGGCTGATGGCAATGACCCCATGAGATGCACCGGCGTGCCTAGGGGCAGCTCTGGCTCCATGTGGTCGAATGCTGTGGTGTCCCAAGTGTGGGCACTCAGGGCACTCCAAGACAGGACTGCTTTGCTGTCCCTCATTGAGGTAGACAAGCAAGCGGGGAACCCTGAGAACTGTCTGTCCAGGGTGGGGGTAGGGTCCCTTTAAGCACAGAGCTCAGTTAGCCTCAGGCAGCAACCCCATACACTAAGTCCTAACCTGATGCCCTGCCAGCACTGGTTCTGGCCAGCCTTAACTTCGGTTCAGGGTCCACTCAGCGTGGACGTGCAAATAGCAAAACACTATTTCGAAATAGTTTTTGTGTATAGATGCATTATTTCGAATTAGTTTAATTCGAATTAACTATTTTGAATTAAGTTAATTTGAAATAGTGCTGTAGTGTAGACATACCCTTAGAGACTAAGAGCCAAAATAGCTGTGGATAGAGTGCAAAGAGCCATGTACTATATATTCGTTTTTATCTATGTCTATCTATCACACAAAATGTAGTGATAAAAATGACATTACAGGACATTTTAGACAAAAACCAATAAAAAAAGTCTCTAGTCACTTAAAAAAATCATGGCCAGTCCATAGATGTTCAGAGAACTTGACAAGGAGCTTTGTCAAGTTACAAAAAAACCTTTGAAAATAACAGTAATATTCTCAGGCTAAAAATAAGCATCCCCACCATGGATTTTAAATTTAACGCTACTGCCCTATTATGTCCTGTGAGTTTTTAAAAATTAAACTGAACTGAGAAGTAAATTAGCACAATTTGAAGTGCCTGTTTCACTCCAGCTTGTTAATCTCTGGAATGGTTTCCTCATTTTTTTTAACTTATGAAGATTATGGCTTTTTTATTGTTCTAAAAATTCAGGTCTGTCCCAGACTGCAAATATGAGAGGTTCAAAAACAAGAAGGGAGAGACTCATTTTGCAGAATAATTACTTCAGCCTAGCAAACAATAGCCTTTGAATTTTCTTTAAAGAAACACAGTGTACATGCTGATTCTTTTTTTGCCCTTGGAATTTAAATATGACATCTGTGTTTGCTGCCTTATTCTGCATCCATGAAGACTTTGAGTTAAAGGTCTCACTTTCCCCCCGTCACATTACTGGATTTTAAGGGGAGCAGCCAGATCACTGCTGCACCCATGAGGGGGTGTTTGCCCCAAAGTCTGTACAAAGGGGGCCATGTGAGTTGCCAAATGAAAGCTTATGTTCTACTGATTCTGTGTACGCTATTAATGTACTTGTGTGATTTCTGTATGTGGAGTTATGAATATGGATTTTGTGCTGCTATTGGGCCTGGACTGCCAGTCGCGAGGAAGGAATGGCCAGTGAATGACTATGCTAACTAGCATGGCCCCAAGGACAATGGCTCTCAAGGTGCCCAATACACACCTGAGGAATGCGTCTGGAAACCTGCATGCCAGTCAGTGTCCCGTGGCTGCTGGCATGGGACACAGGGATAGGTCGCTTGGCCATGTGACCTGCTCCAGCTCGGAAGATACCAGGAATATTGCCTCCAGTGCCATGAGCCAGACTCCATTTTGTCTTCGATTCTGCCACTGATACCAGATGCAGCCTTGTGAGGGACAGAGCCGGGAAGGATTGTCGACCCATCCTGACACACGATGTACAGCAGAGACTTTTAAAATAGCGGTTTGTAACATCTCTGCTGAGAGCCTGCATCCAGAACTTGGTGATTGGTGCATGTGATGTATTCTCCTTAACGACCTTACTCTCATACTTTTCTTTCTTTTATTAATAAACCTTTAGATTTTAGATTCTAAAGGATTGGCCCAGCGTGATCTTGTGGGTAAGATCCAGAGTGTAAATTGACCAGGGATTTGTGGCTGGTTCTTTGGGACCGGGAGAACCCGTTCAGGGTAGGCCAGATTGGATTCTATAACCCCTTACCTGTGTTAGGCCTGGGGCTGACTGTGGCACAGGGAGAGCTAGGCTGTCTGAGGGGTTTTGCTCCTGAGGCTTCCTGCTGGCCAGATTGGCAGCTGAAGTGCTCGGTGTGACTGGATTGTGGCCTATTTGGGAAGGTCTCTAGTCAGGAGTTGTAAGGAGCCCTGGTTTTGAGCAATTCGCCCTGAGCGGACACCCTCAGCGGTGCCCAGACCCGGCCCGGTCCATCACCCCCCTGCAACTCTAGCCCAATGCCCCTCCTCTCCCCCAGAGCCAAGGGAACCCCAGCCCCCCTACTCTAAACCAATGTCCTCCCTCTCCCACAGAGCCGGGCACCCCCACGACCCCTACTCTAACCCAATGCACTCACCTATCCGCCAGAGCCAGGCATCCCCAGCCTCCCACTGTAACAAAATGCCCCATCGCTCCCTCAGAGCCAGGCAACCCCAGCCACCATCACCCGGGTCAAACCCAATGCACCCTCCCCTCCCCGAGAGCCAGGCACCCCCCCCCACTCTAACTCAATGCTTGCATCTCACTGGGGCCGCTGCCGCCTCAGCCAGGCGCTAGGGCAAGTGCGCAGAGCGGCCCTGAGCAGTCGGGGTACATGGCTCTGAACTAGCAAGAGCTGCATTTCTTTGAGCAAAGGGCCCCATGCGACTTGAAAGCCGCGGGTTGGCCATCCCTGGTCTAGACCATCCCTGACAGGTGTCTGTCTAACCTGCTCGGAAATATCACCAAAGATGGAGATTCTACAACCTCCCTGGGCAATTCATTCCAGTGTTTGACAGGTAGGAAGTTTTTCCAATGTCCAGCGTGAACCTCCCTCACTGCAATTTGTTTATACCTCGTTCACAAAGCATTTAGTTTGGGAAGCTCTGCAGTCTTCTTTTATAGCGTTCAACTGCAAGTATTCACTAAGACCCAAAAATTGTTCGTATTTCCCAAGTATCTCTTTTGTTGTCAACTTGGCCAGAACTGGACATTCCTTGCACTTCATCACATTTATATTCCATGCGTCCTACTAAAGCAGGGCCAACACAGCTGGAATGAGCAACCCCACTTTTTCAAACACGATTTCTTACACAACAGTAGCTTTCGACGACAGCCCCAGAGACATTTCACAAAGGAGAAGATGAAGATTGCCGAGGCGGACTCACTTGTGAAACACAAGTTTCATTTTTGTAGTGTCTGGTTTTGGCCAAAATTGTTGACATGCTCAAATAACTTGGTAGCTGAGATAAGATTTCTCTTTGCCTCTGACAGTATATTGATTATTTATATTACCTCAGCAACCAGAAAGCTCAGTCCTGGGCCAGACAAATACAGCACAAGGTGGTTCATCATAATCTAAAACAAGACACTGCATCTGGCTGCAGACTGAGGCCCAGGGTGTGCAAGAAACCGAGGTGCACCCACAAGTTGGAAAGGAAACACTTTCGGTTGTACGTTCCAGGGAGATCGAAAGCCCTTGTGGGTTTCACAGCTGACAGGCGCTACAGATGTTCAGGGAAGCTGGCAGTTCTCTCTCTTCTGTGAACCTTTGCTGCCATCATGAGGCCAGTACAAACATCGTCTCTCAGCTTCGCTCTGTATTTTAGAAATGTGCATCAGGACACATGCCCAGATCCCCTTAAGATTCAGTCCCAGGTGGGTATCTACCATCGGCTTCTACTCCTTTGTAGCCCCCTGCCCTTGCATAAGATCATACATTAGAATGGCCACATGGTATCAGAGCAAAGGTCCATCTAGCCCAGTGACCGGTCTGCCTACAGCAGCCAATGGCAGGTGCCCCAGAGGAAATGAACAGAAAAGGGAATCTACACGTGATCCCTCCCCAGTTGCCCATTTCCAGCTTCTGACAAACCGAGGCTAGGGACACCATTCCTACCCATCCCAGCTAACAGCCACTGATGGACCTAATCTCCATGAATTTATCTAGCTCTTTTTTGAACCCTGTTAAAGTCCTGGACTTCGCAACATCCTCTGGCAAGGAGTTCCATGGGTTGACTGTGCTTTGCATGAAGACGTACTTCCTTTTGTTTGTTTTAAACCTGCAACCTATTTACCTGCCAAGCAAGGAGCAGTCCATTGTCAGTACAGACCGGATGACTTAGTCCCAGTAGGCAGCGGGGCTAGGAGAAGACAATTCCGTGTTCAAATCAGGGTGAGGTGTCATGGTAGCCAGTTCCGGTCCACAGACTTCGGTGGGTAGCTGTTCTCTGCCCCAGGCTGCAGAGGCCTGAGGAAGTCAGCGTGAGCCTTCACCAGGTTGCATGCGTGAGTGTGAGGTGCAGGCACCACACGGGCTGCATGTGCTGGTCAGCCCACCTGCTGCAACCTTCTGCAGCAGCGGGCAAGATGGCCAGCCAGGTTGAGAGACCGTGACTAGCCCTGTACCCACCCCCGGCACTCCTGCTGCAGGCCTGCAGGCCCCATCACCCCCACTGGCCTCTCATGTACCCCCCAGGGACTGGGAGCGAGGTAGGAAGCAGGAGACAGACCCTGGCCTGGATTAGGTCAGACCTGAAGCTCAAAATGATCCTTCTTGCAGTGAAAAGCCCCAACACGTTATTCTGTGTGTGTCAGTCACAGGGAGAGGCTGCAAACAAACCCTGGGGCCATGGGGCCTGGCTAATGGGCAGGAGGGCGAGGTCGCTGCTCCCCGTCCCCCACAGAAGCCACAGGGGGGGAGAAACCTCAGAGCCCTGACCCTGGTCCCCCGCTGAAGTGCAGGAAGCCCCAGGACCTGGATCCCTGCTGCATCTGGGGCCATGGCCAAGACCTTCTCCCATTTTGGGGAGGGGCCATCCAGGGGGAGTAAGGAGCAAAAGAGGTTACGGGGCCACAGTACTGGGGTGGAATTGAGAGGACACCGGATGGAACAGGGGCAGGCTCTGCCCACAGGAAAGGGGCAAAAAGGGGGTGGAACAGGGGCAGAACTTTAGTCAGAAGGGGTAGGGAGGGCCCCCCCAATAGCCCCAGTCCCCAGGACAGTGTAACCCGCCTCTGTGCACACATGCACAGTGATGAACAGTCCTTCCTTCCAAGAATCAGACAACGGAACAAGAGTCCTGGGCCAAGGTCTCACTTGGGCTCCGTGGTTGCGCCTGGACCAGAAATGCCGGGATTTGCCGCACAATGACTAAGCTGGCACTCCTATGGCCTCCCAACTCACCGCAGCTGGGAGACATTGCAAGGTCCCTTTTGCTGGGGCGGAGCAGAAGGCCTGTGCCAAACCCCCAGATCCCCACCAGGCCCCCCTGCAGATGTGTTGGGATTCCAGGGGCGCACAGACACTTTGATGGACCTGCTGCCGTGGGGGTGAATTTCCTGCCACCAGAGGGATGTGCTCAGTGAGGCAGAGACGGGCTCTGGGGGATATTGTAGGAGAGGAAGCCAGGCGCCAACCACTGTGCCGGGTGCAGTAGTACGTGGCCGTGTCTGCAGCTGTCAGCCGGTCTATTGTTAGCCTGCCCGTGGTGCCGCTGGTGGACGGGGTCACACGCCCTTTGAATTCCTCAGCGATGTAGGTGGTGGCGCCCGTTTTGAAGGCGGCTATCCACAGCAGGTCTCTGCCCAGGCTCTGGCGGACCCAGTGCATGTGGTGGTCGTTAATATTGTACCCAGACACGACGCAGTCCAGCGTGACGGACGCTCCGGGCTTCGCAGAGGCAGCGCTTGGCTGGGTCAGCGTGACGGCCGCCGCGGAACCTGGGATAGACAGAGAAGGGTGATTGGATGGGAACGACCAGGCCAGATCCCTTCCCCCCCAGCCACGGCGCCGCACCTGCCCCGGAGCACCACACCAGGATGCAGACAGAGCCTAGGAGCAGCATGCTGGCCAGCAGAGCCTTGCTTCTGACAAGTCCAGAGGGCGAGGTGTGGACGTGGTCAGCTCTGCCCCGTGGCCATCCGGGGCATTTTTAAATAATCAGCGCCAGGCAAATGTATTTGCATTCGCATTGAATCCCAGGGGAGGGATTTCCCTGTGGAGGGGAGAAAAGAAATAGTAATTCTCTAGAGCGTAGCACGATTCACATTCCCTGGGGCGAGTGTGCAAGGCACGTGGATGTGCTGCCGAGACCTCTATCACACCCGACTAAAACGGGCCTGCAAAGGAGGAACATGGATCCCCTGGGAGGCCCAGAGGGGGAGCCCTGTTAGTCTGCAACTTTAAAAACAGCCAGCCATCCTGTGGCACCTTGGAGGCTCACACAGATATATAGGTCATGTCACCAGCTTTGTGAGCAAAACCCACCTCCTCAGATGAAATATCATCCAGTCGGATGTCCTGTGTTACTCAGCTCAGAGAACTGCTCCCAAACAGTTCCTTTCAAACTGGAGCAGGGGTGGTCAAATACCGGCCCGCGGCCTGGTTCTGGTCTGCCAGGGTTAGCCCATGGTGGGCCCCACAGCGCCGTATTTACCTGTGCCTCCACAGGCAGGGGATCACAGCCCCTATTGGCTGCAGATTGTCACTCCTGGCCAATAGGAGCTGGGATCGCCCATAGCTGTGGAGGCGCAGGTAAATACAGAGGCAGCAGCCTGCTAGGAGCTAAACCTGGAGAATCACTGAGATTTTATCACTGAACTAGAGCAGATCTTTACCCAACATCCAGCCTTGATTGTTCGATTGCCATTGATGGAGAATCCCCCACTGCCCTTGGTAAATGGTGGTCCCCATAGCATTATGTGACACAAGAACACAGCAATTGTGAAACGACATCAGAATGCCAGGTCACCCCCCTGTTACCTGTGCACTAGGAATTCCCAATTCCTAGTGTCTAAGGGATGCTTCAGAGCTAGAATTGGGTGGACACCAGTCAGTGGGAACAACGTAGCTCAGACACATAGGGTGAGTCTTCACAGCCCAGGTATTTCAATATAACTGACGTTCTTTCGAAAGAACAATGCGAGCGTCTACACAGCAATTCTGTTCTTTAGAAATGAATACATTTGAAATAACGAGCAGCTTATTCTGACTTCTGTAAATCTCATTGCACAAGGAATAACGCCTATTCCAAGATATCTATTTCGGAATAGCTGCAGTGTGGGCACTCCACTGATGCTATTCAGAAATAGCTCCTCCCCAGGGCCGTTCAAACTAATTACTGCCCAGTGCCTCCTGGTGCTCTAAATCAAGGGGAGCCTACCTCGAACTCATTTTGAGGCTTCTCTGTAGTGTAGATGTGCTATTTCGAAATAAGGTCTTTCGGAGTATTTCTTCCAGAATAGCTTATTTCACAATAAGTGCGCATTGTAGACTTACACCCAATAACAAAAGAAAAAGTCCCGGCACAGAGCAAAACAGAGATGGGCTCAAAATCACTTTCTTCCTTTCTCCTTCTCCAGAATGAATTTTACCACAGGAAAAGAAATTACATTGGATTGTTTGCCAGTAGCCCAAAAAGTGAAACCAATCATTCTTGTCAAACTGAACCCAAACCAGATCCACTTTAACTTTCCATTTTTCCATTAAGAAAACTATATTATGGAAGCTTGAAAAAAAGACCATGTCTGTTTTCCCAAAATGAACCAAATAACAAACCATCAATAGATTTCAAGGCCAAAAGTGAATATTGTGATGTTCTAGTATGACCTCTTGTACAACAGGCCAGATCTCTCACTTTTTATTTCTGCATTCACTTGTTCCTTTAGAATCAGAGAAAAATAGAACTGGAAGGGAGCTTGAGAGGTCACTTAGTCCAGTCCCCTGCCCTCACGGCAGGACCCAGCACCATCCCTGACACGTGTCTGTCCAACCCGCTCATAAATATCTCCAGGGATGGAGATTCCACAACCCCCCAGGCAATTTATTCCAGTGTTTAACCCCCGACAGGTAGGAAGTTTTTTCCTAATGTCCAACCTAAACCTCCCTTGCAGCACTTCAAGCGCATTGTTTATACCTCTTTGAGAAAACATTTATTTTTCAGGACTCTCTGCAGTCTGCTTTTATAGTCTCAGGGGGTAGCCGAGTTAGTCTCTACAGGATAAGCTTAAAAAACAACAAATAGTCTGGTAGCACTTTATGGACTAACAAATCTATAAAGGGCTACCAGACTATTTGTTGGTTTTTAAGTTTATTCTTTTATAGCGTTCAACTATGAGTATTCAGTGAATCCCAAAACTTGTTCCTATTTCCCAAGTATCTCTTTTGTTTTCAACTTGGCCAGAACCGGACATTCCTTGCACTTCATCACATTTATATTCCACATGTCCCATTAAAGCAGGCCCAACACAGCTGGAATGAGCAACTCTACATTTACAAACACGATTTCTTACACAACGGTAGCTTTCGATGACAGCCCCAGAGACATTTCACAAAGGAGAAAATGAAGATCGCCGAGACGGACTCAGTTGTGAAACACAAAAACATAACAAGTTTCATTTTTGTAGTGTCTGCTTTTGGCCAAAATTGTTGACGTGCTCAAATAACGTGGTAGCTGAGATAAGATTTCTCTCTCCCTCTGACGGTATGTTGTTTATTTATATTACCTCAGCAACCAGAAAGCTCAGTCCCGGGCCAGACAAATACAGCACAAGATATTTCCGCACAATCTAAAGCAAGAGACAGCATCTGACTGCAGACTGAGGCCCAGGCTATGCAAGAAGCCGAGGTGCACCCACTAGTTGGAAAGGAAACACTTTCAGTGGTACGTTCCAGGGAGATCGAAAGCCCTTGAGGGTTTCACAGCTGACAGGCGCTACAGATGCACAGGGACGCTGGCAGTTCTCTCTCTTCTGTGAACCTTTGCTGCCATCGTGAGGCCAGTACGAATGTCATCTCTCATTTCTGTATTTTAGAAATGTGCATTTGTCTGTCTGTTCATCTGTGAGTCTGTTCAACAACTCCCCCTAAACGATAAGAGCTAGGACTACCAAATGTGGTAGGCCGCTTCCTCTTATCCTAATGTAAAGCAAAGTCAGGGATTAGCTGTGCCGGGACAAGGGGATGTTCCTGGAATCTGATTTATATGTGTTATATTTGTTTAAAGACATGTTTAATGCAGCGGTAGCAGCCACGATACCACACTTGGGACTCATTCATTGTAAATTGGGAAATAGGTTTGTACGCAGGGGCCCCTCCCAGGTGCACAGGAGGACACAGGCTGTCACTTCACTTTGTGGATGTGTGTCACACCCCAGAACAGAAGCAGAGTGTCCTGATTCCTGCCCCGGGGCCTGGGTTGCCCACGGTGCTGCTCCCTGAGCAGGGCCTGAAGTGAAGAACACAAGGTCCAGTTGTAGAACCCAAAGCCACATGCCCCTCCGAGAAAAATTCAGCTCTTGGGAAAGGACCAAGACTCAGGCCTGTTCGCAAGGAACCCAACCCTGAGGATGCATGAGGGTCCCTGGTGCTGTCTGTGTGAGCAGGGGGAAGGGTGATGCCCGGGGGTGATGGGGAACAGGCTGAGCCTGAGGGAGATTGTAGCAGAGGCAGCCTGGCCCTGGTCACTGTGTGCATGTCTAGCCCAGTGCTCTAGCCAAGAGCTCACAGTGGCAGTATTTTAGGGTAAGGCCGTGAGATCAGTTTCTTGAGGGAGATGTTCAGCCCTATGCAGGGAGGGCCCCCCCCCCAGTCTACTGAACCCCAGTCCTTATTCTAGGGGTTGCCCTGGGACCCTTGCCAGGTGCAGGCTCGGGCAGAGGGCTGCGTTTCAAGCAGAGACAGGAGAAACCAGGGCCGTGGGGTTATTGTAGGAGAGGAAGCTGGGAAAGGAGCACTGTGGAGCTCGTGAGCAGTAGTAGGTGGCCGTGTCAGCAGCTATCAGTCTGTCGATCCTCAGCCGGCCGGTGGAGCCACTGGTGGAGGGGGTGAGCCGCCCTTGGAACGCCTGCGCGATGTGGGTGGTGTAACCAGTTCTGAAGGCTGCCAGCCAGACCAGACCTTTCCCAGGGGCCTGTCTTATCCAGTCCAAATGATGGTCATTGATGTTGTACCCAGCGATGACACAGTCCAGGGTGAGGGACCTGCCAGGCGCTGCCTGGGCGGAAGGCGGCTGGGTGAAAGTGACCGCGGCCGCGCCACCTGTGAAAGAGAGAGAGCAGAGAGATTGTTACAGCCCATCCCGCAAAGGGGCTCATCTCCCCTGAACCCCACATGTTGGGGGCGGCTGCTGGGGGCAGGGACAAACCCCAGCCTGTCTGAGCAGCACTGGCTAAAGCCATCGGCCCGTCAGAGCTGCAGCACCAAAGCAAAGCCCCCCCAGACAGAAATACAAGGGGAACAATAACTGCCCCCTGCCCCGTGCAACAGGCTGCCCCTCACGGCTCACCTGGGAGAAGGCCCCAGGCCATAACGCAAAGACATGGAAACAGAGGCATCCCTGTGGCCTCCAGTGTCAGCGCAGTGGGCGGGTGCCAGCGATTTGCTCTCCACACCGGGTGTCACCCCGGCCCTTATATCCTCCCAGGCAGACAAATGAATTTGCATTTCAGAAATTTCCCTCCTCCCAATGGGCTTCTGTCTCCCCTCCCCCACCCACGTGTGCGCGGGTATGACCAGGAAACCAGCAGCGATTCTGGACCCCAGGACAGAAATCTCAGCGGGCCCCCAACCCCTCCCTCAGCCGGGCCAGAGCCCCACCATCCCGAGAACTGCTGAGTGCTCCTCCAGCATGCAGAGGCCACCCTGGGGGTCGCAATCCCTGCACCCACCTGCCCTGAGGAACCCCTCCCCTGCACCTACCCAGCCCAGCCCCACACCAGCCATCTGCAGCTGCCCCCCCTCCTGAGGGCTCAGGGTGGGTGGGTCCCATCCAGTGGGACTTCCCGCCCCCCTCCCGTCCAGAAGGGGCCTTCTCTCCCCCCAAGCCCACCGGCTGGCAGGGGCTTCTTTGATCCCCACCTGCCGCCCAGCAGGGTAGAGCAACAGCCTAGCTGGCCACTCCCTGGGGGCCTGGCTGTGCCCAGTGTTCACTC
Organism: Pelochelys cantorii; assembly: GCA_032595735.1. NCBI lineage: Eukaryota > Metazoa > Chordata > Testudines > Trionychidae > Pelochelys > Pelochelys cantorii. The sequence goes on along the minus strand of CM064351.1, from coordinate 18,233,628 downwards.
TGCACTTCGCTCTCCCCTGCAGGCTCGCTGCCCCCAGTGGCCATTCTCCTATCATGCCCCTCCCCTCTCTGCCCTCCCTTTCCTGTTATAGATGATCCATTCTCTACAGTCAAGCCCTTAGATACAACCACATCTGCTCCAGTCCCACTGACAGAGACCAAAACCTTCAAGATCTCTACCAAGCATTCGTAAAACTCAGTTACCCACCAGGGGAAGGAAAAAGAGCGATTGAAAGGGCCAGGCTACTTCTCAATGGGCCCAAGAAAATCAAGAATAGGACACCACAATAGGACACCAGCTACAGCCCCCAACTCAAACCCTTCCAAAGCATTATCAATAACCTACGACCTATACTGGAACAGGATGCTACACTCCGAGAGACTCTGGGTGACAAACCTATACTCTCCTACAGACAATCACCTAACCTCAGGAAGGTTCTTACCAACAACCACAGGGCATACCACAATAAAACTAACCCTGGAACTTTCCCTTGCAACAAACCCCGTTGCCAGCTTTGTCCATATATTTACTCTGGAGACACCATCGCTGGATCTAACCATGTCAATTATACAATCAAGGGCTCATATTCCTGTATGTCCAGCAATGTGATAAATGCCATCATGTGCCAGCAATGTCCCTCTGTGATGTATATTGAACAAACTGGTCGGTCACTTCGCCAGACAATCAATGCTCACAAATCAGACATCAGACATCCCCATACAGAAAAACCCATTAGCCTACATTTTAATCAAAGTGGCCATTCCCTTAAAGACCTAATAACATGTGTCTTACTACAAAGAAACTTTAACACCAGATTACAGAGTGAGACTTCAGAACTCTTTTATGCTAAAATTTGACAGGTTGCGAATGGACCTTAATTTAGATGATAATTACCTTACACATTACAAAGACAGCCTCCCCAGCTTTGGATATTCGTAGTAACTCCAGATAATCCACTTAACTGACACTTACAATAAGCAATTTCCTCCTTCCTTCTCCCTCCCCCCCCCCCCATGCTATGTATCTGATTCGTTACTGTATATTTTGCTTACTCTTTCATTGTATCCCTCCGGGTATGAACTAGCCACCCTAGTTCAAACTTTGCAGGAGGAGTAACGATAGTTCGAATTAGGAGCTTTAATTTGAACTACCTATCCCGTACCACGTGTAGCCGCGGGCAGGTAGTTCAAACTACGGGGCATTTAAAAATGGCGGTGCCCGGGAACATGCAAATAAAGCCTGGGATATTTAAATCCCAGGCTTCATTTGCAAGTTCGAATGACTACATTAGCCACCCTAGTTCGAACTAGGGTGGCAGTGTAGACATACCATCTATTACATAATGGTCATGCCATTTCACTTTCAGAATATGATCTGAAGAAATGGGTCTGCCCCACGAAAGCCCATCACCTAATAAACCATCTTGTTAGTCTTTAAAATGCTGCAGGACTGTTCTTTTTGTTGTACCAAGATCAGACTAACACAGCTATTTCTCTGTTACTTTAGTCCCATTCCCGGCACTTCTGGTTTTCCTGGCACAACTAGTCCCTGACTTGCTTAAGTCAGGATCAGAGGAAGCTGCATAAAATGTGGTGGTCCTGCCTCTTACTATTTTGGAGAAGTTCCTGAACAAATAGACTGACAGTCACACAGACAGACAGACAGACAAACAGACATAAAATCCATAAAATAAATAGAAAGATACATCTGATTGCAAGGCAGATGTGGGGAGGGGCAGAATATGGTCCCATTCAGGGCTCCACTAAAAATCATATGAATCTGTGTCCTCTGACAGGGGATGCTCAGGGAAAGGGAAGGAGGTAGAAGTGAATTACTTCAGGCCACGCCGCAGAGCAATAGCAGAGAACTCGACCGGCCGGATTCCTAGCCCAGCGCTCTAGCCAGGAGCTGACAGTGCTGCCTGAGGCAGTGTTTGAGGGTAACGCTGCAAAATTAATTTCTTGAGAGAGACGTTCTCCCCTGTGCAGGGGACTCCCCCCATGGCCTATTTAACCCCCAGGCCTTATTTTAGGAGCTTCTCCGGGAGCTTTCCCAGTTGCAGGCTCAGGCAAGGGGCTGGATTTCAGGCAGAGGCAGGAGAACCCAGGGCCCATGAGGTTATCATAGGAGAGGAAGCTGCGAAGGGAGCACTGTGATTCTCTTGCGCAGTAGTAGGTGGCCGTGTCTGCAGCTGTCAGTCTATCGATCCTCAGCCGGGCAGTGGAGCCGCTGGTGGAGGGGGTGAGCCGCCCTTGGAACGCCTGCGCGATGTGGGTGGTGTAACCGGTTCTGAAGGCTGCCAGCCAGACCAGACCTTTCCCAGGGGCCTGTCTTATCCAGCTCAAATGATGGTCATTGATATTGTACCCGGCAACGACACAGTCCAGAGTGAGGGACCCACCAGGCACTGCCTGGGCTGAAGGGGGCTGGGTTAAGGTGACCGCAGCCATGGAACCTGGGAAAGAAACACAAACAGAGGAACTGGCCTGTCCCACCCCACCTGGGCCAGGGAATCTCCCACAGGCCTTTCCGAGGCGGGGGCACGACACCTCGCTGGGGGGTGGTTGCTATGGAAACCGCTCAGAGACCGGCCCAAGCAGAAAAGCATCGGCCCCCTGACATGACCCGCCCCCGAGAGACGGGAAAAGCCCGACCTGAGAGGAGGCTGCACCGCGCCGCTCACCTGACAGGAGGCACCCGGCCATGATGCAAAGACAACGGAGCCACAACATGGCTGCTGCTGCCTCTGGCTCTCGCACTGGGCTGGTGTCAGCTCTTCCCGCTGACTGACGAGGCCCCGCTCAGCCCAGGGCCTTATATCCCACGAGGCAGACACAGGAGTTTGCATTTCAGAAATTTCCCTTCTCTCCTCTGCCTTCTGCCCCGCCCCTCCCGCCCGGGGCCGTCCGTAGGATGGAGGGGCCCGGCCAGGCTGACAGCAGGCCAAGGGAGTGACAAGTGACAAGATGTGAGTTTACAATCTTAGCACCACCCCCACGAAATGGAAGAAAGGAAATTGTAACTCTGGGCCTGCCCACAATCCCGGTAAATACACAGACTGGCAGGGCCTCCCTGGGGCTGGCACATGCTGTGAAATGGCTTTGTGACCTCTTGACTGGCTCTGTCCCAGGCTCAGTGTCTGCTCCCAGGTGGGAGAGGCTTTGTCCTTGGTGAGTTAGGAAGATCCCCTCCGGAAGCAGCAGAGCCACACACCAGGGAGAAGAAATACGCTCTTTGGAGTATTTCTTCCAGAATCGCTTATTTCAAAATCTGTGGGCAGTGTAGAGGTACCGCCAATGACAAGAGAAAAAGTCCTAGCCCAGAGCAAAACAGAGCTGGGATCAGAATCACTTTCTCCTTCTCCAAAATAAAATTTTTCCAGAAAGGAAAAAAAATTACATTTGATTCTTTTCCAGTACCCTAAAGTGAAACCAATCATTCTTGTAAAACTAAACCCAAACCAGATCCATTTTTACTTTCCATTTTTTATTAAAAAACCTATATTATGGAAGCTTTCAAAAAAGGTTATGTCTGTTTTCCAAAAAATGACCAAATAAACAGTTAATAGATTTCAAGGCCAAACGGGAATATAATGATATTCTAGTATGACTTCTTGTACAACAGACCAGATCTCTCACTTTTTATTTCTGCATTAACTTATTCCTTTACATGCATCTGACGAAGTGGGTCTTTGCCCACGAAAGCTTATGCTCCAACACTTTGGTTAGTCTCTAAGGTGCCACAGGACTCCTCGCCGCTTATTCCTTTAGAATCAGAGAATCAAAGATCACCAGAACTGGAAGGGACCTCGAGAGGTCATCGAGTTCAGTCCACTGCCCTCACAGCAGGACGAGCACTGTCTAGACCAAGGTTTCCCAACCTATGGGTCAGTACCCAAATATGGGTTGCCTATACATTTCAAAAGGGTTGCCAAGTGTCTGTCCAGGTGGCTCTCACCCCCTCTTCCACCCATTTTTGAATTGTGTTGGGTCACCAAGTCTTCCTGAATTGTCAAAATGGGTCCCCATCTGGAAAAGGTTGGGAACCGCTGGTCTAGACCATCCCTGACAGGTGTCCATCTCCAGAGATGGAGATTCCACAACCTCCCTAGGCAATTTATTCCAGGTAGGAAGTTTTTCCAATGTCCAACCCAAACCTCCCTTGCTGCACTTTAAGCCCATTGTTTATATGATTTGACACAGCATTTATTTCAGGAAGCTCTGCAGTCTTCTTTTGTAGCGTTCAACTGCAAGTGTGCACTGAGTCCCAAAACTTGTTCGTATTTCCCAAATATCTCTTTTGTTTTCAGGTTGACCAGAACTGGACATTCCTTGCACTTTATTACATTTATATTCCACGCATCCCACTAAAGCAGGCCCAACACAGCTGGAATGAGCAACTCTACATTTACAAACATCATTTCTTACACAACGGTAGCTTTCGACGACAGCCCCAGAGACATTCACAAAGGAGAAAATGAAGATCGCCAAGACGGACTCAGTTGTGAAATACAAGAACATAACAAGTTTCATTTTTGTTGTGTCTGGTTTTGGCCAGAAATGTTGACAACTTCACAGCTGAGATAAGATTCCTCTGTCCTTCTGATAGAGTATTGTTTATTTATATTACCACAGCAACCAGAAGACTGGGCCAAAAAATATAGCACAAGATATTTCCGCACAATCAAAGGCAAAACACAACATCTGCAGACTGAGGCCCAGGCTATGCAAGAAGCCAAGGTGCACCCACAAGTTGGAAAGGAAACACTTTCAGTGGTACGTTCCAGGGAGATCAAAAGCCCTTGTGGGTTTCACAGCTGACAGGCACTACAGATGCACAGGGAAGCTGGCAGTTCTCTCTCTTTTGTGAACCTTTGCTGCCATCATGAGGCCAGTACAAACATCATCTCTCATGTTTGCTAGGTATTTTAGAAATGTGCATCTGTCTGCCTGTCCATCTGTGAGTCTGTTTGTTCAAGAATTCCTCCTAAACAGGAAGAGCTAGGGCCGCTAAATTTGTTGTGCCACTTCCTCTTATTGTAACATAAAGCAAAGTCAGGGGTTGGCTGTGCCAGGACAAGGGGATGTGCCTGGAATTTGATTGTTTCTCATAAAATGGAAAGGGAGGGGTCTGGTAGGCATAAGGGAGGCATAAGGATCTTGCGCAAAAAGGGGTTTTTGCGCAAAAAGGAAACGTCCATACTGGGTTTTTTTTGTGCAAAAACCTCTTGCATAAAAATGGACCGGTGGAGATTATGCAAATGAAACACTAGAAAATGCTAATCAGCACTTCATTTGCATTACGTCTTCTGGCAAAACCCGTAGTGTAGACATAGCCGCACACACCTTGGGAGGCAGGCCAGTCCTCGCCTACAGACAACCTGCCAACCTGAAGCAAATTCTCACGAGCAGCTATACAACACACCACAGTAACTCTAACTCAGGAACCAATCCCTGCAACAAACCTCGGTGCCAACTCTGCCCACATATCTACATCAGCAGGGCTTGCCGAACTGCGGCGAGCCCTGCTCGCCAGCCGTGCTGTCCGGCGATCTGCGCATGAGCAGATCGTCCGAACCCGGCTCGTCCGGGTTGTAATCTACTCGCCACGGGTGAGTAGATTACATAGTTTGTCGAGCCCTGTACATCAGTGACACCATCACAAGACCTAACCACGCCATCACAGGCTCACTCACCTGCACATCTACCAATATGATATACACCATCGTGTGCCAGCAATGCCCCTCTGCCAAATACATTTGCCAATCCGGACAGTCCCTACGTAAAAGAATAAACGGACACAAATCAGATATCAGGAATGGTAACATACAAAAACCTGTAGGAGAACACTTCAATCTCCCTATACACACAGTAGCAGATTTCAAAGTAGCCATCCTGCAACAGAGAAACTTCAAAAAGGGTACGTCTACACTGCATCCCTAGTTCGAACTAGGATTTAAATATCCCGCGCTTCATTAACATGATCTCGCTGGCGCTAGTTCGAATCACAGCTGATTCGAACCAGGAAGTGTGCGCCGGGACATGTTAGTTCGGACTAAAGCCCTTAGTCCGAACTAACGTTACTCCTCAAAAAAGACTGGGCCGCAGGGGCGGCGAGCGCCGCGGGCAAAGGAGCGCAAGGAATAAAAACGTGCCGCTCTCGAGGAAGCAGCCGGCAGCCATGCACGTGGGCAGCAGAGGGCGCCAGAGAGCTGTCCCCGCCTGCCCTGCCAGGCCGCTTTGAGTGGCACCTGGATCCCAGGCAGTCGGCACGAGTGTTCTGGGCCCCCGGCTCTTGGCCTTTTGGGGCCGTGCGAAGAAAGGGGCTTTAGGGGCCGCAGCCCTGCAAGAAGGGCTCCTGGCCTCCAAAAGTCCAGATTTGGGGGGGGGTCCCCCTTAGTCTGGGGCCCTGGGCTGCAGCCGCCAAAGCCCCCGAGGTTTATCCAGCCCTGCCTGGCTGGGGTGGGGAGGGCGGCTCCATGCGCTGCCGTTCCTCCAGGCTGCCACCCTGCCACCGGGCTGGAGCTGTGCTCCGGGGGAAGCTGCATCCCATGCTGCCCGCGCCTGCAGCCTCCACCCCGCAGCTCCCATCGGCCGGGAATCCCAACGGGGAGCTACCCCAGGTGAGCGCCAGGCACCCCAAGGCCTGAGCCCCAGCCCTGAACCCCCTCCTGCACCCTAACTCCTGAGCCCCCTCCCACACCCCAAAGCCCCAGCCAGCTCTGAACCCCCTCCCGCACCCTAACTCCTGTCCCGAGCCCCCTCCCACACTCCAACCCCCTGGGCCCCAACCTGGAGCCCCATTCTGCACCCCAAACACATTGCCCCCATCCCAACCCCAGTCAGAGCCCTCACCCCCTCCCACACCCAACCTCCTGCCTCAAACCAGAGCCCCTCCCACCCTCTGAATCCCCATTTTGGCCCCACGCAGAGCCCAGTGGCCCCACAAAATCTGATAGCCGCGGGCCCCCTGAAGAGTTATCCTGGCCTTGCCTCTCAGGGCTTGGGAAGCAGGGCTAAGTTCTGCCATCTGCCACCCCTGAGAACAGCCTCTCTGGAACCCCCTTCAGGCTGCTCTCAAATCCCCCCTCCCTCTCGACTAAACAGGCTGTGTCGGGGGTGGGGGTTGAACCCATGTCTCCCTGAAGAGCCCAGAACACCCAGCTGAGGCAAAGACAAGAGCTTGAGTCCGGCCCTTTAGGCCACTGGCCACCCTGACAGGGACACTAAGCTCCCTTCTAGCCTCCCACTTCCTAGCAGCCTGCGCCCTCTTCTGACAGCTCCTTCAGCGGTGCTGAGGGGAGGTGCCGGCCCCTTTGACGGACTGGGCTGGTCTGGGCACAGCTGAGGGCGTCCGCTCAGGGCAAATTGCTCAAATTCTGGGCTCCTTACAGCCCCCAAACTGGAGACCTTCCCAAACAGGCCACAAACCAGTCCCACAGAGCACTTCAGCTGCCTGCCTGAAGCCTCACGAGCAAAACCCCTCCAACACGCCAGCAATAGCCATGCCCCAGATGGCCCCAGGCCTCATACACAGGTGAGGGGTCTTAGAACCCAATCTCACCTACCCTGAACAAGTTCTGTTCGTTCCAAGAAACCAGCCACAGATCCCAGGTCAATTTACCCTCTGGACCTTACCCACAAATCATGCTGAGCCAGTCCTTTAGAATCTACAATCTAAAGGTTTATTGTTAAAGAAAAGCCTGAGAGTAAGGTTGCTAAAGTATCACACGTTACATGCATCGAATCTCCCAGTTCTCAATGCAGGCTCTAGCAGAGATGTTATAGCTGCTGGCTTAGAAGTCCTTGTTGTACATCCTAGGTTAAGATGGGTCCACAGTTCTTTCCGGCTCTTCGATCCCTGCACTACTGCCTCTGGGATGAAGTGCTGAGCTGAGTACAAAACGGAGACGGCCACATGGCCAATTTATACCTCCTTCCTGATCTCTTCTTGGTTGCAGCAGGTCACCAGGCCAGCGGCCTATCTCTGTGTCCCCTGCTGCTAGCCCTTAGGTGTCAGCCCTCATTCTTGAGGTGTGTCCTTGGCCCATTGAGTGCTATTGTTCACAGAGCCTCAATAATTAGCATGTCTATAGGCCGAGCTCTGCCCAGTGCTCAGCCACACACAGAGAAATATTTAATACTCGCACAAAGTACATACTTATAACTTCACATTCAGACATTATACATTTACATGAATAGCATATATGAAATTAGCAGACAGTAAGCTTCTATTTGACATCTCGCATGGCCCCCTATATACTACTTTTGGGACCAACTTCCCCCCCCCCCCGCCATGGGTGCAGCAACGATCTGCCTGCCTCACTCAAATCCAGTAATGTGACAGCCCCTAGCACCAGCCTTTCTTTGACAAAGATGCTGGCTTCTGGGAGAGCAAAGCAGCTGCAAACCCAGGAGACTGGGGCCGACCAACAAGTTATGTTGCCCCCTCTGGCGATTCCTGTCTGCCAGCAAGCAGATCCTTGAGCCACTTGAGTTCCTGGCTTGCTGGTCCGTTCGGGGGGGGGGGGGGGGCAGTGATTTTTGATGGGGGCACTCCAAGAATTTGGGAAGCAGTCAAGGGCTGCACTCCTCCATGGTGTGAATGGGAGGGAGGTTGGGTGGAGGGGGCTGTGACCCAGGGCAGGAGACTGGGGTGCAGGGTCTGGGAGGGGGTATTGGTGCAGGCAAGGATTCTGCCTGGGAGAAGGGGTGCAGGGGTGGGTGTGGGGGGTGCAGGGGTGTGGCCTGGGGCAGGGGGAGGCAGGCTCTGGTCTAGAGGGGATTACCTCTGGTCCAGCCTGCAGCCCAGCTGGAGCCTCAAGCAGGCTCCCTGCCTGCCCTGCCCCCGCGCATGGCTCAAAGCGGTCGGCTGCGGGGGCCATGTGCTTCTCTGAGCACCCCAAGCCGGTGAGGGGGAGAGGACTTTGCTCAGGCAGCTCCCGCTGGCCGGTTACCGACTGGGAGACTGAGCTGAGGGCAGGCGCCAGGCTCAAAGCCTCCCCTGGCTCGCTGCAGTGTCAGCAAAGCACCCGGCCCCGCAGCGGGTCGCTTTGAGCCAGGTGAAGAGGCGCGGCTGGCAGGGAGCCTGCCCGGGGTTCCCGCTGGGCCGCAGGCCGGATCCAGAGCCTTGGCAGGCTGGGTTCGGCCCATGGGCCGTATTTTACCCACCCTGAGGTAGAGAGTGGGCGACGTGGGATTCAATCCCGTCCAAACGCCTGGAGCTGTTTCTCTAAAGACGTGTAACTGCAGCGTCGGACCCAAGCTCACGGCTGCTTTTCCGTCACTGGAGTGATTCAAAGCAACTGAACAATAGCCAGAGCCATCCCATCCATAGGGCGGTTCGGGGCCACCGCCCCAGGCCCTGCGTTTGGGGGGCCCACAGCAGCCGTTACAGCCGTCTTATGGATGGACCTGGTGCGGGAGCAGGAAGGACCCAGCAATCTGCTCTGTTCCACCCCACCACCCTCTGCCGGCCCGCTGGGCTCAGCTTCTCCATGGCAGCGCCAAACAGAGCAACCCGCCCCCCGGGCGCTCTGCATCCCACCGCTGGGGAGAAGTGAGTCTCAGCACCCCAGTCCCCAGCCCAGGTAAGCCCCTGCCTTGACTCCTGTGGGACATAGGGGCGGAGCAGGCGTGGGAAGGAGCAGAATGGGGGCGGAGTGGGGGCAGGGCTTATCAAGTGGTGGAGCAGGGTGGGGCCTGCAAGGGGGAACATGCCCTGGGTCCCTCACCTGGGGCGCTGGGGGGTTGCCCCAGGCCTGCACCCCCCTAGGCACAACCCTGGTCTTAGCACCAGCTCTCAGGCACTGTCATGGAAAGCTGCATGCTCATGCAGTAAGCCCAAGGAAAAAGAAAATACAAAGGGAGTTTATCTACCTATGGCTGCCAATCAAGCCCCACGTCTCTCTGTATGTGATCGCGTGCAGATAAAAGTCAAGCATCCAAGGCAACATGTTCATTCTCGATAAAGCCGGAGGTATAAAGTTGGTTGTATTTGTACAACCAACCCACCGACCTATTGACCAACCAAAACAACCAATCGACCAACCAACCACCCACCCAACCAACCAAACAACCAAACAGATAATGGGCTCTGCTCCCCGCCTTAGGATGGTTCACATGCTCTTGCCTTCCAGCAGAAAAGTTTGTTTTACTGATGGCGTTTCATTTCCTGGGTCCCAGCTCCGGCTCTCCAGTCCAGTGCTAATTGAAGCCTTTTGATTTCGGTGGAGTTAAACCGAAATGCCCTTCCCTAGCACGGCGGTGAATAAAGCCCTTCCTCCTTAGTGTGGTTTGCTACATGGGAAAACCCTTCGGTTGCCAGTGTGTACAGTCCTACGCCACACCCACCGGGCATTTCCTTGGCATCTTGCTAAACTGTTCCTCCTCCTGCCATTAAAAACAAGGGCCTGGGCAAGCACGTTCGTGATGAGACCTAAAACAGAGCAGACCTTCATTCCTGAGACCTCCTTCTACCTAGGGCCTGTTCTATGCGTTACGGGGCCGGATTAACACAGGGGCACTGGGGTCTGCACTGCAGGGCCCAAGCTAAGGGGAACCCCCCAAAAATAAATCCATAATTAGATACATCAGTGCTCACCCACCCATCGATCATGATCCACTGGTCGATCCTGGAGTTGCCCCCCCACCCAGCACAGTCCCTGAAGCTTCCATTGGCTAGGAACCAGGAAGTGGCCGTAGAAATGGAAAGAAGGGGTACAGGGGAGGGGCTGCTGCACCCTCAGGGTTTGCACCCTACATCCTCACCCACTCTTCTGCACCCCCACCTTCTACCCCAGCCTGTAGCCCCCTCCTGCATCCAACTCCCTCCCACAGCCTACACCTACACCCTCTTCTGCACCCCCACACCCTGCCCCAGCCTGCAGACCCCTCCTGCTCTTTCTTAATAGCAGACCTTGAAGTTTTAGGCACATGAGCAAAGAACCTCCTGCCTTTATCAATCACGGTCTTTAAACGGTAATTTTTATTAACAAAAAGAAGAAGACGTACTTGGTAAAACATACTTGGTTGTTAGGAGTTACAGAGCAACTGGAAAAAAAGAAAAAGATTAAAAATGCAGAGAATTGCTTTCCTAGGACTCAGTTTAAAACGTACAGTGTAAGGGTTGGGGGTTACATGGGCCCAGCACAGAGCAGTCCAGCAAACCTAAAAATAAAGAAAATAACCTGATTGTATCCGACTAAACATTCCCTGTTCTACCCACACCGCTGTTGCACCAAGGTTTAGTCCATCCCAAGGCCTGGATATCACAGCAAGTTTCATGCCATGCTCCTGGCATAACTCGTATCTCCAGCTTGGCTCTGGGCACACAGTGACCGCAGGAGGAAAATCTCTGCTTCCCATTCAAAAATCCACCCTCCGTGTTCATTGGCCTGCCTGGCTGCCCTAGCCTGCCTGGAGACCCTCTATGGCCCTGCGTCTGTGGGTTTAACCCTTCCAAACAAGTTAGTTCACAGAGAGGCTGGGATGTCCAGATAAGGATAGTTCCCCTTCCATTCATTTCAAATGTGAAGAGTCTCAATGTGATCATTTTGTTTTAAATTAGGGAAAAGACTTGTATAAAAGGGGCCTCACAAAATCTAGTAGCCCTGGGCCCACAGGAAAATTAATCCGGCCCTGTCTGTATAGACACCGGTTCCCCATCTAGTGGCTGTGTCTAAACTGGCAAGTTTTTCCGCAAAAGCGGCTGCTTTTGCGGAACAACTTGCCAGCTGTCTACACTGGTCGCTTGAATTTCCGCAAGAGCACTGACTTTGTAATGTACAAAATCAGTACTTCTTGCGGAAATACTATGCTGCTCCTGTTCGGGCAAAAGTCCCTTTTGCACAAAGCTTTTGCACGAAAGGGCCAGTGTAGACAGCTCAGATTTGTTTTGCGCAAAAAAGCCCTGATTGCGAAAACAGCGATCGGGGCTTTTTTGCGCAAAAGCGCATCTAGATTGGCACGGACGCTTTTCCGCAAAAGCACTTTTTGCGGAAAAGCGTCCATGCCAATCTAGACGCTCTTTTCCGCAAATGCTTTTAACGGAAAACTTTTCCGTTAAAAGCATTTGCGGAAAATCATGCCAGTCTAGACGTAGCCAGTGTGTATTATAGGTGAATATTTCTCACCCTACGCCCTCTAGTGGCTATATTGTATAATATACATCACTTAAATTGGAGGAAACAGCGTCCAGATGGTCTGATGCTTCTCTGAATTATTTCCAGACAGGCAGAGGTCTCCTTCAGTCACTCATTTGTTGATGTTTTTCAGCATCTTTCCACTCACAGCCTGATCATGTGCCAGAGCAGCTCTATAAAATACAGCCTCCGCTAAGCCCCTCCCTTTCTCAGGCCCCTGCCATAAGAGAGGCGGCAGCAGAGATGTCAGTCTGCAGGTTCTGCAACGATCCATGTCCCCCACCACAGGCCTTTCAGGGACCCTAACATGCCTCTCAACATGTGGTGCATCTCACCCAGGGCACAAAATGCCCCACCAAGAGCTAGGAGGGCAAAATGCTGAGCACCCACTGACAGCCCCTATCAGTGACCCCCCACACTCCTCCCACCTGCTGGTGGCCCCCCCAATCAGTGCCTCCCCCATCCCTGCAACGTCTCCCACCCACCATGGACCTGCTGTGTTGCAGCATGCAGGAGGCATTGGGGGAAGGAGGAGAGTGGGGGTGGGGCCTGGGGGGGAGCTAGGGCCAGCGATGGGCAAATACCAACCTGCGGGAGGGATTTGGGCTGCTAGGGTTAGCCCTGTCAGGCCCCCACACCACTGTATCTCCCTTGCCTCCACAGGTACAGGGGATCTCAGCTCCCATTGGCCGTGGATCACCATTCTGGTCAATGGGAGCTGCGAGCGCCCGTACCTATGGAGATGCAGGTAAATACAGCAGCCACAGCTGCCCACCGGGGGCTAACCCTTGTGAACTGCCACTGTTTTACTGCCTTCCCCTGAGCTAGCAGGAGCAAGCATACCTGGTACAAATCTAGGGAGGGGGCTTTGGTCCACTTGCCCTCCCTACCCAACCCCATACACACACACACACACACACACAAGTCTCCTGCCAAGAGCCCCTCCTCACCTGCCCAACCTTGACTCCTGCCCCTCCTCAGCTCCCTGCCCTGAGCCCCTCCCTAAGGACAAGGGTGAGGCACTGTGGGAGTTTGGAGGTTCAAAGGGGGGCTGCATGCAGAGGGGGCCCTCAGTGCCCCTGGGAGTTACTGGCTTCATGTGGCAAGGGGAGAGGGAGTTTGTTGTTGCAGAGAACAGCCCAGAACTGGAGCCCGGCGTCTGGTGCCCTGGTGATGGGCAGACCCTGCTCAGAGGACACAACTGGGTCTGGCCAGAGGGAGGCCAATGGGTTGCAGAGAGGAGCTCTCGGAGACCGGCCCAGCTCGTCCCAAAGAGGGGAGAACATTGGACAGAGGAGAGGGAAGGCGGGGAAGAGGGGCCCAGGCGAACCTGGTTACCTGCGTAGAAGACAATGGCTAGGGGAGGGGCTGCTGGAGGGGGTATTGGAGGCTCTGCTGGAAGGAGAGGGCTGCTGGATGGGACAGTGCTCACTGGGCAGCAGGGGAGACTCAGACGTGCTGGGCTGAGGGGGCGGGGGGCAGGCCTAGAGGCCTCAGGGATCCTTTGCTGCATTCAAAGCTCAGTAGACCCTCCTGTTTGATGCTGGCTGAGAGTCGCTCTGGCTGGAGAACAGGGCTGTGTTGATTCCTCTGGGAGGGGAGGCCCTGGGGGTCCAGAGGGAGTGGACCCCCTGAGGGGGCTCATGGCAGGGACAGGCTGAAGGCCCTGAGAGGCGCTGTCCCGGGGGCAGTGGGGCAGACCCCCAGGTGAGAGTGGGCTCCCAGAGACGCAGCTGTTGCACTGGAATGGGGGTTCCGCCCAGGGACCGCACGGGCCGAGCGCAGGCCTGACCTGTCAGCCATGACAACAAGCAATGCTGGGTAAGTGTTGTAGTAATAATGCTCTGGAATCTCCAATGAAATCCCCTCTCTGCCCTTTGAGCTTTGCTGAGCTTCTCTTAATTTCATTCCGGCTCCAAAGCAAAGCCTGTTTCTTAAATAGACTTTTTCTTCCATGACTCCATGAGGGAGGCCTGCTGTCCACACAAGTCCCCCTCTGTCTGCCTGCAGGGTGTCTTGTCTCCCCGCCACACACGCCGTAACTCGTGTATTACTTCAGAAGTGCCCAAGCATAGGGTAGTGCAAAGTGCAGGGAATGTCATACCAGTAGGTGGCCTCTAACTACCACCTTTCACTCACGAGTACTCTGACGTGTATTCACGTCTGTGACACGCTTTGCAGTAAGTGCTTTGCCATGTTTGTGTTTCTTGCTAAAAATGAACAATTAATATACTCTTGACTGGCAGGAGGTTAAAAACAGGGGAGGATCACCTGATGGGACACCTCTGTTCTGTTCATCCCCTCTGGGGCATCTGGCATTGGCCGCTGTGGGTAGATAGGACATTTGGTTGGATGGACCTTTGGTCTGACTCAGTCTGGCCACTCCTATGTTCTAACAGGCTTGACTGTTTGATATCATTCCAGATCCGGAGTTGCTCGGGACATTTGGGGCTTTTAGTCACATCCTTAAATCAGGTGAAAGAATTCAATTATTTCATGTGTTCCTAATGTTCATGCTTTTGAATTTTTTCTACTAGCAGAAATACCCAGCGTCGCCCAGGGAAAATATATTAAAAGGTGTGATGAATGAAGTACGTCAATGACATTTACATAGCATATTTTATTGGAAATACTTTTCTCTTATATATTACTTTAAGAAATTAACATAGCTAGTGATGTGCTTACAAAACGCATTTATATTTAACTCATTTCTTGATAACAAAAGGTACGGGGAATGAATGACGTAAATTACGTAAACATTACATATTGTATTGGAAATATTTGTTCTGTTATCATAGGCTGTCTCTAGACTACAGGGCTGCGTCTAGACTGGCATGATTTTGCGCAAATACTTTTAACGGAAAAGTTTTTCCGTTAAAAGTATTTGCGCAAGAGAGCGTCTACACTGGCAAGTGCCTTTGCGCAAAAGATTTGCTTTTGCGCAAAAGCATCCATGCCCAGTATAGACGCTCTCTTGTGCAAGAAAGCTCCGATGGCCATTTTAGCCATCGGGCTTTCTTGCGCAAGAAATTAACGTTCCTGTCTACACTGGCCCTCTTGCGCAAGTATTCTTGCGCAAGAGGTCTTATGTCTGAACGGGAGCATCAAAGTATTTGCGCAAGAAGCACTGATTTTGTACATTACAAAGTCAGTGTTCTTGCGCAAATTCTTGCAGCCAGTGTAGACAGTTTAAATAAAGCCCCTAAATTGAACTACCTGTTAAACCTCATTCCAGGAGGAATAACAGGTAGTTCGAACTAGGGCTTTATTTCGAAATACCGGGTCCCTGCCACGTGTAGACGCGGGCAGTTAGTCCGGACTTGTAAATTTCAAAAATGGCGACCGGCCGGGAAGATGCAAATCAAGCACGGGATATTTAAATCCCGGGCTTCATTTGCAACTTCGAATGCCTACATTAGCCTCCCTAGTTCGAACTAGGGGGTTAGTGTAGACATACCCTGATAGAAAACGGGACTATGTTGCACTTTAAAGACTAACAAGATGGTTTATTAGGTGATAAGCTTTCGTGGGCCAGACCCACTTCCTCAGATCCAATTGTGGAAGAAAATAGGCATGACCATATATACCAAAGGGATACAATAAAAAAAAGTGAACACACATAAAAAAGGACAAATCAAATATCAGAACAGAAGGGGGATAAGGGGGGGGAAGGTAAATGTCTGTGTGTGACATAGTGGGGGTACCTTGCTGGTTGCTATGCTGGGCAGTGGCTTGTCAGTGACCTCCACTGGCTGCTGTCTGCAGCAGGGCCCAGCAGGGCAGGGGATGAGTCATTATGCAAGGGGGCTTCGGTCAGACAGGTATCTCCCATGGAGCGGAACAATGGGAAGGAAGGGGGCGAGGCCAGACCTGGCTGGGGGCAGGGCTGGAAGTGAGTGAGTTAGTTTTTTGTCTGTCTGGGATCATGGAGGAGACAGCCTAGGGCCCAGAGGGGCTGGAATTTAGGGGCCCAGCATCCCCCATCTCAGGGGGGGCTGAGGCATCCTAGGGCCGGTTCCCATAACCAGGTGACATCTGTGCTCATGCTGTCGCTGCTCTCTGCAGTCCTGGACTTCCAATTCCTTCATCTGCAGCTGGATCTCCAGCCGCCGCAGCTCCGCTGGGTTGGACCCTCCCTTGGGTGGACTACAGCTTGCAGGGTTCCCCTGGGAGGCTGTCCCGTCTCTCTGGTGGGTTCCAGTGCTCTGCCCACCCTCAGAGCCTGACACGCTCCCAGGGGGGGTCTGGCTGCTCCGCACTGGGACAGGATCCCAGCCCTGTGGCTGGTCATTCTCTTCCAGCCGGGCAATCAGCTGGGCCTTGGTTGCGTTCCGCACAGGCAAGCCCCTCTCTCTGCACAGCTTCACCAGCTCTACCTTCAGGAGTTGGGCGTAGGCCATCTCCCCGCTGGTCCCCTCGGTGCAGACTCACCAGTCTTGTGCTGCAGTGCCCCACGATTCTCAGGAACCGCTTCGCTCTGTCTCCAGTACGCCTGGCTCTAAGGCCCTTGCTTCTACTGCGCCTTGTCACTTGCTGCTGGGAGCTCCATCCACGGGGTGCAGTGCATCCCACCGCTGCCACCACTGTGGTGGCGCGTCGGGGTCCCCCGACTCCTGCAGCCCCGTAATGGCATGGACAGACTCTACCAGCCAGTAGAATAGAGGGAGTTTATTGCTTCTCCAGGATACAGCACAGCACAGATGTCACCTGGTTATGGGAACCGGGCCTAGGATGCCTCAGCCCCCCTTGAGATGGGGGATGCTGGGCCCCTAAATTCCAGCCCCTCTGGGTCCTAGGCTGTCTCCTCCATGATCCCAGACAGACAAAAAACTAACTCTCTCACTTCCAGCCCTGCCCCCAGCCAGGTCTGGCCTCGCCCCCTTCCTTTCCATTGTTCCCCTCCATGGGAGATACCTGTCTGAGGAGTTTCGAAGCCCCCTTGCATAATGACTCATCCCCTGCCCTGCTGGGCCGTGCTGCAGACAGCAGCCGGTGGAGGTCACCCACAGCCCACTGCCCAGCATAGCAACCAGCAAGGTACCCCCACTACATCACACTGTGAGCTCATGATATTAGAGGTGATAACTGGGGAAGCTATCTTTGTAATGGGTAAGGTAGTTAGAGTCTTTGTTGAGACCCCAGCGTAAAATGTCAAATTTAAGCATGAATGACAGTTCAGAGGTTTCTCTTTCAAGCCTGGTGTGAAAATGTCTTTGAAGCAGTATGCAGGTAATCAAGTCATTGAGACAATGCCCTTTCTGGTTGAAATGGCAAGAAACAGTTTTTTTTCTTTGATTCTTTGGCGAAGCGTCTGAGACGTTTGTCCAATGTACATAGCAGATGGACACTGTCGGCACGTGATGATATAGATTATATTTCTGGATGAGTAGGAATATGTGTTCTTGATCTTATAACTGAATTGGTTAGGTCCAATAATGGTGTCAGCCGAGTAAATATGTGGACAAAGCTGGCAACGGGGTTTGTTGCAAGGAAAAGTCCCAGGGTTGGTATTAGTGTGGTATGTCCTGTGGCTGTTGGTAAGAATCATCCTGAGGTTAGGTGGTTGTCTGTAGGAGACTATGGGTCTGTCTCCCAGAGCCTCTCGGAGTGTAGTATCCTGTTCTAGTATAGGTTGTAGTTTATTGATAATATGTTGGACAGGTTTAAGTTGGGGGCTACACTGTCTCCTTAAAGACCTCCCTACATCTACTCGGGACCAAATCCACACAGAAACACCTCCTGAACCCCAACCAGGATTGTTCTATCTGCTTCCCAAAATCCATAAACCGGGACACCCCGGACGTCCCATCATCTCAGGTATCGGCATGCTCACTACTGGATTATCCAGCTATGTAGTCTCTCTTCTCAACCCTATGCAACCAACACTCCCAGCTATCTCCGAGATACTACTGACTTCCTGAGAAAAATACCAAACATCGATAACCTCCCTGATAACACCATCCTTGCTACCCTGGATGTAGAAGCTCTATACACCAACATCCCACATGAAGATGGATTACAAGCAATTAGAAACACTATCCCAGAGGACACCACTGCCAACCTGACAGCAGACCCGTATAACTTTTTTCTCACTCACAATTATTTCCATTTTGAGGACAACTTATACCTCCAGATCAGTGGCACAGCCATGGGTACCCGCATGGCCCCACAGTATGCTAACATCTCTATGGCTGACTTAGAACAACGTTTCCTCAGATCCCGTCCCCTTTTACCCCTTCTATACTTACGCTACATCGATGACATCTTTATGATCTGGACCCACGGCCAAGAAACACTGGAGACATTCCACAGAGATTTTAACAACCTACACCCCACCATCAGTCTCAGCCTGGACCATTCTATACGAGAGATCCATTTCCTGGATACCACAGTACAAATCACCAATGGTAAATTAGACACCACTCTCTACAGAAAACCCACTGACTCATACAGTTACCTTCATGCCTCCAGCTCCCATCCAGAACACACCATACGATCCATCATCTATAGCCAAGCCCTTCGATACAACCGCATCTGCTCTAATCCCACTGACAGAGACCAGAAACTTCAGGATCTCTACCAAGCATTTATAAACCTCAATTACCCACCTGGAGAAATAAAAACACAAATTGAAAGAGCCAGACGAATACCCAGAAACCATCTACTTCAAGACAGACCCAAGAAAACCAACAATAGAACACCATTTGTCATCACCTATAGCCCCCAACTTAAACCCATCCAACATATTATCAATAAACTACAACCTATACTAGAACAGGATACTACACTCCGAGAGGCTCTGGGAGACAGACCCATAGTCTCCTACAGACAACCACCTAACCTCAGGATGATTCTTACCAACAACCACAGGACATACCACACTAATACCAACCCTGGGACTTTTCCTTGCAACAAACCCCATTGCCAGCTTTGTCCACATATTTACTCGGCTGACACCATTATTGGACCTAACCAATTCAGTTATAAGATCAAGAACACATATTCCTGCTCATCCAGAAATATAATCTATATCATCACGTGCCGACAGTGTCCATCAGCTATGTACATTGGACAAACGTCTCAGACGCTTCGCCAAAGAATCAATGCACGCAAAACGGATATCAGACAGTATCACAAAGAAAAAACTGTTTCTTGCCATTTCAACCAGAAAGGGCATTGTCTCAATGACTTGATTACCTGCATACTGCTTCAAAGACATTTTCACACCAGGCTTGAAAGAGAAACCTCTGAACTGTCATTCATGCTTAAATTTGACACTTTATGCTGGGGGGGGGGGTCTTAACAAAGACCCTAATTACCTTACCCATTACAAAGATAGCTTCCCCAATTATCACCTCTAATATCATTAGCTCACAGACATTTACCTCCCCCCCCCCCTTTGTGACATAGTGGGTGTACCTTGCTGGTTGCTATGCTGGGCAGTGGGTTGTCAGTGACCTCCACTGGCTGCTGGCTGCAGCACGGCCCAGCAGGGCAGGGGATGAGTCATTATGCAAGGGGGCTTCGAAACTCAATGGGAAGGAGGGGGGTGGAGCCCTGGCTGCGGGCAGGGCTGGAAGTGAGTGAGTTTCTGTCTGGGATCATGGAGGAGACAACCTAGGGAAAGGGGCTGGAATTTAGGGGTCTACTCTCCCCCATCTCAAGGGGGGCTGAGGCATCCTAGGCCCGGTTCCTGTAACCAGATGACATCTGTGCTGTGCTGTATCCTGAAGAAGCAATAAACTCCCTCTATTCTACTGGCTGGTGGAGTCTGTCTGTGCCATTACGGGGGTGCAGGAGTCAGGGGACCCCGACGCGCCGCTACACCCTTATCCCCCCTCTGTTCTGAAATTTGATTTGTCGTTTCTATATGTGTTCACTTTTTTTTGTTGTATCCCTTTGGTATATATGGTCATGCCTATTTTCTTCCACAATTTGATCTGAGGAAGTGGGTCTGGCCCACAAAAGCTCATTACCTAATAAACCATCTTGTTAGTCTTTAAAGTGCTACATAGTCCTGTTTTTTGTTTCAGCTAGACTAGACTAACACGGCTACATCTCTATTACCGTGTAAAATTGTGTGTTTCTATGATCAGGTGCTACTAAAAGCTAATTATCAGTGGGCCCAATTGGGGCTCTGGGGGAACCAGGGGAACTGATTTTCAGATATAGCCAATCCAGTTATTTAAGTTAGGAAATCTGTAGTATCCATGCAAAATTTGGTGTTTCTACCTCTTACCGTTTCGGAGATCTTTCGGGACAAAAACAAACAAACAAACAAACAAACAAACAAAGAAACAAACGTTCAGAAATATTTATAAGAAGATATATCCCCTTGCACTTCAGATTAAACTGCAGCAGCAAGAGTGGCTCACACGTGTGGCTGGAGCAGTCCCAGTGTCCATCTTGAAAGGCTTTTCCCTCAGCTGGAAGCCTGAGATCTTCCTCTCCCTCAGCTTTCACCTGGTCACCCTCTTAACAAACTCAGTCCTCAGTGCCCTCCCTTTGACGGACAATGGTTCTGCACCCCCACGTCCCTTCTGGGCAATTTCTCCTCCATGAAGATCTGGTTCACCTCTGTGACGGCACCCAAGCTCTCTGCTGTGCTAGAGAAAGGGTCGTTCACTGGCTGCATGACACGTGGCTGCTGCTATTTCTCCTGGGTGTGACCAGGTTCCCCTTGGCTGTCATGGCGTTTGACCACTACGCTGCTATCTGCAACCCACCAAGATGCACTGTCCTCATGAGCAACCATGTCTGTCTTGGTTGCTTGGTCTGGGTCATTTTCTTCACTTCGTGGCCTGAATGGGGTGAACTATTGTTTCCTGTGGCAACCGGCCACTAGTAAGGCTGGTCTGCACATGCAGTCAGTCAGGAGGGGTCGGGATTTACTGCTGAGGTGTCCTCACAGGTCCCCAGCTCCGTCGATGATGAGAACTAGAAGGCTGTTTGCATGTGCACTCAGTGATGTGGGCTGTGTTGACCTGTGCACTTAGACTCCACAGCAGACCCTGAGAGGGCCGGGTCGAAGGTGCCAGGCCAGGTTTATTGTTAAGCAAAGTACAGTCACAGTTGTCAGTAGACACTACTGAACCACTACACACGTGTACCGTACAATGGACCTGGCTCAGTCAGCGGGAGGTCCCACTGGCTCAGTCAGCGGGAGCCCCCTATGTCAGACAAAGACTGTCCCCCCAAGACACCATTTCATATACAGGTACCAACAAGTTACACCTCACTGCTGACATGTCAGGATGCCACCCTCTGATGCCACTTAGACACTACCCCTCACCCTGCACCTTGTGGTTTGATTGGACCAGCTCCATCCATTGTGCTGTCATTTCAAACCCTTTCCTGAACCTGGGTCGGTATCTGTGGGGAGCGGGTCCCAAGGTCATTTTCGATGAGCTGGTGGTACCGGGGGCTTGCCAGTGACTGTCCTGCAGTCGGTACCTAGCACCGTGGACTGGGCTACACCTGGGCCTACTCCCAATGAGTGTTTTGCACTCTCAGCCCTGTGCGTGCCAAGTTCTGTGGGCAGGAGCCTGCTTCTTTGCTCCCAGCTTAGCTTTGCTTTATATTAACCATGTTTTATCTGTTGCTAGGTAGGCCTCAGGCCTCAGACTGGGCTTGTGCCTCATGGGCTTATGTTTTAGACAAGGACTTAAAAACCTCAAGGGATGGAGATTCCACCCCCTCCCTAGGGAACCCAGCCCAGTGCTTCCCCACCCTCCCAGGGAAATAGTTTGTCCTAATTGCCAACCTAGACCTACCCCAGAGCCACTTGAGACCATTGCTCCTCGTTCTGCCATCTACCCCCACTGAGACCAGCCTCTCCCCCTCCTCTTTGGAACCTCCCTTCAGGAAACTGAAGGCTGCTCTCAAATCCCTCCTCACTCTTCTCTTCTGCAGACTAAACAAGCCCAAATCCCTCAGCCTTGTCTCATAGGTCATGTGTTCCAGCCCCATCATCGTTTTGGTCGCCTTCCGCTGGACCCTCTCCAATGTAGTGGGGGCCCAGAACTGGATGCAATACTCCAGATGTGGCCTCACCATATAAAGGGGAATAATCACTTCCTTCAATCTATTGGCAATGCTCCTCCTAATGCACCCCAGTATGCAACCTGCGTGGCTAAAAGGGCACACAGCTGACTCATATCCAGCTTCTGTGCATACCATTATCATCAGTGCTCAAGAGCAGCAAAAGGCCTTCTCCACCTTTACCTCCAACCTGTGGGACTCACAGCCTCAGGCATGTCCAGCCCACACAGAATAGCTCCTAGGAGAACAAAGTGGGGGCCTCTGTGTAAATGCTGTTCCTCAGCCCTTCCGTCTACACCCTTAGGAAGGAGATGGCCAAGCAGGCTCCGACTGCAGAACAAGCTTTCCCTCTCTCTCTTGCAAAGGCAAACCAAGCCCTAAAGCGCGAGTGGGAAGGAAACCACATTAACGTTATTAATGTTATTGGAGACAGTCCAGAGAAGAGCAACACAAATGATGAACGGTCTAGAAAACATGAGCTATGAGGGGAGACTGAAAGAATTGGGCTTGTTTAGTTTAGAAAGGAGAAGACTGAGGGGGGATATGACAGCAGTTTTCTACTATCTAAAAGGGTGTTAAAGGAGGGGGGAGAAAAATTGTTCTCCTTGGCCTCTGATGGTAGGACAAGAAGCAATGGGCTTAACCTGCAGCAAGGGAGGTTTAGGTTGGACATTAGGAAAAACTTCCTACCTGTCAGGGTGGTGAAACACTGGAATAAGTTGCCAAGGGAGGTTGTGGAATCTCCATCACTGGAGATATTTAGGAGCAGGTTAGACAGACACCTCTCAGGGATGATCTAGATGGTGCTGGGTCCTGCTGTGAGGGTAGGGGACTGGAGTTGATGACCTCTCGAGGTCCCTTCCAGTTCTAATGTTCTAGGATTTGATGATTCTAATGTTGTGTGTGTCTTTATGGGCCGGCCAGTGTTTGCATTCTGGGCAAACCAGATAAGATGAAGAATGTCTCTAGCAGGAGATAAGCGCAATTCTTCCTTCCTGAAGACAATCCAAGTAACAATTATGTTTCTCTAGTCTGATGCCCTGTTCACATAACACACTGACTTTCTCCCAGGCCAGCAGCTAGAGCAGTTAGTTGGGTTCCCTCTGCTGTTCCCAGCTCTTCCACTGAGCTTTGTTAGATCTTTAGACACGTCGCATCACCCCCTTTTTGCTGCTTCTTTGTCTACTGAGGCTGCAAGCTCTTTGGGGGCAGCGACTGTTTCCTTCCATGTGCTTGCAAAGCCCTGGGGCCTTGATCTTAGTTTGAACTTCTAAGCACTGTTGTGCTACAGTAATAGTGCATGTATAGGACAATGGACAGCCAATCATGATGTAACAACTCCAAGTGACATACCCCATGGTTAATTAGTCTCTTCCCCACCTATCCATCCCGTATTTCACATCTGATTATTTTTATCTTAAACTCTGAGACATTGTTTCTTCTTATGTCTTTAGTCTCTCTCCTAAATCAAAGAAAATTCTTGTACCAACATTTCTGAACTCCTCTGCTAACCCTTCTCTCCCAGCACAGGTGTCTGGGGCTGACTCTTTCTGGTTTCCTTTCACATTCCCAATTTAGCTCTGCTCACTCAGGCTGAAACCTGACATCTAGAATCCATCAGATCTGAAAGGAACAGCTGAGAGGTTTGGCAGGGGGGACTTTCTGACTCATTTCTGCTTGCGCAAACTCGACTCCCACTTGAACTCTACCCATAGCAAATATTGCGCAAGAGGGGACATGGCAGATGGATTAAAAAATTGGAAACTAGATTCATGGTGTTCCTTCTGGCCTTAAACCATCAGTGAGTCTCTAGTCTGAACTTTATACGCAGATCAGAGATTTCCCCCCTCCCTGAACCTGGGGGCTCCAAGCAATAGAGAAGCCACCACCTTTCTTGGGAAGTGGCTTCAATATTTAATTGCTGTTATTGCTAGGACATAGCATCTCATTACAATGCTGCATTTGTCTAACTTTAGGTTTCAGCCACTGGATATTTTAATGTCTTTGCCAGCAAGATCAAAAAGCCCTCATCTTTGATTGCGTAAGCAACAATACACAGCGATCAGGTCACCTTCCCAAGATCTCTTCAGTAAACTCGGTGGATCTGGCTTCTTCAGAGAAGGTCGGAAAGCTGCCTCTCTTCTCCAGGATAGGATGTGTCTACACTGCACCATTCTTTTGAGATAACTAGCAATATTTCGAAATCACAATGTGATCATCTACACATTCCGCTATTTCAAAATAATTTCGATGGCTTAGTCTGACGTCGGTAAACTTCCTTCTACAAAGAATAATGCCCATTTTGAAATAGATATTTTGGAATATAAATTCCAGAATAGCTTCTTTTGAAATAAGCGTGCAGTGTAGATGTACTCATAGAAAAACCAAGGTGGTATTTGATGAAATAGAGAAGCAGTGACTGTAAAAGTAATGAAACCTGCATAAAGCCATGTAGCATACAATCAGTTTGCGGAACTCGTGGCCACAAGATATGAGAGAGCCTAAGTCTGAGATTTTCAAAGGTGTTCGATGGATTTGGTGCCCATTTCCCAATCATCTTAACTGGAGCTTGTTGTTCAACCCCTAATATGTAGCTGAGGAGGGGCAGCAAAAAAGCGCAGCAAGTTTCAAAGACAGGGTTGGACTTCAGAATGAATAAAGAAGGCTGCAGTATTAAAAAACCCCTAAGATTTAGAAGGGGAATAAATTCTGTTGCTTCATGGCATACACCAAAGTCAAGGCAATGGAGGTGAGGAAGAAAGTTTGCCATGGAAGGACTAGCCCAGACTTATCCACTACGGAATCCACTGCAGCTTCAGCCGCAGCAGCTGGGACCCTGCATTGCCAGAGACAGGAGCGCAGAGTGGGAGGGCCAGTCTGCATCTGCCCTCTGATCCTGGACGCCTTGTAACATTTTGAAGACAAAATATGAGACCTGCTTTTCAGTTTAGAAAAGAGAAGACTAAGGGGGGATACGAATGAGGTCTCCAAAATCATGACAGGTATGGAGAAAAGAAATAAGGAAAAGGTATTTATTTGTTTCCATAACTCAAGAACTAGAGGTCACCAAATGAAATTAATAGGCAGCAGGTTTAAAACGAACAAAAGGAAGGATTTCTTCACTCAGTGCACAGTCAACCTGAGGAACTCCTTACCAGGGGATGTTGTGAAGACCAGGACTTTAACAGGGTTCAAGAAAAGAGAGAGATAAATTCACGGAGGCTATTAGCCAGGATGGGTAGAGATGGTGTCCCTGGCCTCTGTTTGCCAGAAGCTGGGAATGGGCAACAAAGTGGATCACTGGACGATTCCCTGTTCTGTTCACTCCCTCTGGGGCACCTGGCATTGGTGACTGTCAGCAGACAGGACACTGGGCTAGATGGACCTTTGGTCTGACCCAGTCTGGCTGTTCCTATGATCAAAGGACTGTAAAAGGGAGTAAGGTGCTAAATTACTATTGAATTGAGTTAAGTACCAAACTCCCTTACGCACCTTTGGAAATCTGCTGTGGGATCCACATACGGAGGCAGACAGTCACTAAGGTAGTTTTAAAAGGCATAAAAGTACTGAAATCACCAATTGCATGAGACCCTAGCCCAGTGCCCCGCCTCCAACAGAGGCAGGGCTACATGTTGAAGGTGCCAGAACCCCCAAGGCAAGAGAGGTGGGATACTGTCTCAACCGTGCCTCTAAGAAGAGTGGCTCAACATCTGGAAGCAGGGGATTTAATGCCCCTTCTATCAGTTGCTGTTTGTACAGTTCAATTATAACAACTCGGAGAAGGACCCTGCAGGGTGGAGGTGGGTGGGGGGAGGAACTGGAATCACGTCTGTGGGTGAAAGAGCTCTCGAGCTACCCAGGCTGGGTAGATTTGCCCTTCTGGCCCCAGCTATGTTCCTAGTCTGCTGGGCATGGACATCAATTGTGAACCAGACATGTAGGGGCCAAATTGAAAAGAGGTTAGGGGCTTGGTGGGGTTTGCAACATTTGATTTAGGTTACCCAAAGTCCATTGAGTCCCAGGGGGCGGCAGGTAACTAACCCAGATGCGTGCTAAAGCCAGACAAAAAACAGCTAGATAAATCCATGGACCATGGGTCTGTCATTCCCAACTATACATACAATATGATGGGGACTAATCTGGCTACACCTGCTCAAGAGAGATCTTGGAGTCACTGGGGAAAGTTATCTGAAAACAACCACTCCGGGTGCAGCGCCAGTCAAAAAAGCAAACAGAATGTGAGGAGTCATTTAAAAAGGGTGAGAGAATAAGAAAGAAAATATCTTATTGCCGCTATATAAAACCATGGTATGCCCACAGCTTGAATACTGCCTACAGAAGTGGTTGCCTCATCTCAAAAAAGATATATTGTCATTGGAAAAAGGTTCAGAAAAGGGCAACAAAAATGATTAGGGGTTTGGACCAGGTCCCAAGAGAGATTAAAAAGACTTGGACTTTTCATCTTAGAAAAGAGGAGACTAAGGGGGGGATATGACAGAGGTCTATAAAATCATGACTGGTGTGAAAAAAGCGAATAAGGAAAAGTTATTTACTTATTCCCACAATATAAGAACTAGGGGTCACCAAATGAAATTAAAAGGCAGCAGGTTTAAAACAAACAAAAGGAAGTTTTTCTTCACGCAGAGCACAGTCAACCTGTGGAACTCCTTGCCAGAGGATGTGGCGAAGGCTAGGACTTTAATAGAATTCAAAAAAGAGCTAGCCAGATTTATGGAGGTTAGGTCCATCAATGGCTATTGGCCAGGCTGGGTAGGAATGGTGTCCCTAACCTCTGTTTCTCTGGAGGTGGGTGACAGGGGAGGGGTCACTGGATGATTCCCTGTGGTGTTCCCGCCCTCTGGGCCACCTGGCACTGGCCGGTGTTGGAAGACAGGACACTGGGCTGGATGGACCTTTGCTCTGACCCTGTCTGGACATTTTTGTGTTCTTAGTTCTTATGTTCAGACACATTCAAATGAAAAATTCAGTTCAAGCCATAAAAATGAGGCTTGATTGGCCACTGGAATCAGCTGCCAAGCTTAGTGGCGGATTCTCCCTCTCGTCTCCCCAGATCCAGACCAGAGCCTGTCAGCAAGAGGCTCCTCCCACACACGCGACTGGGCGGGGTGCAGGCTAGGGGCAGCAAGGCTCATGGCTTGGGGGCCACCGTTCCCTCACAGAATCCCAGGAGGGGCAGAGAAATCAGGAGCCACCAAGTCCAGTCCCCGGCCCAAAGCAGGACCTAGCCCAACTCCATCCTCCCAGGCAGGGCTGTGTCCGGCCAGGACTCATGGGACAGCGGGTGAAATTGCTCGACCTGGCGCGAGTTCACTGGCAACCTGCCAGGGGTATTCAGCATCCCCCAAACATGCCATAAAAACTCCAGGGCCCAGTGGGGGTAGGGGGGCCTCAGGGGTCCAGGCCAGGGGGCAGGGAGGGGGAGCTAGGGGCCATGTGTAGCCAGGGGAGCTCAGGGGCAGGGAGGGGGGAGCTAGGGGCCGTGTGTAGCTGGGGGAGCTCAGGGGCAGGGAGGGGGGAGCTAGGGGCCGTGTGTGGCTGGGGGAGCTCAGGGGCAGGGAGGGGGGAGCTCGGGGCTGTGTGCAGACAGGAGGATACCTCAGGGTTCAGAGAAGGGGTATCTAGAGGCTCTGCGCTAGGAGGGCTTTGTAGGCCCCCTGTTCCCCGAGGGCTCTTCTGGGCATGGAGCCGGGTCCCCCACCCCTGCAGCTCTTCTTGGCTGTGTGAGCAAAGGGGCCTGGGAGCTGAGAGGCAGCTTCAACCCGCTGCAGCGGCAGGAGAGGAGGGAACAGCCCGGCTGCCTGTGCTGTGGCAGCACCCAGAGAAGCAGTTGCCCCACCCTGCCCGGCTCCGGCTTCCTGCCTCCAAACCAGCCAGGGACAGGGAGAGAGGCGGGTTGAGGGGTGTGGAGCTGCCCCTCCGACTGTCCTGCGGTAGCAGTGCAGCTTGGGGGGGGCAAAATCCCCAGCACCCCCCAGCTCTGCGCAGGAGCTCAGTGGGCTCGGGGGTTCTGCCCTGCCGCTCCCGGCGGAGGGAGGGGTATGCCCTCCCTGACCAGACACCTCTGACCAACTGTCCAGGGAGAGGAAAATACGGGACAACGTGCCCATTGAAAAACCAGGCAGGGCTGTCCCATTGCAAAGCAGGCGGCTGGCACCCTGTCAATGGCCTGGCAAGCCCACGATCCGTTCTGGCCTTCAGCACTTTGACCCCTTCCAGATCTACAGAGGTGCTTTCAGAATGCGCACAAAGTGGCTGCACACCTAAGTGTCTCTGTGCCGGAGGCTCCCCTCTGTAGAATGGGACTAAACAGCCCTTCCCCATCTCCCAGGGGTTTGCTCAGGGTAAATACACCAACCATTGAGATGCCCTGGTGCTACAGTATGAGGGGCACATAGAATATGAGAGAGAGAGAGAGGGGGAGAGAGAGAGAGAGAGAGAGAACTCCTTCTACTGAAAGGTAAAGGGACCTGGGTCTTAACTCTTCGACCATGCTGAAAACTCAACCAGCCTCAAGGGGAGGAAAGGAGTGATCACCAGCTATGAAGGTTGGTCTTCTGGTGAAGGCCCTGACCTGGAACTTGGGAAATTTGGCTTTAAGTCTACATCTAAGAAGCTCTTCACATACTCGTGTGACTGTGGGTGATATCCGTAGACTGGAGTCTTCCTAAAGACCTAAGAGATTTGGTGTCCAAATCCCAGTGGCAGAACGGGTCCTCAGCTGCCCAAAACACCTTTGGAAATCCCAGCCTAGATTTTCAGAAGCTTCAACTGTCCCGAGATATCTAACTTCCACTGACATTCAATAGGAATGTAGGCCTTTAAATGCCATGTGTACCTGTCAAGACTGATCCTCTCGTCTTTTAATATCCCTCGCAGTATAATGAGGATGATATGGGATGAAAGAATAAGTAATTGGGGTTGTTTTATAAAAGATGGAGGAAATTTCATTAATGAATTTTGACACTGAAATGAAAAATTAAACTTCAATTTTAAACTTTCTTGATATTTTGGCATCGCTATTATTCAGACATGAGCAGATGGCCCATCAACATAATTAGATAAATGAAAAACTTCCCACACTTCAGCTCTGGAGAGGAATGTAAACATTAAACCCAATATGACATAAAGATAAATTTTGTGACATTTAACCTTATTGGACACTATCCTGACCTTGTGAAAGTGTAAGTGTTATTGACTTTTATTATTTATAAATGTTGGGACTTTTATTACAAATAGAAATGATTTGTGAGCAGAGCCGAGCATCTTTTTCAGATAATAGATTATTGACTGAAATTCAGATTGAGCTTGACTAACATTTAGTGAACTCAGCAAAATAGTTTCAAGAGGAAAAGATACCGAAGCTTTAAATTTCAAAACTTTAATTCCAGCTCAGTGGAAAGGCGGGAATTTAAAAATGTTTAACTAAAAAATACTCTAAAGTTTTACAAAAAATAGTATTTTGGGTATAACGAAATGCTTAATTTTACCTGAAATGAAGTGGTTAGTATTTTGTTAGAGTGGCAAAAAAATTTGACCTCAAATTCTGCCCCACATTCCTTCCTATTGACCACTAAACCAAAATTATTCACCTAGCTCTAGTTATGAACACTTTAAAACAATAATCTCATTTAATCAAAGTCTCCTTCTGATTAAGATACAATTTTTCAAGGAAATCATACGAAATGAGGGCCTGCTATGAAAAGCACAGCTGTGGAAAAATTATTTCTGTCCCTTCTCAGCTGGTTTCAAAGAAACCTGGTGTCTTTCGCCCAAGCCATGTTAATTCAAATGTCTGCTTTCTCAGAACTCCAATATAGCAGCAAAGTCATCCTGGGCCTTTCAAAGGACGCACGTCCCCCATGACTGAAACTTGCAGGTGCCTTCATTCTGAGAAAGACAGACTGAAATACCACAAACTCATTCTCTGAAACCAACTGTCACATGCGGCCATTTTGACCAGATCTGCTTTTTAGGGATGATTGTTTAATTGTCACTTTTAAGAATGCAACAGCAGAGAGATGATATATTACGCTGATGGTGTTGAGGTGATAACTTGCACCAAGCCAGGATGTCATAGTTCTGCTAATGTCAGTCACCAGAATATCTGAGGAGCTGGTGACATCTAGAAGGAAAATGTACAATGAATGGAAGGGAACGGAATGTCCACAAGGCCCTAAACAAGATCAAAATAGACACGATTAAAAAGAAGCATGAATAACATGAGGGATTTGGGCTTATTTAACCTGCAGGAGAGAAGAGTGAGGGGGGATTTGAGAGCAGCCTTCAACTTCCTGAAGGGAGGTTCCAAAGAGGAAGGAGAGAGGCTGTTCTCAGTGGTGACAGATGGCAGAACGAGGAGCAATGGTCTCAAGTTGCAGTGGGGGAGGTCTAGGTTGGATATGAGGAAAAACTATTTCCCTAGGAGGGTGGGGAAGTGCTGGAGTGGATTACCTAGGGAGGGGGTGGAATCTCCATCCCTAGAGGTTTTTAAGTCCCGGCTTGACAAAGCCCTGGCTGGGATGATTGAGTTGGGGTTGCTCCTGCTTTGGGCAGGGCGCTGGACTAAGTGACCTCCTGAGGTCTCTTCCAGTCCTGGGATTCTGTGAAAAATATTCATCATAGGCCAGATTTCCAGCTGTTGAAAAACAAATCTGCCATAGTTCCAGTGAAGCCCATGGGTCAGACCTCAAGCTGGTGTGTAGTCACAGAGCTCGAGAGGTGTGTATGGTTCTGAGCCTGCTTGTGTGAGTCAGTGTAACATCACTACCATGGAAAACCCAGATCTCCAGTTGGTGTAACTCGACCATGGCATGAATAGACCAGATACCCAGGGGTGTCAAGCAGTGTAAAGCCTTTGGAGTCACTGGGAGTTTATCCCAGCTAAGCCTATGGGTAAAATGCATCTCTGCAGAATTAACCCTAAGTAACGTTGCAATCTCACATCAGGTCTGTATTGGATATTGGATCACCTGAAATTCAGTGGCCAGAAATGGTGGGCAGGGCTTGCGTTGTTCCTCTGAATGCTGAGGCCGTGTCTGCACTACACAGAAGAGCAACTGATTGACGAAGATATTGAATAGAATCAAGCCCAAGACAGATCCCTGTGTGACCCCCATGGATGGACTCTTCCAGCTTCACTGTGGATCATTAATCACCCCCGCGGAGTACACTCTTTCAGGCGGTCTGCACCCACCTCACAGTGCACGCCCCTAAGCTATTCTTCTCTAGTTTATGTATGGCAAGGCCATGTGAGAAAGGATCAGAAGCTGAGATAAATCTCATCTATGGTGTCTCCCATCCACACAGAATCCTAGAACGCTAGAACTGGGAGGGATATTGAGAGTCATAGAGTCCAGTCCCCTGCCCTCACGGCAGGACCAAGCACCATCTAGACCATCCCTGACAGGTGTCTGTCTAACATGCTCTTAAATATCTCCAGTGGTGGAGATTCCACAACCTCCCTATGATGATTTATTGCCCTTTCAAAGAAGGATACAGGAGAAGCCTTGAGGAGAAGCAACAATTAACATGGATTTATCAGCTTATTTTCCTCTAAGTGCTTACAAACTGATCATTTGCTCCATGATCTTTCCAGATGCGAAAGTGAAGCTGACTGGTCAATATTGTCCTTATTCACCTTTCATACCGAGGTACCATACTTGCCCTTTTTCAGCCCTTGGGTCTCTCTTCCGTCGGCCATGGGCTCTCCAAGGTAGTTGTGAATTGCTCGAATTTTTGGCTCATTCCTTAAGCATTCTGGGATGCATTTCATCAGGCCCCCCCAACTTGCAGACATCTAACTTGTTTAAGTAATTCTTAACTTGTGCTTTTCCTATGTTAGCCCCAAATCCTATCCCTATTTATACAGTTGTTCAGGGTTTGTGGCATCAATGTTCACTTTTTTGTTGCAAGCTGAAACTGCTAGAGTTTTTTGAGGGGGTCAACAAACATGTGGACAAGGGGGATCCAGTGGATGTAGTGTACTTAGATTTCCAGAAAGCCTTTGACAAGGTCCCTCACCAAAGGCTCTTAAGTAAAATGGGAGAAGAGGGAAGGTCCTTTTGTGGATTGAAAGCTGGTTAAGACAGGAAGCAAAGGGTAGGAATAAATGGTCAGTTTTCCAAGTGGAAAGAGATAACTAGTGGGGTCCCCCTGGGACTTTTCTATTCAACATATTTATAAATGATCTAGAGAAAGGAATAAACAGTGAGGTGGCAAAATTTGCAGATGAAATAAAACTGCTCAAGATAGTTCAGACTGAAGCAGCCTGTGAAGAGTTTCAAAAAGATCTCACCAACCTAAGTGATTAGGCAACAAAATGGCAAATGACATTTAATGTTGATAAACGTAAAGTAATGCACATTGAAAAAAATAATCCCAAATATATATACGATATGACGGGGACTAAGTTGGCTACAACTACTCAAGAGAGATCTTGGAGTCATCGTGGAGAGTTCTCTGAAAACGTCCACTCAGTGTGCAGCGGCAGTCAAAAAAGCAAACAAAATGTTAGGAGTCATTAAAAAGGGGAGAGAGAATAAGAGAGAAAATATCCTCTTGCCTCTGTATAAAACCATGGTACGCCCACATCTTGAATACTGTGTACAGATGTGGTCGCCTCATCTCAAAAAAGATACATTGTCATTGGAAAAGGTTCAGAAAAGTGCAACAAAAATGATGAGGGGTTTGGAACAGGTCCCATATGAAGAGAGATTAAAAAGACTTGGACTTTTCATCTTAGAAAAGGGGAGACTAAGGGGGGATATGACAGAGGTCTATAAAATCATGACTGGTGTGGAAAAAGCGAATAAGGAAAAGTTATTTACATATTCCCACAATATAAGAACTAGGGGTCACCAAATGAAATTAATAGGCAGCAGGTTTAAAACAAACAAAAGGAAGTTTATCTTCACTCAGCACATGGTTAACCTGTGGAACTCCTTGCCAGGGGATTCAGTGAAGGCTAGAACTTTGACAGGGTTCAAAAAAGAGCTAGATAGATTTAGGTCTATCAATGGCTATTAGTCAGGATGGATAGGAATGGTATCCCTAGCCTCTTTTTCTCTGGAGGTGGGTGACAGGGGAAGGATCACATAGGGATTGCCTGGTGTGGTTCCTCCCTCTGGGGCATCTGGTATTAGCCACTGCTGGCAGACAGGATACTGGGCTGGATGGACCTTTGGCCTGACCCAGCATGGCTGTTTTTATGCTCTAAAAATAAAAGGTGTTTCACATTTGGCCACTTCTGCATTTTCTGTTATTGTCTGTCACTCGTCTGGGTGCTGGGTCTACCCTGTCCTTGGTCTTCCCTGTGCTTCTCATGGATTGATACAAGGCTTTCTTATTGCCCTTTGTATGCCCAGCTTGTGTAATCTCATTGTGGGCCTTGGCTTTTCTAATCCCTACATGCTTGTGGATTTTTTAAAATGTCTTTTGTCATTTGACCTAGTTTTGACTTTGTGTTTGATTTTTTTTAAAGTTTCAGGTCACTAAAGATCTCCTAGTTAAGATACTCCATGTTAGAAAGCTGTGTGCTTCAGGAAAAAAAATCATGAAGTCAGTGGAATATGATATTATTCATTTGCACACAGATAACGAAATCTAGAACCAAGAGCCAACTTTCAAAGGATTTTTTTTTAGGTATTACAGCCATGAGTGGAGCAAAGCCAACCAGATTTAGGATCCTAAAGGTATTTAGCTACCTAAAGCTGTAGATTTAATGACTTCATGCGTATTGATTTAAAGGTGCTTTTGAAAATTCATCTAGGTGCCTAAATATTGTTAAATTTCCAACCTTAAGTGGCTAAGACCTAGTCAACACTTGACAGCTCAACCCACGTAAGCTCTGCCAGTGAGAGGTGTGATTTTTTTTTTAAATGGACACAGCTGTGCCACACAAGCTCTAGTGGAGACAAGTCTCAGCGGGGTTGCTGTGTTAGTCTGTAGCTGCAAAAACAACAAGGAGTCCCATGGCACCTTAGAGGTTTATTAGGGTATAAGCCTTTGTGGGTAAAACCGACCTCATCAGATGAACTGGAGTGGAGTTTACAGAGGCAGGGGCATATACACAAAAACAACAAAAGAAAGAGGGCACATTTGTAAATGAGGCTAATCAAGTCCGGGTGGAAGTGGCTCATTCACAGCACTTGATGTGGGAATGTGGATATCAAGAGAGGGGAAAACGGCCTTTGTAATGTGTTAACCAACTGAGATCCTTATTCAGTCCTAAGTGGATAGTGTAGAATTTGCAGATGAATTCCAGTCCAGCTGTCTCCCTTTGTTGCTGGTTTTTGAAGGTCTTTTGTAGAAGAATCAAATCCATGACTGAGTGTCCAGGGAGGTTAAAATGTTCCCCTACAGGTTTGTGTGTTACCATTTCTGAGGTCTGATTTGTGTCCAGTTATCCTGTGGTGCAGAGACTGTCCAATTTGGCCAATTTCCATAGCAGATGGGCATTGCTGATACTTGGTGGCATATTTCATGTTAATGAATGTGCAGGTGGTTGAGCCCCTGATGGTGACAGTCATATAAGAACCAGCCCGGTACCGGTAAACCAGCCCAGTGGGTCCATCTGAGCCACACCTGGCCAGAACATTCTGTCATCTCCAAGGTCCAATGCACTGCAGCAAACATCTGCCGTGGCCGCAGGCAATGTTTTCAAAGCTATAAGGGTTGTTAGTCAACTGGAAAGCACCCGCTGGGAGGGCCCAGTGAAACACAGAGAAACAGAGCTGAAGAAAGTGTCTATTCTGGCCAAGCTGGTGCTCCATTTGCTTTTCTTTCTCCCTGTCTTTGTCAGTCTGAAGCACCAGCTCCCAGGCTGGGGGAGAAGGCTGGCGTGCAAGGCGGGCGAGAGGGTGGTGCTGAGGGTGAGGGGCGTGGGGTACAGGAGAGGGCTCCAGGCTGGGGCCCAGGTGTTTTGGAGTGTGGGAGGGGGCTCAGGACAGGAGGTGGGGGAATGACTGCCTAGAGAGGAGTACTACAGAATAGGAGTCCTCGGACTATAGAGGATCACAAGCTGAATGAGTCAACAGTGTTGCAAAAAGAGTGAATGCTGTTCTGAGATGTATTACCGGTCGCACCTCTATAAACTGGAACTCTCTGGTCCGGCAACCTCTGTGGTCAGGAAGGACCATAGATGTTCCAGGGTCAGAGAGCGCTGGCACACTGCTGGGGGTGGGGGTGCCAGGAGCCCAGTTCTATGCAGTATGTGTGTGTGTGCGGACGGTGACACACGGCCCAGCTGCGCTGTGGGGGGAACGAGGAAGCCTCGTGGGGGTGGCAGGGCAGGGGAGCCTGCAGCAAGGGGCCAGATATGACCTCCCTTGGTCCGGAAACATCCCTTACCTGGGACCAGTCAGGTCTGGAGGGTGCCGGGCCAGGGAGGCCCAACCTGTAGCAGCAGCATTGTAATGCAGACATAAGTAATTCTGCCACTTGGCTCAGTTCTAGCAAGGCCTCCCCTAGAGTATTGTGTTGAGTTCTGGTCCCCTCACTTTGGGGAAGACACGGAAAAAGTGGAGAGAGCTCCAAAGAGATAGCAGAAAGCTCTAGAACAGACAGTGAATGCTCTAGAACAGATGGTTAATGGTCTAGAACAGATGATTAAAGGTCTAGGACAGATAATTTTTCAGGAAAGATTAAAAACATCCCCAAAAGTGCAACTAGAAGCCAACTTGTAGTCTCCTTCCCAGGCTGAGTTCACATGGTCCCCCTGCTGGAGAGTCTTGTGGATAGGGGTCAACAGGAGAGTCAATGGAGCCCCCATGATCTTGTTGGATGCTCAGCTGCTATGGGTGGCTTTCAGCCGGTCCTTTAATAACCTGGTCACACTCCCTAGAGAGTTGTGTGAGGTGTCTCCTGCTCCGTCACAAGAGCAGATGAATCCTGTGCAATGCAATGCAACACAGAGGGAAACTGAGGCATCTTAGGGTGCAAAATCATTCCAGAACATCCCCACTTCGGCACAGGTGGCACATAGCGCAGTTGGCTTCCCCAAGCCAGAGAAAACCTTTCATAAGGAGCATGGCTCCGAAACTTTCCAGTGGAATGTTTGTCTGCCAAAAAAAAAAAAAAAATGTTGATCATGAGGAAGGAAACTGTTTTGTGGAAGTGTTTTCTTTCCAAATAAGCTTGTGCCAACACCATCCTTTTAAAGACCAAAAGTTCTGATAAAGTAAAAAACCTTGTTTCATGCTTTTCAATATGAAACACTCCAAACACTTCCATTTTGAAATGTCTTTTCCTTTAAATGTTATGTTGTATTCATCCATTAGAGTTTGAGAATGGACCGTTATAATCCTCATTTGAATTCCTGTATAATGCAGGTCTGAATTAATTCCTATTTGAACTAAAGCAGATCTTTTAAAAAAAAAAAAATCCAAACCTGCTTTAAAAAAAATTGCCTGGGATAGGACAAAAAAACCAAACCCACACGCTCACCCATAAGATTTTTCAATGTTCAGTTACCCTCACTGTTAAATGTGTACTTTGTTTCCTACCTGAATTTCTCTAATTTCAACTTCCAGCCATTGGCTCATTCCTTTCTCTGCTACTGGAAGACCCTATATTATCAAATTTCTCTTCCCCACATGGGTGCTTAGAGACTGATCAAATCACCTCTCACATTTCTGTTTGATAAGCTAAAAAGATAGCGCTCTGAATCGACCACTGTAAGGTATGTTTTCCAATCCTCATATCAGTCTCATTAATCACAATGAATTATGATTATTGTAGTAACTGTGGATATACCTAGATGCTAAAGTCAGAGAGAGTCATTAGGACAGGACTTGTTCTGGCCTTAAAATCTAGGCATGCCCACAGTTACTTCAAGAAGAAGAAGAAGAAGAAGAAGAAGGGCAATAAGTCCCTGGCACAGAGTTGGGCAAATACCAGCCCATGGACTGGATCCAGTCTGCCAGGGTTAGCCCCTAGCAAGCCCCCACACCTCTGCAGGTATGAGGATCAGAGCTCCTATTGGTCGCAGATTGCCGTTCTGCCAATGGGAGCTGCGAGCACCCGTTCCTGCGGAGGTGCAGGTAAATAGAGCAGCAGCGGCCCACCATGGGCTAACCCTGCTGAACTGCCCCCATTCTATTGCCCATCCCTGCCCTGGCAGGTCACCAGGCTCTTTCTTTACCTGTCCGTCCATTTCTATGGCCACTTGCAGCTCCCTTTGGCCACGGATCTCCGTTCCCGGCCAATGGGAGCTGCGGGAAGCGGTGTGGATGGAACACTGCTTCCTGCAGCTCCCATTGGCTGGGAATGGCAATCCACTGCCAACAGGAGCTGAGACTGGCTGGACCTGTGGATGTACAGGTGAATAAAGCATCTGGTGACCCACCACGGTCTAACCCTGGTGAACCATATTGCCCACCCTGGCATTAGCCCATTTAGTCTGTCTGCCTGTATCTCGCAGGGCAGACTGGAGTAGCGAATAACATTGTTCCAAATCCAGCGGTCTCATCCACTCAGTAAATCCTGATCCTTCTTTGAACCCTGCTGTCCTCTTCCTCGGGAACACGCTGGTTCAGCAGACCAGCATTCCCTTTGCAATTGTTCTGTTTTAATTGCTGGCCCCGCCATCCCTGCTTATGTACTGGAATAGTTAGTGTCTAGCTAGTTTGTTTTAATCACACTTTGCAGCTCTGCTTTCCCCAACACCGCTGTGGAAGACAGGGAGTTTATTTTGGTATTAGAGGCCAAACAAGTTGATAGCCCCATATAGCAACATTAAAGAAAGCCTAAAGATCACCACGGGCCCTTTGCCACTTGAAAATTCAAAGCGTTCACCAAAAGATACTCTTGGGCTAATAATACCCCTTTCAGTAGCTGAAGTCACTCGCTCCTGCAGCTCAGAGCAGAAATCCACCCACATGATTCATCTGTTTTCTCTCTGCTCCAAGCACCTGCTCATTAACGCACTGCCCGAAAGCGCAAACTGAGATGCAGCCGAGTAATTTTAGCTGCTGCTTGCAAATGAGTTTGGAAGCCCAGCGAGTGCAGAGGGTGAGGTTTTGATCTCCGATAACTGGGTGTTTTATTATTGTGATTGATGTTTATTGTATCGCCTACAGATCCCAGAGCCGTCCTTCCCCACACGCAGAATACACGGCTACAAGGGGCACCCGAAAATCTGGGGCACCATCGGCACTTCCTATCCCTGGTCTGTGGCTCTGCTTGCTCAGGAGAGAATCTAGTGAACTTACAACTGAAAAATCCTGCCAGAGCTGTTAGCAAACCCTGAACCTGTGACAGAGCCAATCACATGGCAGCGAAGCCAATTCACAGACATGTGCCAACTCCAGGTAGATCCTGCCAGTTTCTGAATTTACTGTGTAAGTTGACAGGAGCTTAGTTTAAAATTTGCGTTAAAAATATTTCATTGGAGTGTTGCTGAAGTTCATAAAATCACAGCTCTAAAGATTGTCCTCCCCTCCCCAGCTGCCATAGGACACCATTTTCATCGGACTGTCTGGGGCCCCATAAACCCTAAGAACACACCGAAAAGCCCTGAGTGATATCAGAATCCCACCGGCTTGCGGGTGTCGCAGATACGTGCATGTGCGCACACAGAGTAAAACATAGGCTCTGCCCAAGCAAAACCTTCAATCTCTGGGTTACCACCAGCTGGAATGTGAGCTCAGAACTCCAGGATCTCGGATTGGCTACTGGTCTTTGCTACAGTCCCCTTGAGAAAGATCCTGGACCTTTAGAAATGTGGTTTTGGAGCCAAACTCCCATTGAACTCTTGAGCGATATTTAGCCAGTGCTCTAGTGCGGCCCCTGCGCGGATGCTGGATTTATTGTGTCTCCACCATCCAGGGCAGACAGCTGTGCAGCTTCTTTTGGAAAGCCTCCAGGGAATGTGCCTCCATTCAGCGTGTTCCATTCTCCGATCCTTCTTCCTGAGATTGAATCTAAAGCTCCCTGGCTGCAGTGTGACCCCTTTATAAGGGCTCTCCAACGCCCAGCCTGCTGGCTTCCCCTGGCTGGAGCAACTGCGCAATCCAGCCCAAAAGTCCCAGCAGGCCGGGGGCTGTCCGTTATCATCCCCTAAAGCCCCCCCTGGATTGCTCTGGCTGAGAATGGCTCACAGCCTGGGAGCTTGATGCTTCTGCTTTATCTCAGTTTTCCCCAGAGACCTCGCAGCACAGCACAAAGCTCAGTCCCCCTAAGTCCCTGCATTTCTACCCCACAGTGCAACTTTGGCAGCCTCCCAGAATCCCCCGCTGCTCCCGGAACTCTGAGCCAGATGGCCAATGAATTTTAGGGCCAAGAAGGGGCCCCCAGGTCATCTGGTCTGACTGCCTGTCAATCACAGGCCAGGAAATGCCACCCCACCCCTGTGGGCTACACCCCACCCAGGAAGCGATCCCGTCAGAGGCTGGATGGGACGGTGCTCTGGCAGAGAGCAGGAGGGAGTGAGGCAGGGAAATGGCTAAATGAGATTCCCCCTAACCCCAGCGAGTGACCCACATGCTGCAGAGGAAGGGGACTCCCCCAACCCAGGTCACCACTAATCTGACCTGGGAAGGATTTCTGCTTGACCAGCCAGTTCCTGGGCAGATGGGCAGGAGCCAGCCAGCCACACAACCGCACCGCCTGGCCTTCCGCGAGCAGAAGGCATGGGAGTGGCAGCGACTGAGGCCATGGGAGGATGTGGCAATGAATGGCTCTGCCAATGCGTCAGTTGGGCTAGGGGGAGCGCACTCAGCTCTTTGGGCCCAAACCACTTCGGCAGAATTGGCTCCCAGGCGCCCCAGGCCTGAAGCAACCACTGTGACCTTCTTGGCAGCTTTGCTTTGGGAAGTGCTGGCCCACAATGCCGCCTAGCTTGGCAGAGGAAAGTCATCAGGGGCCAACAGATCTTGTCTAGAGAGGCCCCCAGCCTTGGTCTAAAGCCAATTAACAAAGTTCACCACGTCCCTTGGTGGGAAGCAATCCCAGTCCAGGCACATCCCATTGTCCTGGCACAACCAAACCCTTCATATTGCCACATTGTGCCTTGCCTGGGTTTCCAGTCCCTGGCTCTCGTTCTGCCTGTTGCCACTAGATGAAAACAACCTTTAGTGCCCACTATTTTCTCCTTACTCACCATAAGGCCAGTCAGAATGAATTCACTCCTTGATCAATTTTTGGGCCAGATAAATAGACTGAGCTCCTTAGATCTCTCACTCAGACAGATCCTAGCCTTTGTGGCTCTTTTTATAGGTGTAAGTTTTCCAAGTCCAGCCTTACCAAGTACGGGGTTGATAACACACACCCCGTCACTGAGGTGTGGGGGGCCCTGGGCCCTGCACCCATGTTTGCAGTAAAATGTGATGTTCAGCCCGAAGGTAGAACTGGAGGTATATTAGTTGACAGGGACACAGCACAGAAACCCAGCAGTCAGTACAATCCATCTTGGGAGGGGGGACCAGAGCTAGGTCCTGACCCTCCCCCACCTCCCCAGCCAGCCGAGACTGATTCACACCCCACTTCTGCTCCCAGCCCTCCAGCCAGGCTCTTCGTCCCGTCTTTGTCCTGCTTGCTGGGCAAAAGGTGTCGCCTGGTCGCACCCCCACCCTGGCTCAGGTTACAAAGGCATCAGCTATGGTGTATGTGTGGGAGGCTGTCACACCAATATTCCCATCACCATCTAGGTATTGGTGCAGTGCCCAGGGAAACTGAGGCACACACGTGGGGTTACTAGAGGACAGTAGAACTCACGTGCAACAAAAGAAGGTGAATAAAATCCCCACTTGGTCACACACAGACACACAGACATACAGACACACACACACAGAAACACACACACACAAACACACATAGACAGACACAGACACACGGACAAACACACACACAGACACACAGATACACACACTCACACAGACACAGGCGCACCGAGACACACACAGTAAAGTGTGTTAGACTAAAGGGAGAGGAGGGCAGTGACATATCTGCCGATAGGGTCTACAGCAATCCTAGACCTCTCAACAGTCAACCCACATGGCTTTGAAAGTGGGGGCCCTCCCCACCTGTGGAAAGCCTGCCAGCCACGAGCGGGGCCGCCTGCCTTAGCACTGAACCCAGTGGGAAATCAACATTTCCCATTTTCACTGGATTCAAGGCTGGTGGTGACCAAAGCCGCCCAGAGAAACCGCCCTGTCTCGTTCCCCGGTGACTCTGTGGCTCAGTTCTGCATCCTCTCCCCATTTGTTTCAACCCCCTTCCTTGTCCGTTCTGTGACTTTGGAGAAAGCACGTGGATTGTAACCTCGTCCCCGGGGGAGTCTGCAGCCCTCCCCTCAGACTCCAACGTTAAGCTTTCCCCTTTCCCTTTGGCAATCTCAGCAAAGAAACCAACCCAGGCACGGGACACAGGCCATTTGACACTAGAGCTGAGTTCTCAAAGATGGGACAACACCAGGAAGTGGAGGAGCGCTTTCCAACGGGAACACGTGCACAGGCTGTCAATCCGGTAGCTGTTCTGTGGCTAAGCAGAGCTGGTTTAAGTCAGCTCTGAGGTCAATGGGACTCTCTTGAGAGCCTCCAAATGAGGCTACCCACTGTTTGTTAGATGACTAGAGTCACTGAGCCACAGATCTGGAACGCCGAAGGGCTGCCTGTGATTACCTGGCCTGACGTCCTGCCAAGTACAGGTCAGAAAATCTCCCCGTGACCGCTGCTCACAGAGCAATGTCTGAGTGTCTTTCAGAGCGAGATGCGTAAACATGGAGCCCGATTTCCCCGCCAAGTTACAATTCAAAGGAAAAAAAGCAGCAGCTTGCGTGCAACTTTATATTGCTTTCTCTCGCCTAATGTCACTTATAACTGTAGTTGGATTGATTTAAATGCCCGCACTCAATGGCACTGCGGGTATAAATATTATATTCGTTTTAAACAGAAAACTAAATAATCACATATTTCCAAAGAGCTATTTCTCTGATTGACAAGACAGGCTGAGGGCCAAAGAAGCCAGCTGTTCGTTGGCAGGAATTACCTCCTCATTTGAATATGTCACTAAAATAGCAGCAACCAAAACCGAAACTTACACATGGACTGCACTGTGAGAGAGGGGCCTGGTAAACATGTCTAATAATGAAAGAGAATCTTTACATATTTGATTGTTTCAGATTGATTGATTTCTGCTCTAGCCTCATCTCTTAGGACTTGTCTTCACACAAAATTCTTCTAAATTAACTTCATGGGTTTATAGATTTCGGGGTGCAGATTGTGTTTAGTCTGACTCCCTAATGCAAAGTTTCACCCAGTTCCGAATTTCATTTAATGAAATCAAGGCAAACTCCTGCAGACACACTGGTTTACACTGATTTTCTTCATGTGGGCGAGGAATTGATTTAAACCAAATGGATAGAAACCCAGGAATAAATTGAATAAAGAGAATTTGTGCACCATCCATTCAGTTAATTTACAAGCCACCCTGCAGGGCTCAAAAGGAAATCTGGAGGGTTCACTTAGATCCCAGCCCTTATGGGTAGGATCTTCTAAAGCATGTAAGGGCCAGATTTTAAAAGCTCTTTAGGCATCTGGTGGCACTTTAAAAAGCACCTGCGTTTCAGGGTTCATGATATTTTTGAAAGCCTCACAAGGTACCTGCATATGGGGAAGTCGGTGGATGTGATATACCTTGACTTTAGCAAAGCTTTTGATGCGGTCTCCCACAGTATTCTTGCCAGCAAGTTAAAGAAATATGGATTGGATAAATGGACTGTAAGGTGGGTAGAAAGCTGGCTAGATTGTTGGGCCCTAACAGGTAGTGATTAATGGCTCGATGTCAGGTTGGTGGCTGGTTTCTAGTGGAGTGCCCGAAGGATCTGTTCTAGGGTCAGTTTTGTTCAACATCTTTATTAATGACCTGGATGTGGGGATGGATTGCACCCTCAGCAAGTTTGCAGATGACACTAAGCTAGGGGCAGCGGTAGATATGCTCGAGGGCAGAGATAGGGTCCAGAGTGACCTAGACAGATTAGAGGATTGGGCCAAAAGAAATCTGATGAGGTTCAAAGGAACAAGTGCAGAGTCCTGCACTTGGGATGGAAGAATCCCAAGGATTGCTACAGGCTGGGAACCGACTGGCTAAGTAGCAGTTCTGCAGAAAAGGACCTGGGGATTCCAGTGGATGAGAAGCTGGATATGAGTCAGCAGGGTGCCCTGTAGGGTGCATTAGGAGGAGCATTTCCAGCAGATCTAGAGAAGTGATTATTCCCCTTTATTCGGCTCTGGTAAGGCCATATCTGTAGTATTGCATCCAGTTCTGGGCCCCCCACTACAGAAAGGATGTGGACGCATTGGAGAGGGTTCAGCGGAGGGCAACCAAAATGATTAGGGGGCTGAAGCACATGACCTACGAGGAGAAGCTGAGGGATTTGGGCTTATTTAGTCTGCAGAAGAGCAGAGTGAGGGGGGAT
Source organism: Pelochelys cantorii (assembly GCA_032595735.1). NCBI lineage: Eukaryota > Metazoa > Chordata > Testudines > Trionychidae > Pelochelys > Pelochelys cantorii. The sequence goes on along the minus strand of CM064351.1, from coordinate 18,190,012 downwards.
TTGAGAGCAGCCTTCAACTTCCTGAAGGGAGGTTCCAAAGAGGATGGAGAGAGGCTGTTCTCAGTGATGGCAGGTGGCAGAACAAGGAGCAATGGTCTCAAATTACAGTGGGAGAGGTCTAGGTTGGATATTAGGAAAAACTATTTCCCTAGGAGGGTGGTGAAGAACTGGGATGGGTTCCCTAGGGAGGTGGTAGAATCTCCATCCTTAGAGGTGTTTAAGTCCCAGCTGGACAAAGCCCTGGCTGGGATGATTGAGTCAGAGTTGGTCCTGCCTTGGGCGGGGGGCTGGACTCCATGGCCTCCTGAGATCTCTTCAAGCCCTGTGATTCTATGATTCTATGAAATACTTTGAAAATCTGGCCCTTGGACTCCCTGCCAACATCCCACAATGGGGCGTTAATTGAAGGATTCCTCATAAACAGCGGACACAAACCATTGGCAGAGATGAGGCTAGAATGTCTGATCCACTTGGGCTTTTCTTAAGTTGCAAGGCTGGAATCTCCTGGCGTCATGGTGTCAAGATTTCACTGCTTAATGCCCGAAGCCCTGGAAAAACTGTTATAGAAATGGCAGGCTGGAAGGGACCTTGAGAGGTCAACATGTCCAGCCAGTAGCCCCAGACCTTCCCGGTCAGTAAACTGCCAGCAATGGGGTTTCTACGGCCTCGTGTGGAAGCCTGTTTCAGCTCTGAACAAAAGTTCCTGGGGCTGCACTGAAGCGGTGTTATTTTTGTGTTAGAACACAAGGAAAAAGGCCAGACTGGGTTGGAGCAAAAGTCCATCCAGCCCAGTGTCCTGTCTGCCCACAGTAGCCAACACCAGATGCCCCAGAGGGAGGGAACAGAACAGGGAATCGTCCAGTGATCCCTCCCCTGTCACCCATTCCCAGCTTCTGGCAAACAGAGGCTAGGGACACCATTCCTACCCATCCTGGCTCATAGCCATTGATGAAGCTGTCCTCCATACATTTATCTAGTTCTTTTTTGAAACCTGTTAAAGCCCCGGCCTTCACAACATCCCCTGGCAAGGAGTTCCACAGGTTGACTGTGTGCTACTTCGAGGCCACTAGGGACGGGCTCCCTGAATGGGATGCAGAATTGTCCTATCAGGGCATTGCTGGTTGGGTGTGAAGTTTATGTCCATCGATGGTCATCCTTCATATGGGAAAAGCAACGAGGGTCCTGTGGCACTCCTGCCCTGGCCCTGCACCCCTCCTGAAATCATCTGGCATGTATGGCAGTGGCTTCATGTGCTGCCCCTCATCTATAGGCACCAACCCCACCGCTTGGAGACTAACAGCTTTATTTGGGCATGAACGTCTGTGGGTAAAATCCGCTTCATCAGATGAACTGGAGTGGAACTTACCCAGACAAGGGCACATAAATGGAAGAAAGAAGTTACTTGGCTCAGCTTTCTTACCTCACTGTTCTTTCCCCCCTGCTGAACAACTTGGTTAGCAAACGAGCTACGGTGCCGGTAAAACAAAGAGTGTTTACACATCAGAGAATGTTACTCAGCGCCAGCGTGTGGGGGAACGCCTGCATTTAACCCTCTGCCAAGCACTCACTGAAGCAAACCAAACCCAACCCCTCATGAGCCTGCCTGTGCCTGTGTGTTCTAGTCAACCAGGGAAACTGAGGCAGCATTGGTGACAGGGTTTTGCGTTTCCCAGGTATGACGAAGAAAACAAACATTCACACAAGCACCTGTCCAGCAAGGAGGCAGCGACGGTTGCCCCATTGGCTGATGGGAAGTGGGAGTGGGCATGAGAGTAGTACGAGAGATGCTGGGAAGGGCCGTGTGTTGCGAAGTGGGACATAGGCAGTCTTGCCTAGTGGGTGGAGCGGTCTCAAGTCTGGGAATAGAGGCACAGCCAATGGGGGCTGAGTTCCCCAGCAGACGCTGCATTAAAACCAGGCTGCCAGCGTCACACACTCAGTGGCTCTGTTGGCCTCACGTTTCACACTTGCCAGGGTGCTGCAGCGAAGGATGCTCCTACCCAGGCAAGCAGCTGAATTCGCGCCTGGCTGGTTTTGTTGCACGGTTGGCAGGCTGGCTGCCAGAGGTATTAATAGATCACAGCCAACTTCCCACTACAGCCAAACTGCCAGAGGCCTGCCTGGTGCACACCGAGGTCAATGGGGAGACACGGCTGGACACCTGAGACAGCCGGAGCTGCAGTGGAGACAGCTGAACAAGCCAGTTGTTTAATTGGCCAAGAACCACAGGTCCATAGATACAGCCACTGAACATTGAACTGGGAGTGAAATTCCTTTGCAGCAGAATGGCTACTGACCTCTCGTGTGATCTGGGCCACCAAGGGCCAGCACTGCCCCTCTGCCAGGGACACTGGCCAAACCAGACTGTCTCTGTGCCAACGGACAACAATCAGACATCAGGAATGGGGACACGCAAACTTGGGGGCAACACTCTAACCTGCCTGGGCACCCAGTCATGGCTGGAAAAGTAGCCGTCCTTCAACCCAGGCATTCCACCAGCCAGTCACAGAGAGAGTGCCCAGCTGGAGTCCATTTGCAACCATGGCGCTGATACCCTGGGCGTGAACAGAGATATTAATGAGATACCTCATTACAAAGCCGATTTCCCCAGCCTTGCACATCTGCATTTCCACATCAAAGGCTATGTGTGGGACACACCCGGCCTACTTCATTAGTTTCATTGACACAGGGCCTACAATCGACAGGCACCTGCCTTGGCTGTTTTATAGCTCTTGGATTCCGTTATCCCCCCCCCCCAACTCCTCTGAGGAAGTGGGGGTTACCCAGGAAAGCCCCCGCGCATAGATCTATGTTGTGAGTCTCTAAGGGTGCCACAGGACAGGGAGAGATTCGGAGAGGCGATCAGCCAGCCCGCTTTAGAGCAGACCGCAGGCTCCCAAGGGAGTGGGTAGGAAAAATCCTTCATTGCAGGAGATTTATCCTGGAATTGCCAATTGCAGGGACTTTGTGACTCTTCTTCTGAAAGAGTTGGACTTGCCCCGAGACAGGAGAAGCAGGAGCACTGCTCTGCTCTGGGATGGCCAGTCCCTTTTAGAAGTCCCTTCCTTGAGTGGGTAAGGCCCTGGCCCTTCCTTCTGGTCTTATGTGAGGGCAGGGGATCAGTTCAGATGATATTAAACATGTTTTGCTGACTAGCTCAAAAGATACTGGACATAACACTGGGTCCATGAACACAGGCCTATCCGCTGGGTTACGCTGATTGGCATTAGCCAGAGAGCTGGCTTATTGCTTCAGATTTCCAGTGCTAGCTAAAACAGGTGGCTATTTCAAACCTGACAGTTGAAACCAAAATAAAACACAGACGCACTCAGAGACCCATTAGGAGCTTCCCTGCTGGGCTCTGGGAAAAGTTCATCAACTCCTTTGCAAAACTTAGAGCTACTGATTAGCCCCAGGGCGACCAATTAAGCCCAAGCGCTGGCTTCTCCTAAAGGCCAGGTCCCCAAAGGGAAACAGTCTCCCTGGTTAATTAAAGCGTCTTGGCTTTGGGTAATTAACCCCGCAGGAGCCATGCTGCAGCCGACACCGCAGATTAGCTTCTGTTTTGCGGCCTCTGATTCTGGCATTTGGAGCGAGAGATTTTAGGCCTAAATCAAAGGGAGGTTTTAGAGCTTCAGAGGGCGAGCGGAGTGAGTCTGTAACTGGAAAAACTTCAGAACCAACACACAGTCCTGCAGCACCTATGGGTTTCATCACATCTCAGCTCCCGTCCTGAGAATCAGCCCCAGAGAGAGCCTGGGAACTGGCTGCTTGTGAACACACAGGCCTGCAGGCCGAGAACTGGCCTTGCAATTGAGGGTAGAGAAGCAGCCTGGGCTGCCCAGACATGAGAGATCCCCTTTCCCCCTGCCCCCCCCCCCCGTAAGCAAACAGCCTGCAGGGCAGGGGAAGGGGGAGGGCAGCACCCGCCGCAGGAAGAGGTGGTGAAAAGTGAATTTTAAAAACTCAGCCTTTTTTTCCCTAGTGACCTTGTTTGGATTCTGTACCTGCTCTTTTAATTGTGTGTAAGTGTGTGCACACCCTGACATGCACGCACACTCACACCCTCACATGCACACACCCCCGGACATGCACGCACACACACACAGCCTGACACCCTGACAAGCACACACACACACACACCGACATGAACGCACACATACACACTGATATGCACACACACACACCCCAGCACGCACATACACAGACACTGACTTGAACACACACACACATGCAGCAACATGCACACCCACACCCACACCCATGCACACCGACATGCACCCACACCCACACTGACATGGACATACACACAGACCAACATGCGCACACATACACAGCGACATGGACACACACACAGTGACATGCACACACACATGCACACATACACATACATGCACACATACCCCGACATGCACACACACACACGCACACACCGACATGGGCACACACACACACTGACATGCACACACACACCAACATGCACACACATCCACACACACCGACATGCACATCGACACACACCGACATGCATACGCACACACACACACCGGACATGCACACACACAAACACACACACATTCTGACATGCATACACACACACAGAGACATGCACACACATGCACGCACACACACACACACACACACACACTAACATACACACATACCAACAAGCACATGCACATCCAGTATTGCCGGATTCCAGCATTCACATATCATGAGTCAGTTCTCTCCCAGCTGGTGAGGATTTTTTAACAAAAATAGTAAGTCAGGGTGCCTGGGTTCGGGGGTTTCGTTTTTCCCTTCTCATTCCAAGGGCTAGAAACTTTAAGGTCTTATTGAAAAAAAAAGTGATTTTAATAGAATCCTAGAACTGGAAGGGACCTTGAGAGGCATCAAGTCCAGTCCCCTGCCCTCATGGCAGGACCAAGCACCATCTAGACCATCCCTGGCAGGTGTCTGCCCAACCTGCTCTGAAATATCTCCAGAGATGGAGATTCCACAACCCCCCTAGGCAATTTATTCCAGTGTTTAACCCCCTGACAGGTAGGAATTTTTTCCTAATGTCCAACATCCTACCAAGGAGAACAATTTTTCTCCCTCCTCCTTATGACACCCTTCTAGATACCTGAAAACCGTTATCATGTCCCCTCTCAGTCTCCTCCTTTCTAAACTAAACAAGCCCAGTTCTTTCAGTCTTCCCTCCCAGACCTTTCGTCATTTTTGTTGCTCTTCTCTGGACCGTCTCCAATTTCTCCAATTTCAGCTGATCACATGAATCCAGGAGCTGGGGTTTAAAAAACTAGCCCAGTATTGGTGGATTTGTGGCAGTTTCCCATGATCTGGAAACTCTGTTGTATTACAGATGCTCTTGGAAACCCCCATTCAAAATCAGGGACTTTCTATGTCAGGGCCTGAACCTTTAGAGTTGAGCTTGTTCCTGCTGCTCTGAGGAACCCCCAGCTAATTACATGGACAAATTAAGTGTCATGATCCCTATGATACACCTGGGGAAATTGAGGCACGGTGAATTTGTTTGGTGAGTTTCCAAGGTTTTAAAGCAAGCCTGAGACCGAGACAACAACTGAGCCTTCATCTCGAGCCAAAAAGCAAAGGGGAGGCCATGGGATTAATGGGGAAACAGTTGGATTGGGGCATGGGAGAGCCAGGTTTAATCCCTTGCATTGTCGTTACTTAGCAGAGTGACCTTGGAAAGGTCATGTCCCTCTGTGTGCCTCAGTTTCCCCACATGTAAAATGTGACCTGTGGGAGAGCCAGGTATTGTTCATCTTTTTACTCCCACTCCGTGGCCCTCACCAAGGGGCTTCCCAAGACCTCCCAGGGGTGACTGGGAGTGGTGAGCCGGTCTGTAACTCAGGAGACACTTGCAAATGAAGGCATGCAATAGATGCTGTCACCGTTTGACCATAACCTGGCCGTGCCTCAGTTTCCCCCTCCATGAAGTGGAGATGGTGTTAATGACACATGTGGGGGGAGGGGTTTTAAAATGAATGACCCCTTCTGGAAATGACAGCCTTTAACCTCTGTGCTTCTTTTCTCAGAACAGGGCGGTGGGGGGTAAATGAGTTAATTGGAGGGAGGGTTTCAGAGTGGGAGGGGCTGGCAGGGGCTCGAGGGAAGGGAGGTGGATAGTGGAAGAGGCTCACTAAGATGTACTCCCAGTCCTGCCATTGGCCTTCTCAGTGAGGTCAGGCAAGTTGCTTCCCCTTTTGTGCCTCAGTTTCCACATTTATGAAATGGGGAAAGTGTTTTCTGAGCTCTTCTGATTAAACGCTGGATCCGAGCTGGCTGTTACAGAGACAGGGACCTGATGCTTCTGCAGTGAAACTCTGAGCAGCCTTCGGCAGTGATGAGGTTCCCTGGTTGTGCTGGCAACATGAAGAAACCCACCCTCCCAGACACTCTCACCTGGCCTGAGACGCAGCCAGGCCGCCCAGCGGAGGGGCCCAGGGACAAGCGTGGAAAGTGATAATGATGAAGTCATGAGTCAGAGCCCTTGTCACCCTTCCCTGGGTCACTCCCCCCAGGCTGGTCCCAATGTTTTATTGAATTACTAGCAGGGCCCTTTTTTGGTGGGGGGAGGCTGGAGACACGGCAGGGGGTCGAGAGGTGTGTGTGCGGGGGTGGTTAGGGCAGGCTGTGGGCATACAGGACTCAGGGCAGGGTGTGAGAGTACTGGTGGTGCTCAGGGCAGAGGGCGGGGACATGGAGGGCTAGAATGAAGGTCTGGAGGTGAGGAGGGCTCAGGGCAGGGCATTAGTGAGGGGGGGCTGGAGTGAGGTTTGGGGTGAGGAGGGCTCAGGGCAGGGAGTTGGTCTGGGTGGTGGAGTGAGGTTTGGACTGAGGAGGGCTCAGCGAAGGGGGTTGGTGTGGGGGGTGGAGTGAGGATTGGGGTGAGGAGGAGCTCAGGGCAGGGGTTGATCTGGGGGGCTGCCATGAGGTTTGGGGGTGAGGAGGGCTCAGGGCAGGGGTTGGTGTGGGGGGTGGAGTGACGTCTGTGGGTGAGGACGGCTCAGGGCAGGGGGTTGGTGTGGGGGGCTGGTGTGAGATTTGGAGTGAGGAGGGTTCAGGGCAGGGGGTTGGTGTGGGGGGTGGAGTGAGGTTTGGGGGTGAGGAGGGCTCAGAGCAGGGTTTGGTGTGGGGAGGAGGAGTGAGGTCTGTGGGTGAGGAGGGCTCAGGACAGGGCATTAGTGAGGGGGGGCTGGAGTGAGGTTTGGGGTGAGGAGGGCTCAGGGCAGGGGGTTGGTGTGGGGGGTGGAGTGAGGTTTGGGGGTGAGGAGGGCTCAGAGCAGGGTTTGGTGTGGGGAGGAGGAGTGAGGTCTGTGGGTGAGGAGGGCTCAGGGCAGGTGTGGGTGGGGGGGGCTCGTTTGGGGTGAGAAGGGTTCAGGGTAGGGGGTTGGTGTGGGCGGGTGGAGTGGGATTTGAGGTGAGGCGGGCTCAGGGCAGAGGTTGGTGTGGGGGTGGACTGAGGTTTGGGGTGAGGAGGGCTCAGGGCAGTGTGTTGGTGTGGGGGGCTGGTGTGAGGTTAGGGGGTGTGGAGGGCTCAGGTCAAGGGTTGATCTGGGGGGATGTTGTGAGGTTTGGAGTGAGGAGGGTTCAGGGCAGGCATTGGTGTGGGGGGTGGAGTGAGATTTGGGGTGAGGAGGGCTCAGGGCAGGGGGTTGGTGTGGGGGGGGTGGAGTGGGATTTGTGGTGAGGAGGGCTCAGGGCAGGGTGTTGGTGTGGGGGTGGAGTGAGGTTTGGGGGAAAGGAGGGTTCAGGGCAGGGGGTGATCTGGGGGGCTGCCATGAGGTTTGGGGGTGAGGAGGGCTCAGGGCAGGGGTTGGTGTGGGGGGTGGAGTGAGGTCTGTGGGTGAGGACGGCTAATGGCAGGGGGTTGGTTTGGGGGGCTGGTGTGAGATTTGGAGTGAGGAGGGTTCAGGGCAGGGGTTGGTGTGGGGGGGTGGAGTGAGGTTTGGGGTGAGGAGGGCTCATGGCAGGGGGTTAGTGAGGGGGGTGGAGTGAGGTTTGGGGGTGAGGAGGGCTCAGGGCAGGGTATTGGTGTGGGGGGCTGGAGTGAGGCTTCAGGGTGGCGAGGGCTCAGGGCTGTTGTGGGTGGGGGGCTGGTGTGAGGTTTGGGGTGAGGAGGGCTGAGGGCAGGTGTTGGTGTGGTGGGTGGAGTGAGATTTGGGGTGACGAGGGCTCAGGGCAGGGGGTTGGTGTGGGGGGTGGAGTGAGGTTTGGGGGTGAGGAGGGCTCAGGGTAGGGCATTGGGGGGGGTGGAGTGAGGTTTGGGGTGAGGAGGGCTCAGGGCAGGGCATTAGTGAGGGGGGGTGGAGTGAGGTTTGGGGTGAGGAGGGCTCAGGGCAGGGGTTGGTGTGGGGGGTGGAGTGAGGTTTGGGGTGAGGAGGGCTCAGGGAAGGAGGTTGGTGTGGGGGGTGGAGTGAGGTTTCAGGTGAGGAGGGCTCAGGGCGCGGTGTTGGTGTGGGGCGTGGAGTGAGGTTTGGGGGTGAGGAGGGCTCAGGGCAGAGGTTGGTGTGTGAATGGGGGGCTCAGAGGATGGGGTGGGGGCCCCAGGCAGGGGTTTGGGAGGTCGGGGGGCTTACAGGTGGCACTGCTCTGTTGGAGGCTCACCCCAGGATGCTGGGCCTGCACTGCCCCCCAGTGGTGCTCCTAGGAGGAAGCGGGGTGGGGGGGATAGTGCAGCGGTGGCCCCCCCAGGAAGAGCCACCGCTAGAGCAGCACCACCCTCACTGCCACAGGCCACCCCAGTAAACCCCCCCATCTCCCATCCCCCTGCCCTGGGTCCAGTGCCCTGACTCCTGCTCCCCACGAGGAGTAACAGTAGTTCGAATTAGAGATCCTAATTCAAACTACCTACTCCATGCCGCATGTAGCTGCGGGCACGGAGTTCGGACCAAGGGACTTTTAAAAATGGCGGCGCCCAGGAAGATGCAAATGAAGCCCAGGATATTTAAATCCCTGGCTTCATTTGCAACTTCGAATGCCTACATTAGCAACTTCGAATGCCTACATTAGCCTCCCCAGTTTGAACTAGGGGGCTAGTGTAGACATACCCTAGCAGAAAGTATTTCTTGACAATCACAGCCAACCTGTGGAACTCCTTGTCAGAGGATGTTGTGAAGGTCAGGACTTTAACAGGGTTCAATAAGAACTAGATGGCTACGTCTAGAGTGGCATGATTTTCCGCAAATGCTTTTAACGGAAAAGTTTTCCGTTAAAAGCATTTGCGGAAAAGAGCGTCTAGATTGGCACGGATGCTTTTCCGCAAAAGCACTTTTTGCGAAAAGCTTCCCTGGCCAATCTAGATGTGCTTTTGCGCAAGAAAGCCCCGATCGCCATTTTAGCCATCAGGGTTTTTTTGCGCAAAACAATTCTGGGTTGTCTACACTGGCCCTCTTGTGCAAAAGCATTTGTGCAAGAGGGCTTTTGCCCAAACTGGAGTGTCATAGTATTTGCACAAGAACACTGACGATAATACATTAGATCGTCAGTGTTCTTGCGGAAATTCAAGCGGCCAGTGTAGACAGCTGGCAAGTTTTTCCGGAAAAGCGGCTGATTTTCCGGAAAAACTGGCCAGTCTAGACACAGCCGATAAGTTCATGGAGGCTAGGTCCATCAGTGGCTATTAGCCAGGGTGGGTAGGTATGGTGTCCCTGGTCTCTGTTTGTCAGAGGTTGGGAATGAGTGACAGGAAACAGATCACGTAATTCCCTGTTCTGTTCACTCCCTCTAAGGCACTTGGCATTGGCCACTGTCTGCAGACAAAATGCTGGGCTGGGTGGACCTTTGGTCTGACCCCGTCTGGCTGTTCTGATGTCCTTATGTTCCTATATCAATGATTTCATTGAGAAATAATCAGTTTTCAAAATAAAAAATCTTTCATTTTTTTGAGGCATGTGGTGCAGGGTTACCCTGTCCTCAGCCTCTGGTGTTTCACTGACAGGCAGCTCTTGGTGGAGACAGTTGCTGGGAGCACCCCCTACCCCCCATCAGCAAAACAAAGGGCTGCTATTTCCTATCTGCCTGCCCGTGCTGCCCTCTGCTGGCCTCTGCACCTCACTCACCTTCATCTCCAGAGGACGCCCAGCTGGAGACGGCCAAGGAGAGAGACAGGCATGAGGGCTGCCACCTTGGGCCTCGGCAGCACTAATCCTAGAATCCTAGAACACTGGAACTGGAAGGGACCTCGAGAGGCAGCGAGTCCAGTCCCCTGCCCTCACGGCAGGACCCAGCACCATCGAGACCATCCCTGATGGATGTCTGTCCAACCTGCTCTTAAATATCTCCAGAGATTCCACAACCCCCCCTAGGCAATTTATTCCAGTATTTCACCACCCTGACAGGTAGGAAGTTCTTCCTAATGTCCAACCTAAACCTCCCTTGCTGCGATTGAAGCCCATTGCTTCTTGTCCTGTCCTGAGGCCAAGGAGAATAATTCCACCCCCTCATCCCTGGGGCACCCTTTTAGATACCTGAAAACTGCTACCATGTCCCCTCTCAGTCTTCTCCTTTCCAAACTAAACAAGACCAGTTCCTTCAGCCTTCCCTCAAAGCTCATGTTTTCTAGGCCTTTCACCATTTTTGTTGCTCTTCTCTGGACCTTCTCCAATTTCTCCACATCTTTCTTGAAATGTGATGCCCAGAACTGGACACAATCCTCCAACTGAGGCCTAATCAGCACAGAGTAGAGCAGAAGAATGACTTCTCATCTCTTGCTCACTGCACTCCTGTTCATGCATCCCAGAATCATGTTTGCTTTTTTTTTTTTGCAACAGCGTCACACTGTTGACTCATATTTAGCTGGTGGTCCGCCCTGACCTCTAGGTCCCTTTCTGCAGGACTCCTTCCTAGACAGTCACTTCCCATTCTGTGTGTGTGAAACGGATTGTTCCTTCCTCAGTGGAGCACTTTGCATTTGTCCGTATTAAACTTCATCCTGTTTACCTCAGACCATTTCTCCAGTTTGTCCAGATCATTTTGAATTATGACTCTACCCTCCAAAGCAGTTGCAACCCCTCCCAGCTTGGTATCATCTGCAAACTTAATAAGAGTCCTCTCTATGCCAATATCTAAATTGTTGATGAAGATATTGAACAGAACTGGCCCCAAAACAGACCCCTGCAGAACCCCACTTGTGATGCCCTTCCAGCATTACTGTTAACCATTAATAACTACTCTCTGAGAATGGTTATCCAGCCAGTTATGCACCCACTTTATAATAGCCCCATCTAAGTTGTATTTGCCTAGTTTATTGAGAGGAAGGTCATGTGGGACCGTGTCAAATGCCTTACTAAAGTCTAGGTACACCACATCCACCACTTCTCCCTTATCCACAAGACTCACTGTCCTATCAAAGAAAGCTATCACATTGGTTTGACATGATTTGTTCTTTACAAATCCATGCTGGCTGTAACCTAGCACCTTATTTTCTTCCAAATGTTTGCAGATGAATTTTTTTAATTCCCTACTCCATTATCTTTCCTGGCACAGAGGCTGGCCGGGTGGTGGGTGCAGGAGTCAGGGCAGAAGGCTGGCCGGGTGGTGGGTGCAGGAGTCAGGGCAGGAGGCTGGTGGGTGCAGGAGTCAGGGCAGGAGGCTGGTGGGCTGGCGGGTGCAGGAATCAGGGCAGAAGGCTGGCAGGGTGGCGGGTGCAGGAGTCAGGGCAGGAGGCTGGTGGGCTGGCGGGTGCAGGAGTCAGGGCAGAAGGCTGGTGGGCTGGCGGGTGCAGGAGTCAGGGCAGAAGGCTGGCAGGCTGGCGGGTGCAGGAGTCAGGGCAGGAGGCTGGTGGGCTGGTGGGTGCAGGAGTCAGGGCAGAAGGCTGGCAGGGTGGCGGGTGCAGGAGTCAGGGCAGGAGGCTGGTGGGCTGGTGGGTGCAGGAGTCAGGGCAGGAGGCTGGCGGGCTGGTGGGTGCAGGAGTCAGGGCAGGAGGCTGGTGGGTGCAGGAGTCAGGGCAGGAGGCCGGCAGGCTGGTGGGTGCAGGAGTCAGGGCAGGAGGCTGGCGGGCTGGCGGGTGCAGGAGTCAGGGCAGGAGGCTGGTGGGTGCAGGAGTCAGGGCAGAGGCTGGGTGTGTGGAGGGCGCAGGGCAGGGGGGTAGTGAATTTCAGGGCAGAGGAGACTCAGGGCAGGGGGCTCAGGCTGGAGGGCTAGAAGGGCTAGAGAAGCTCACTGGGGCCACCCGCAGTGCTGAGGCTGGTGCTGCAGGCGATGGCTCCCCCAGGATGCTGGCTCCTGGAGGGGGGCTGGGGCTGTGTAGCTGGCCATGGCAGGCCCTTCGGGGGGGGGGGGGGGGGAGAAGCAGGGCTGCATGGCCTGACCTAGCCCCAGCGGGCCCTTAGGAGGGGGTGGGGCTGTGTGACCATGCACAGTCCTGGCAGGTGGGCAGGGCTGCACGGCTTGGCCCCGGAAGGCTCTTGGGAGAATGGGGGGGGGGTCCTATGCTGGTGCTGGGGCCGAGGGCCGGGGAGGGGCTAGGGGCAGGTGGGACACTTATCCCATGACCGGAAACATGGAGAGCTCTGGCCACTGCTGGCCACTCTCTGCCGGGTGCGGCCACCCCCTTATGGTCACTCTGAAGCGTAACTGCCCCCCGCACTCGCTTTCCCAGCTGCCCCTGCCCCCTGCCCCAGCCCCTCCCTTCCTGTGCTATGACGAGGGTGACCCTCCCTCCCTGCAGCTGTCTCAACTTCCTTTTTAAAATGGGCCAATTGTCCCACATTTTCAGCTCCGATGCACCCCCTGCTGGTCAGTCAGGGTCAGTGAAGCTGCAGCAGCCTCCTGTGTGTGGCTGGCAGGTGGATGCAGCAGGCGGTGGCCAGCAGGGGGCGCTCTCAGGCAGGGGGCAGAGGTGGGTAGGAAGAGGGCCAGCCTGTGTGTGACAGAGGGGTGTGGGTGTGGTTTGTGTCACCCCTCCACATGGTCACCCTATCGCAGGGTTTGTCATGGGGGCTCTGCCAGTGGGACTGAACCCCCGATCCCCAGCACCTGCTGCAGGGCTTGAAATCTTGATTCCCAGTGGCCCCTGCCACACTGAAATCCCAGCACCTGCAGGCAGAACCCCCAATCCCTGACAGACCCTCTGGGAATGAAGTTCCGGTCCCAGTGTCCCCTCCCCCCCATGAATTCCCAGCACCCCCTGACAGCGGTTCCTGGAGGGGGCTGTCCAGCTCCTTGCGGTCCAGTGGTCGGGGAAGGTGCACGACACCGGCATCTTCCAGAAGAGGCAGGCCGGCACTTTCTTCCCCAAACGCACCATCTGGGTGAGGGACACGGACATGCCGACGGGTGTCATGGGGACGCGGCCTACCCTCTGCTCCCCTGGCTGACAAAGCCCTATGCCAGACACCCGGACCCCTCCAAGGTACATGCTTGTGGAGCGTGCCTTCCCCCTTCTCAACGGGAGGTTCCCTGTCTCCTCATCTGGCGACCGGAACGTCCCCCAGGCAACAGCGGCCTGCTGTGTCCTACACAACCCGTGTGAGAACAAGGGGAGACGTTCCTGCCAGGGTGGGGGCCAGAGGCCGAGTGGTTGGTCAGGGTCTTTGAATGGCCGCGCACAGCTGGCATCCAGTAGGCCCATCGGGGGGTGTGCGCATCCAGTAGGCCTTGAGGGAGAGCGTCAGATAAGGACACCTGTGACACTTCCCCTCAGGCCTCCAGTGCCCCTCTGTGTCTTTCCTCCCCCACCCCTCCCTTCCCACCTTCCCCTCCCTGCCTCCCCCCTGCTGCTAAAATAAACAAGATCTTTTGTTTTGGAACAAGAAACTTTATTATTTGGGGTAAATGTAACTGGGGAAAGAACCTGGACAGGAGAGGAGGGAGGGGGTGGGTGGAGAAGGAGTGGGAGGAGAGTCTCGGGGATGGGACTGGGACTAGTGCCTGCCTGAGGCAGTCCCACTGCCTCGTGTGCAGGGTCCTTGGTGGGTGGGTGGGGGGTGAGTGAGGGAGAGAGCAGGAGCGGGTACGGCGGGTAGGGGGGCTGCTGTACCGCTCAGTCATGGCGACCATGCAGTTGGTGGGGGTGCTGTACACTGCGCACATGCTCCGGACCTCCTGGGACAGCTGCCAGGTGGAGCAGTGCAGCTCCCGGTCAGCCTGGCGCTCCTGCACGTCTGCGCTCAGCCTCCAGTCCCGCAGCTCCAGAGGAAAGGGGGCAGGCTGTGTGCTCCCTCCCGGGGTCGGCGGTGCCTCGTGGGGAGGAGAGGCTGGCACGGGAGGTGGGGCTGGGCCACTTTCTCACAGCTGATCCAGCTGGGAAGAAAAGGGAGAAGGGCAGTTGTCCCAGGAGACAGGGTACGTGAAGCCCAGCAAGGTCTCGGGTCAGACGCTGGCGATGTGCTTGAAGCAAGGCCATCTGAGGCCTAGACAGCGGGCCCTTTCCTGCAGGGGCACGGACATCCCAGGGGGGAGCCTCGCTACCCCCGTGTCCCAGAGACAAGCAGGCATGGAAAGGTGCCAGCCGGGCCGGGAGCCTGCAGGCGGGAGGAGGGCAATGGGGCAGTTCGGCACATGCCGGGTGGGTCCGGCAGTGGCGGTGTCCCACTGTGAGAGGACTTGTATCCCTGCCTTCTGGAGCGGGGGAGGGTGTTGGGGGAGGTGCATGTGAGTGGCAGACGCTGCTTGCTGGGGAGGGTGCTACTGGGGTCCCCCACACTTCCTTCCCCTCCCAGCAGGCTCCCCTGGCAGGGGCTCTGTGTCCTCTGCCTCGGGGAGCGGAGGCTGCCCCGCATGCGCCTGTGCCGTGTGCGGCACCAATGTGTGTGTGTCCACGTCCCCGTCCCTCTTCGTGGTGGCTTGTGGTGGGCAGGTGTCCCCCCACGGGGTCGGGAGTAAGGCAGCCTGTGCAGCAACCCTGTGAGCAGGAGCACAAGGTTCCTGTGTGGCAGCCTCATTGCGGCTGCGTGCTCCTCGCCCCCCACTGCTACCCCCCTCCCGTGTGTCTAGGGAAAGGAATGGAGCTCGCCTGACGGGCCTTCCCTGGCCTCGTCCCAGCCCTGGGACACATCCTGGGGGAGGGGAAGAGGATGAGGTCCCGGCTGGTGGGCGTGGTGTCAGTGCTGGCCTCCTCATCTTCCTCCTCCTGCACTTCCTCCTCCTCCTCTGGGAGGTTCACAACGGGTGTCTCCCACCCAGAGTCCACAACAAGGGCGGGGGAAAGGAGTGACCTCCCTCCCAGGATGCAGTGCAGCTGGTCGAAGTACCGGAAGGTCTGGAGTGCCACCTCAGAGCAGGAGCTGCGTTCCCTGGCCTTGCTATAGGCCTGCCTCAGCGCCTTCACCTTCATCCTGACCTGTTCCTGTGTGCGGCTAAGGCCCCTCTGGCCCAGCTGTCAGCCATCCCGCCATAGATATCCGCATTCCTGCGACTGGTGCAGAGATCCTGGAGGTTTGCCTCCTCTCCCCAGCCCTCCATGAGAGCCAGGATCTCTGCCCCAGACCGGGAAGGGGCCCTCCTCTTTCACCCCCAGGCAGGGGCTTCAGAGGTGGCTTCTGGCTCCCTGTCAGCTGTGGAGGCTGCTGGTGCATGGTACTGGGCCAGCAGGGCTTTCCTTGTGCTCTTTGCCCTGAGGCCGCACATTTAAAGGCTTCAGGGGAAGGGGAACCATAGAGTTCTGATGGGCGTGGGCAGAGCGGCCAGCACCTGTGGGAATCCCTGGAGGTCCCTTATTCTGAAATAGCCACAGCTGCCCCATCCACGTCGCAGTGTCCTCCGACCAGCCCCCTCCCTTTCCATGTTGTCCTGGCACAAACAAATCTGGGCCTTGCTTCCAGGTAGGATAAAAGGGGAGGGCAATGAAACTGCGGCCAGGTGGGCCCCTGCCACTCTGTTTACCTGCACTTCCGCAGGTACAGGCACGCACAGCTCCCATTGGCTGGGAACCGCAATCCGCAGCCAATGGGAACTGTGATCCTCTGTACCTGGCAGACCAGATCCAGCCCGCACCCCTAATGGATACACCAGTAATGGGCCCTGCCTGGAGGTGCTCAGCATGTAACCTGACCAACCAGAGGACAAGCGGGGGCTTCGGTCTTTCTCCCCTGCCTGCGACAGAGCAAGGGTGGGAGCAAGGGAGGGAGGAGCTGGGCACTGCACCCTCTCCAGCGCGTTTCCCGCAGCCCATCTCAGAGCACCACCCAGAGAAAGCCTCAGTGTTGCCTGTACTGTTCTGGAGAAGGGGAAGTGGCTTCTCTCGGTTCTTACCCAGGCCTGCGGCCGAGTGCGCGCAAGGGGCCAGGAGCCAGAGGGGAAGGGAGAGACCGAAAGAACAAAACTGAGGCAGAAAGTGAGAGGGCTCCGGAGTTTCTCCTCTGTTCTAACCCACCTGACAAACCGCGGCGGCGGCTTCTCATGCCTGGACTCTGCTGCCCCCAAGTGATCACATCTCAACCTGCCATGTTAAAGAGAACCAAGTAAGGCCTAGCCCAGCCGTCTCCAACCTTTTAAACCACAAGATCACGTTTAAGTGCAATGTGAGATCTACCACAAACCCGAATACCCTTGTCCCACTTCCTTCCCGCCCCTTCTCTGAGGCCCCGCCCCTGCTCCACCCCTTCTCCGAAGCCTTACCCTGCTCCCCGAGCCTCGCTACTTTCACTAGTTGGGTAGGGGGCTGGTGTACAGGTGCTGGTCTTGAGCCAAGGGGTTTGGAGTGGGGGAGGGGTTCCAGGCTTCGCCCAGGGTGGGGGATTGGGGTCCAGGAAGGGTTTCAGGGTGCAAGCTCTGGGAAGGAGTTTGGTGCAGGGGGCTCACGTCTGGGGCAGGAGGTTGGGTGCAGGAGGAGGTTCAGGGCTGGGACAGGGGCTCAGGAAGCAGGCTCTGGCTGGACACCACTTCTGGGTGGTGGAGATGTGGGGTTAAGGCAGCTTACTCCTGCCCTGGCCCTGCACCCCTCCTGAAAGCCGCTGGGGTGCACAGCAATGGCTCCATGGTGCCATGTGCTGCCCTCATCCATAGGCACTGAGCCCGCAGCTCCTACTGGCCACAGCTCCCCGTTACTGATCAATGGGAGCTGCAGGAGCAAGTGGTGAGTGTAGGCAAGGACAGCCTGTGGAGACCCCCTGAGATGCCTCTCTCAGGGGCTGCAGGGACATGCCAGCCATGTCCAGGAGTAGCAGTTACCTTAAGGATAATGACTCCAGCCATGACTTTGGCATGTTAGAATTCACTGCTCGAAGAATCACATTTAGGCACAAGAAAGAAATTAAAATGATAAAATGCACAGACCAGTTACAAACCCAAAGAAACCCACTTTGCAAGCAGGAGAAGTGGGAACAAGTCCCCATGTATGTGGCGGGTCCAGAGATGAGAGAGAAGGACAGTGTGTGTTGGTGAGAATGACAGGCGCACACACGCGGTGTGGGCGAGTGACAGAAATCTGCATTGCCAAGCTCCCTCCATCCCCTTCTCTCTGTGTGGAGACAGGGCGCAGGAGTGGGGGGAGGAGGGACTCATCTATCTATCTAGCCCCCCCTTCTCCCTCCCACACCTTGCACAGCGAGCAGGAGGCTTCCAAAGGGGCAGCTCCAAGGCAGAGGGCAAGAGCAGCAGGACAGTGGGGAAAGGGACAACTGAAGTGCCAGTGCTTGAGAGCATCTTGGCTAAACCAGTCAGGATCACCTGTCAGAGGCTCCAAGATCTACGGGTAGATCCCAATCTACTGACTGGTGACCACTGGCCTAAGAACTAATCACACACACACACACACACACTTTATTCTGTTCTATTTTCCTCTTTATCCTATTCCACTCTGTGCTAATATCCTGTATTTTCTTCTCATCTCTTCAGCCCCTTAGGCAGTCCACATGCAGAGGTTATCAGACTCTGTCAAGGGTCTCTTCTCTTACTTCGGGGGGGGGGGGGGGAGATTCCAGCCCCCAGGTCAGATCTGGTCTGCCAGGGTTAGTCCCTGGCGGGCCCCCCCACCGTCATATTTGCCTACACCTCCACAGGTACAGGGGATCACAGCACCCATTGGCTGCAGATCACCATTCCCAACCAATGGGAGCTGCAATACCCCGAACCTGCAGAAGTGCAGGTAAATATAGTAGTGGAACTGCCACCATTTTATTGCCTATCCTCTTCTAGACCAGAAGTGGGCAAATATCGGCCCTGAGGGCGAGATCTGGTTTGCCAGGGTTAATCCCTGGTGGGCCCCCTCATCACTGAATTGACCCTGTTGAGGGGTGCTGCCCCTCACTCAGGACCTCCCTCATTATGGCCTAGTCTTTGAAAGTCCCATTCCCCCTCTTGGGGTAAATACGGTCTTCTGGCCTAGTCCTTAGGCCTGCGGGCCCTTCTGGCCTCCAGGGCACTGCAGTGGGGGAGGATAGGGGGACCCGGGCCTTCCCACTCCACCGGGTCCCAGCCCAGGGCCCTATTGGCAGTGACTTGGTCCACTGCCTGCTCAGCGAGGGGTTCCTCCCCTCAACCCGCCGAGCACTCGGGGCAGTATTACTCCCTGCCCTGGGCTGCTTCCTACCTCCCCGCTGTTCCCTTGCGGTCATACATCTCCACAGTCTCCAGGGCTGGGGTTGGCACGGCGGCTGGGGCTGTGGCGTTGGTTCCAGACACGTGGATTCCTCTGGGTCAGGAGCTGTCCTTTTCGGTCCTTCCCCTTCGGCTATCAGCCCCAAGTGAGCCGGCTCAGGGTGTTTTATAGTGCGGCTCACCAGCACTGGCATGCGTACGGGGTGTGCCGGGTGTGCCCAGGCACACCCTAATGTCTTAGGGTAGCCAGGTGTCCGGTTTTCTACCAGACAGTCCGGTTTTTTTGGGCTCTGTCCGGTAAAAAAATCCAGAAAATACTAGACACGTGCAATGTCCAATATTTTCTGGTTTTCCGACTGGGCGCCCGGAAGCCTGGGAGGGGGAGTGACTGGGAGGCAGGCCGTGATTGGTGCTGGGAGCCCTGGTTGCATGTGAGGAGGAGGGGCAGCCTGGTCCATGCGCCTGTGCGCTGGTCAAGCGCATGGTGGAGCCGCAGCCGGACTGACTCGCACTTCGCCTGGACCATGCAGGGGGCAGGAGTGCCCTGGGATCTGCACTGCCCTGGTCAGTCCCACTCCCCACTGGCTGATACACTCCTCCCCCACCCCGCTCCCTCCTGGTGGGCTGGTTGGTTCTCCCCCACTTCTCCCGATCTCCCCCAGCCAGCCCTGCTATACCCAACCCCCACCCGCACCACTAGCTCTACCTCCTGCCGTCCAGTTCCTCCTCCCAATCTTCCCTGGCCAGCCCCGCTGCACCTCCCAGCCAGCCCTGCTCCTGCTGGCCACCCCTCTTTCCCCCTGATCTCCCCTAGCCAGCCCTGCTGTACCCAACCCCCACCCGCACCACTAGCTCTACCTCCCGCCATCTAGTTCCTCCTCCCAATCTTCCCCGGCCAGCCCCGCTGCACCCCCCGGCCAGCCCCGCTCCCACTGGCCACCCATCCTTCCCCCTTATCTCCCCTAGCCATCCCCACTCCGCCTGATCCCCTCCCCTGACAAACCAGCTCTGCTTCCTGTCGGCCGCCCGCCCCCGATCTCCCTCAGCCAGCCCCCAACCCCTCCTCCCCCATCAGCTCTGCTTCCCCGCCCCCTACCCTTCCTCCCGGCCAGCCCCGCTCCCCTCCCGGCTGTTCCCTTCCCGCCATCCATGAAGTATGTCCGGTATTTTTTTAACTCTATCTGGTAACCCTATAATGTCTCCAAAAAAAGTGGCTTTGCGTTCTAATTGATTCACATGATACGCTCTTTTAGTTGTAAAGTATGGATTGCTGTATCATACACATAGTAGCCCAATGTCTGTGACTCTGTAATGCTGAAATGCTGGCTGTTCCCTCTGGGCGGCACTGTCGCCTCCTGCCGTGGCTCCCCCACAGCGGCCCGGCTGAGTGGCACAGAAGTCAGCCGAGCTCCACGGTGGGAGGGGAAGGGGGGCGGGGTGGTGATGTACATGACCAGCAGGCAGGGCCTGGCCATGTATGTCACCGCCCCACCCTCCTTCACCTCCCGCCGTGGAGCTCGGCTGACTTCTGCGCCACTCAACTGGGCCGCTGTGGGGGACCCCAAACAGCCGCTTGCCCCACTTGCTCCCCCACAGCTGCCTGGCTGAGCGGCACAGAAGTCAGCCTAGCACCACAGTGGGAGGTGAAGGGGGGAGGGGCAGTGACGTGCAGCGTGACAGTGGCTCCAGGCCCCGCCCCCTGGCCGTGAATGTCACCGCCCCACCCCCCTTCGCCTCCCACAGTGGCGTTCGGCTGACTTCTGCACCACTCAGCCGGGCCACCGCGGGGAGCAAGTGGCGCAAGCGACCGTTTGGGCTCTACGCTACCCATGCAGCACAGGGAGCGCGGAGCCCAAACAGCTGCAGTCCCCCGTGTGAGACGCAGGAGGGGGAGGAGAAGAAAAAGAGAGAGACAGAGAGAGAGGCAGGAGGCGGAGGAGAGCTGGGGGGGGAGGCAGTAGGAGGAGGAGAGAGAGAGGGGGTATGTCTACACTACAAAGTTAATTCAAACTAACAGCCATTAGTTCGAATTAATTTTCATAGCGTCTACACATACAAACCGCTAGTTTGAACTTAATTCGAACTAGCGGAGCGCTTAATTCGAACTAGGTAAACCTCATTCTACGAGGACTAACGCCTAGTTCGAATTAAGTAGTTCGAATTATGGGCTGTGTAGCCACTTAATTCGAACTAGTTGGAGGCTAGCCCTTCCCAGCTTGCCCTGGTGGCCACTCTGGGCCAAACCAGGGAAACTTTTCTGCCCCCCTCCCGGCCCCGGCCCCGGAGCCCTTAAAGGCTACAGTGCTCGTGCCAGTTGCAAGCCTGCCAGCACCCAGCCAGCAGACCCTGCACCTGGCACGGCATGAGCCAGCCACTCGCTGCCACCCAGCCCTCCGCCTCTTCCCAGGACCAGTCTGGTGGCGCCCAGGAGCCTGCCCGGGGCCCCAAGAGGCGGGCGCCCACCTGGTCTCGTGCGGAGATCATGGACCTCATTGAGGTTTGGGGGGAGGCCTCCAACGTCCACAATCTCCACACTAGGCACAGGAATGCGGCCGTCTAGGGCAGGATAGCTGCCAGCCTGGCCACCAAAGGCCACATGCGAACCCAGGAGCAGGTTTGCATGAAAATCAAGTTGGTCCAGTGAGACCCCCGACCCTGAGCCCTGAACTTAGAACATAAGAACAGCTGTACTGGGTCAGACCAAAGGTCCATCTAGCCCAGTAGCCTGTCTGCCGACAGCGGCACCCTGAGAACTGCCGACAGGGAACCCTGAGAACTGTCTGTCCGGGGTGGGGGTTGGGTCCCTTTAAGCACAGCCCTCGGCTAACCTGAGGCAGCAGCTCCACACTCTAAGTCCTAACCTGATGCCCTGCCGGCACTGGTTCCGGCCAGCCTTAACTTCGGTTCAGGGTCCACTCAATGTGGACATGCTATTTCGAATTAGCAAAATGCTAATTCAAATGAGTTTTTAGGTCTAGATGTACTAATTCAAATTAACTTAGTTCGAATTAACTAAGTTAGTTCGAATTAGTGCTGTAGCGTAGACATACCCAGAGAGAGAGAGAGAGATGGAGCGAGAGACCAAAGACTCAGGAGAGAAGACCAACGTGGAGGAGAGACCTGAAAATCCCGTTTTATGACGGGCTAATTGGCTAGTTATGCAATAAGCTCCGAATTGCACATGTGAAAAACAAACTTAGAAATACAATGTCCCATACTTAAGTCTGTATTTTTAAGTAAAGTTTTAGTTGTTAATTTAAAAAAAAATAAGTTTAGTTAAGTTTAGTTTCTTTAGTTTCTTTGATGAATAAAAATAATGTCCTTTATGACTGGGTATTCAATAAATGTTCGCCTTTAAAAAAAATAAAAAATAAAATTCCCTGGGTGCACATGAAATGTGGTGCGCACGCCTATGCTCCCCAGTGAGCATGCCCGGCACGGCCATGGGGGTGGAGCCCTCTCCGCCAGCTAGACCCTCTCAGCCAGCTGGGCCCTGCCTGCACTGCCCCGAACCCCCCGCCCTCCCCACCCCAGTATATTCCGAACACTCAAGTTGTAAAGTGGATGCCGCCCAGAACAATGCTGGCCTGGCTGTCATGAAGCAGACGAACCGAAGAGCAGGGGTAACTTCTGCTTCTCTGCACCTGGGGGAGCGGAAGAGGCAGGCCAGAAGTGGGAAGTGCCTGTGGTTTCCCTGGCTTGGTGAAAGTCTGGTTCCACTTTCACTGTAAAGTGCAGCTGCTGCTTCTCCTCCCCTGGTCTCTGCTGCCATCACCTGTCCATTCCATGCTACGAATTTAAATGGCTAATCACTTTGTTCTTTTTTAACAAGCAGTGTGTCAGCCGATTTCCACTCTCCATTCACACCACCGGGAAGGCGAGATGCACTCATAACCCACGCTTTCTTATGTGGCCCTGTGCGTGGGAACCAGGGCGAGTGGAGTTTACTTATCAACACAGATAGCAGCTCCAGGGTCTGACACTGAGTCCAGACGCTTGAGATCTATTTTGCCCAGTCTGCCTACTCCCGGGGTGGGCAAATACCAGCTAACAAGCCAGAACAGGTCTGTCAGGCTTAGCACCACTGTCTTTACCTGTGCCTCCCCCGGTACGGGGATCACAGCTCCCATTGGCCGTAGATCGCTGTTCCTGGCCAATGGGAGCTGCGAGTGCTCATACCTGCGGAGGTACAGGTAAATATAGCAGCAGCAGTCCTCCAGGGACTAACCCTAGCAGATTGGATATGGCCTGTGGGCTGGTATTTGCCCTCCCTGATCTAGGTTAATTCTTCACTAAATCTCCACCCAGGATTATTAGGATCAGAAATTACTCTTTGTAACCAAAAGCTTCAGAGGAGGAGCCAAGTTAGTCTGTAACTGGAAAAACGTAAAAAACAACAAATAGTCTAGCAGCACCTTAAAGACTAACAAAACACGTAGCTGGTATCATGAGCTTTTGTGGGCACAACCCACTTCTTCAGATGACTGGAGTTATAAAGGTCCAGTTTTGAAATAAATAGAGGATGGGGGGGGGGGAGTGGGGAGGAGAAGGAAAAAAAGGGGAAGAAATAGTCAGTTAGAATCTCCATGCTAAATTGACTATTTCTTTCCCTTTTTTTTCCTCCCCTCCCCCCATCCTCTATTTATTTCGCAGCTGGACGTTTATTAACTCCATTCATCTAAAGAAGTGGATTTTGCCCACAAAACCTCCTGACACCATCTACATGTTTTGTTAGTCTTTAAGGTGCTGCCAGACTAGTAGTTGTTTTTATAGTTTTTCCTTGTAACCAGTTTCCTCAGTGTGTGTGTTTTAGTAACCTGTTTGGGTCTGCTTGTTATCCCTTGTATCAGTGGTCACCAACCAGTAGATTGGGATCTACCCGTAGATCTTGGAGCCTCTGACAGGTGATCCTGACTGGTTTGGCCAAGAGGCTATCAAGTACCTACACTTCAGCTGCTCCTCCCCCCGCACTGCTGTGCATCTCCTGCCCTTTGCCTTGGAGCTGCCCCTCCCCTTGGGAGTCTCCTGCTTTCTGTGCAGGGCAGGGGAGGGGAAAGAGGGGTGCTGATGTCAGGGTGCCCCCTCTCCCACTCTGTCTCCTTTTTCCACAGAGCAGAGAGGGGGCACAACAGGACCAGGGATGGAGTTTGCTGGCTGCTTTAGGGAGTGGTCCAGGGCCAGGGCAGGGGTGAGCCTGCCTTAGCCCCACTGCACCACCACCCAGGAGCCAGCAGCAGTGCCTAGATGGAGCCCACATCCCAAACTCCTACCCCAGTCATGAACCCCCTCATGTACCCCAAACCCTTATCCTAACTCTGAGCACCCCTGCATCCGAACACCCTCCCAGAGCCTGCACCTAGAACCCCCTTCTACATCCAACTGCCTGCCCTCAGAGCAGCTCAGAGCCCCTCTCACACTCCAAATCCCTTAATCCAAGACCAGAGCCTGCACCCCCAACCCTCTGCCCCAGCCTGATGAAAGTGAGTGAGGATGGGCAAGAGAGGAAGGATGGAGTGAGCAGGGGCAGGGCCTTGGAGAAGGGGTAGGAAGGAAGCGGGGCAAGGGTATTTATATATGAGGTAGATCTTGGATTGCACTTAAATTCAAAAAGTGATCTCGTGCTTAAAAAGGTTGGAGACCACTGCCTTATATAATCACTGAAAATGATGGGATGTATGGGGTTGCATGGTAGTATCGATTTTTACTGGCACCCAGCTCTCACCTGTGGCTTCACGTAGTTGCTTTGCATGCAGCAACTGCCACACCCCAGGCAATGGCTTTGACAGGCCGGCTAAACCAGGTGAGGGTAACCGATGGGACTGAAGCCCTTGATGAGTTAGGGACTTGCTCACCCCAGCATGCAAAGACTGCTTTGATGGATCAGGTGGAGGAAATCCTTATGATTCAACGGCTGAGAAGGCATTGCAGCAGCACACTGTGGAGTGCGTGGGGCATGTCAGAGCATTTAAGGTGACATGGCCATCCAATGCAGCCGAGGTAGTCTCCAGAAGTAACGATTTTTTCGTGCCACTGGATTCCGACTTCTGAGGCCGAGAGAGTGGGATCGTCTCTGTGCAAAGGCTTTCCCACTATAATAATATTTTTCACGCACAGGTTATGTCGTGCAAAGAAAAAGAAGTTGGTAATGGGAGCATGGAACATCCATATGCTCATGGACCGTGAGGACACAGTAAGACCTCATCAGAGAACAGCCTTAGTCGCTAAAGAGCTTTCATGCTATGGTATTGATATCGCTGCCTTGAGTGAAACCAGGCTTGCTGAAGAAGGATTTCTCACTGAACTAGCTAGTGGTTATACCTTCTTCTGGAAAGGGAAAGCGCAGAATGAGAATAGGATTCATGGAGTCGGCCTGGCCATTAAGACTAGTCTGATGAAACAACTTTCGGACCTGCCTGTCAGTATCAACGAGAAGCTCATGAAACTATGCCTATTCCTTAGTCACAAGCGGCATGCAATAGTCATCAGTGCATAAGCTCCCACAATGAACAGCACAGAGGAGACAATTGAACAGTTCTACATCGATCTCAGTTCCATTCTGTGCTCAGTGCCGGCCAACGACAAGTTGATCTTGGGAGATTTCAACGCCCGAGTTGGCTGTGACCACAGTCGATGGGAGGGAGTGTTAGGCAAACATGGTGTTGGTAAGGTGAACAGCAATGGCTTATTGCTGTTGAGCAAATGTGCAGAATATGACCTCCTCATCACGAACACAGTGTTCAGGATGGCAAACAAATACAAGACTACCTGGATGCACACTTGATCGAAACAATGGCACATGATAGATTATGTCATTGTTCGTCAGCGTGATATTCAGGATGTCCTTATCACCAGAGCCATGCGAGGAGCAGAGTGCTGGACTGACCATAGGCTTGTCCGCACTATTTTTAAAATACACATTGCTCAGCATCACCCAAAGCGCCCAAAGCTCATTCGAACAGCCTTTAACATTGCCAGACTCCAGCAGCCTTCTCATCTGCGCAAGTTCCAGTCAAGCCTTGATGAAAAGTTGACTATCAACAGACCATTGTTTGGAGGTCCAATTCAGAAGTGGAGCCAGTTTAGAGAAATGGTGATGGAGACAGAGAAGTCAGTGCTGGGTCCCAAGAAACGCAATCATCAAGACTGGTTTGATGAGAATAACAGTGCTATTAAGGACCTGCTTGCCAAGAAGAACAAGGCATTTATGGAGTGGCAGAATGACCCAGGCTCCATCTCTAAGAAAGACAGGTTTAAGTTTCTCCAGGCCCAGGCTCAGCGAGAAATCCACAAAATGCACGATCAGTGGTGGGAGAAGAAAGCTGAAGACGTGCAACACTATGCTGACTTAAATAACTCAAGGGAGTTCTTCAGCTCCATCAAGTCAGTCTTTGGTCCTTCCAAGTCTGGCTTTGCCCCCTTGTTGTCTGCAGACGGAACCACATTGATTAGGGATAAGGCTGGCATTAATAACTGATGGAAAGAGTATTTCAGTCAGCTCCTGAATCGTCCATGATCAGTCCATCAGTCAGCACTGGAACAAATTCCTCAGAAGCCAACCCTTGAAGACCTGGGAGATCCTCCATTTATTGACGAAGTTAGAAAGGCCATCAGGCAGATGAGTTGCGGCAAGACATCCAGCAAGGATGGAATTCCTGCAGAACTGTACAAGGCATTTAATGAGGAGTCACTTAAGGTTTTTCATAATATCTTGACCAGTATTTGGGAAGAGGAAGAAATGCCATCTGACCTCCGTGATGCCGTGATAGTTGCTCTGTACAAGAATAAGGGTGTGAGAGCCGATTGCGGGAACTACAGAGATATCTTGCTGCTTTCCATTGCCGGGAAAATCTTAGCCCGCATCATCCTGAACAGGCTAATTTTGACAGTTTCAGAAGTGAGTCTCCCCGAGTCACAATGTGGTTTCCGCCCTAATCGCAGGACTGTCGATATGATCTTCGTAATGAGACAGGTGCAAGAGAAGTGCCTTGAGCAGACTATGAACCTCTACTCTGTCTTCATTGATCTGACGAAGGCATTCGACACGGTTAACAGAGATGCATTGTGGATCATCCTCAGGAAGCTGGGTTGCCCATCGAAGTTCATCTCGCTCATCAAGCTGTTTCACGACGACATGACAGGAGTGGTACTCTCGGATGGCGTGCCATCTGAGAAATTCAACATCTCCAATGGTGTGAAGCAGGGCTGCATACTTGCCCCAGTGCTTTTTAATCTGTTCTTCGCTCAAGTCCTCATGCATGCTGTCAGAGACTTAGATCTTGGTATTTACATCAGATACCATTTGGATGGTTCACTGTTTGATTTGAGATGCCTTACTGCAACGACCAAGACACTGGAGAGGCTTATCACCGAAGTGCTGTTTGCTGATGACTGTGCCCTTATGGCACACCAAGAGTACCACCTGCAGACCATCACTGACAGATTCTCTGAAGCATCTAAATTATTCGGTCTCACAATTAGCCTCGGAAAGACAGAAGTCCTCTTCCAGCCTGCACCAAACAGTGCTCCTCCATAGCCATGTATTACTATTGATGGTATACAACTGAAGATAGTGGGCAGCTTTAAGTACCTGGGCAGCACAATATCAAGTGATGGATCCCTTGACAAAGAGATTACAGCGAGGATCCAGAGAGCCAGTCAGGCACTTGGGAGATTGCGTATTAAAGTTCTTCAGCACAAAGATATTCGCCTGTCAACTAAACTCAAGGTATATAATGCCGTGGTCCTCACCTCTCTCCTGTATGGCTGTGAAACATGGACCCTGTACCGTAGGCACATCAAGCGGATGGAGCAGTTCCACATGCGCTCCCTATGATCAATCATGTGAGTACGCTGGCAGGACCGAATTACTAACCAAGAAGTGCTTGATAGAGTTAGTTCCACGAGCATCGAAGCCAACATCCTCCAGATCCAGCTTCGATGGTCTGGCCATGTTCTCTGCATGGATGAAAGCAGGATCCCGAGGCAGCTGTTCTACGGGGAGCTGGTACGTGGTAGTCGCAAACAGGGACGCCCAAGGAAGAGGTCTAAGGACAACCTGAAGACCAACTTGCAGTGGACAGGCCTTCAACCTCAACAATTTGAACTAGCTGCTGCAGACAGAACTAATTGGCGTTCCCTTACGAGAAAAGCAGTGACAAAGTTTGAGGATGACCGCCGCCAACACCTCGCAGCTGCACGTGAAAGACGACATCGAGCTGTGTTCTCTCCTGTCCTGACACCCGGTGTCCCATGCCCTATTTGTAGCCGCATGTGTGCTTCGACCTTTGGGCTTCGGAGCCACATGCGTCTCCACAAATGAAATGCACAACATATTTTCCTCGGTTCCCGAGAGACAACCAACAACAATCACTGAAAATGCATCTTTTGTAGTTATTAAGCTTATTTTTGTTTTCTCTAAAACCATTTTCTGAAACTCAGAACAGGGATGTGGGGACAAAAAGCTGCACCCATCGCCCATCCTCCTCCACATTGAGGGAGGGAGCGAATGAGCTTACAATGTACAGTTCTCGGTATATCAGGCGGTACCCGGGAGTTCAGGGTAACCTGCCACAGTGATAATACAAAACAGTCAATGCTCTGGAATCCATGGCAATGACACAGGGACTCTGGTGAGCACAAGCCAAAGTGGTTTCTGAGCCTGGCTCCCAGCACAGCGAGATGGCTCGGCCAGGGGACCCGTTATCAAGGCCAGCATCTGAATTAATCCTAATGGCCCTTGCACCCCAGAGGGCTTCAGAGGGTAGCACCATGCTGGGGTTTAATGGGAGCAGGCAGGTCCCTGCTGCACCCACTGTCGGGAGCCTGCCCCGAGTTCTGTGCAGCGCAGCTGTGGGAGGGTCACAGGGAAGCTGCTGAGTCTGTGCCGGCTGCTCGTGCACATGTCTGGTGTGTGTGAGAAGTGTGACTGTGGCTCTGGGCTTCCACTGAGCTGTTCTCTTCCCGGGAGGGAGCCATGGGCCTTGGCCCCCTCGTGCGAGGGGCGGCAGCCAGGGACCACACGCCTGAAGGAGCTGTCTGGAGCCTGCAGGCCAGCCTGTCCCTTCCGGCTACTCGCATGACAGCAAGAATTGGGGGCCACCCTCTGAAGCCCCCAAATAATTTCTCCTGAGAACCTCTCCAGGTTATGCATGGAGTATTTGGTAACTGAGAACTGTATCGATTCCACACAGATATATTTTAGAGACCATGGTAAATATTTGAAACTATTACCTTGTGGCTAAGACAAGGGACTGTCCCACAGGGTACCCAGCATGAAGTACAGGCTCTGTAAAAGACTCTCTAGTTGACTTTGAGTAAGTCACCAGATCATGTCGTGCCTCAGTTTCCCCATGTGATATACATGGATAATTAAATCCTGTGGCACTCTCGGCTCTTAAACATGTATCCCATTCAAGCAGGGACAGTTGTGTCCTATGTGTCCATGACAGCTGTAACACAAAGGGGCCCACATCTCAGTTACAGCTTGTAGGTCCTACAAAAAAACACATGATAAGGATAGTGAGAATACACATTAAATAGTCAAATACAGTTCCGGGTCTGGTGTTTGTGGCAATGACACACATGTTTGGGGTAGTTAGAAAGTGAGCTGTGAAAAATCGGGTCTGTCCAACTGCATCTCAATGGTACCCTGAAAAACGAGGCCAAGACCTAGTGCAGGGGTGGGCAGTAATTTTTGATGGGCCCACTCCAAGACTTTGGAAAGTGGTTGAGGGATGCACTCTTCCCTGATATTACTGGAGGAGGTGCAGGGTCTGGGATGGAGGCTGTGAGCAGACGGGAGTGTGGGGTATGGGATTGGGGTGCAGGAGGGGGTGTGAGGTCTGGAGGGGAGTTTGGGTGAAGGAAGCAGTTGTGACCTACGGCTGGGGATTGGGGTGCAGGGTCTGGGAGGCAGTATGGGCTCAGGAGGAGGGGCACAGGGTTTGGGTCATGTGGAGTACGGGGGTAGGAGTGTTGAGGGAGGAGGGGCTGGGATGCCAGAGGCAGGCTCTGGCCAGGAGACTTACCTGGGTGACTCCCAGCCAGCAGCCCAGCACGTTTCTCAGGCAGGAGCCTGCTCCACCCCCCCACAGGATGCGGAGTCTGAGGGGAGGGGGGATGGGTGCATCGCATGCTGCCTGTTCCTGAAACAGGCAGCTCCCATTGGCCAATGGGATTGTGCTGGGAGCAGGAGCAGCCATGAATCACGCCTCCCCCATCCCCCCTGCTCACCTTTGGGGAACATAAACAGCTGTGGCAGCCACTTTCTGAGTGGTGGGGCAGGGAAGCAGGGGAGTCTGCCTGAGCCTCCCTGCTGCGTCCACGGGCTGCATGCAGTGGCTTGGTGGGCCGGATCCAACCCGTGGAAGGTGTTTTGCCCAGGCCTGGCCTAGTGGGTATTAGCTTAGAAGCTGCATTCTTATGGGACCCTCTGGCTCCTGTTCCTAGCATGCACCAAAGCTTCCCCCGAGTCACGTGTGTTACACGTCGTCAGGGGGCTGCCAGCCACAGTTCCTGTGTGTTTTATGAAAAGGAGAACGGTTACCGACCGGCCTGGAACAGAGTGGGGCTTCCAAAGATGATTGTCACAACCCTCCCTCTGTCCACGCCGTTTGTACTGTGTGGTGTTTATCACCCTGCAGTCCATCCAGGTGCCAAAGTGCAAGCTTAGCTCCAGCCTCCCCTTCATCCTCCGTCAAAGTTCCCAGAGCTTGCATTGGCTGGAGGCATGGAGGAGGAGAGGGATTATGGTGGAGAGGCACCTCCCCCAGGGGCTGAACTGAAAAGAATTTACCTGGACCCCAGGAGAGTCTCTGTAACTCTCTTCCCTTGAGTTATATCTGCTACCCCTTCCCTCACGTGCTCCAGCAGCAAACTTACAAACCATGGCAACCTTGGTAGGATTTTTGAGGCAGGGGCTGTCTCTGGCCATGTGGCTGCAGTCCCCATGGCAACTGAGCCTCCTGGCCTGTGTCCAACAGGAATGCCAATGCCTGGCCCAGGACTGTCCCTGATTCCTCGGACGTGGGTTTGAACCTTGTGCATTGCCATGAAATGATAATAAAATAGCAAAGTGAAAGGCACCTGGGGTAGGTGCCGTGAGCCAGGCCCTGGCCCTGATCCCTGCAGAACAGAGCATGTGAGCCCAGCCTCCCGCACTAGAACCAACTCTGCCAGTGATGTTAGAGCACTCCTGCTGGGCTGCCTGTCCCACCCCCTGAGCTGCAGCGCCCCCTGCTGGGCTGCCTGTCCCACCCCCTGAGCTGCAGCGCCCCCTGCTGGGCTGCCTGCCCCACTCCCTGAGCTGCAGCTCCCCCTGCTGGTCTGCCTGCCCCACTCCCTGAGCTGCAGCGCCCCCTGCTGGTCTGCCTGCCCCACTCCCTGAGCTGCAGTGCCCCCTGCTGGGCTGCCTGTCCCACCCCCTGAGCTGCAGCTCCCCCTGCTGGTCTGCCTGCCCCACTCCCTGAGCTGCAGCGCCCCCTGCTGGGCTGCCTGTCCCACCCCCTGAGCTGCAGCTCCCCCTGCTGGTCTGCCTGCCCCACTCCCTGTGCTGCAGCGCCCCCTGCTGGGCTGCGATGGCGGGGGAGCTGGAGTTTGCTCTGTGGTGTCTTTGCACTGGCCCTGGGAACTACGAAGCCAGACTCTTGTGTCCCACTCCCTGTGCTGCAGCACCCCCTGGGCTCTGCTGGGGGAGCTGGAGTCTGCTCCGTGGTTTCTTTGCACTGGCCCCGGGAGCCAGTTTCCAAAGAGCCACAACTGCAGACGTTGGTGCCTGGGCAAAGCAAGCTGGGAGTGGGAGGCCGGTGCACACACTGCACATGGATTGTAGAACCTGCTGTAGCTTCTGCTGGACAATGGGAAACCTCCCCTGAGCTCCTTGGTGCTGGGCGGCCGTAGAGGGAGATGCAGGGAGAGCTGGGGGCTGCTGTATTTGGTAACTAAGAACCGTGTCAGCTCAACACAGCTCCA
Source organism: Pelochelys cantorii (assembly GCA_032595735.1). Classification (NCBI taxonomy): domain Eukaryota; kingdom Metazoa; phylum Chordata; order Testudines; family Trionychidae; genus Pelochelys; species Pelochelys cantorii. The sequence goes on along the minus strand of CM064351.1, from coordinate 18,158,539 downwards.
TGGGAATTACGTGCAACCCGTTGTCTAGTGGCCAAGGGACACGGGAGATCTGGGAGGTGCAGAGGTTCTGTAGAAGACGCCCAGTGTGACCCTCATGGCTTTGTGCTGCAGTTTCTCCATCTGTGATAGGCGGAGAGTTAAACCCTGCGTCACTCTCAGCTGTGGAACGTGCGTCTTGTCCCAGCGGGGATCATCTCTCACTAGGGCTCAGGGCTGGGTGCAGCACAAAAGGGCCCACGTCTCAGGCCCCCATCTCAGGTCACACCACAAGGCCCATTGTTGAAAATTCAAACAGCCAAGTGCCGCTGCAGCTCTGGGGTGTGGCAGGGGCACAGAGAACTCAGCTGCTGCAAACCCAGAGTCACTGCCATGCCTGGCCCCAGTGCAGCGAGACGGCCCAGCCTGGGGACTGGTTAGCAAGGCCACCCTCTCACTGAACCCCAACGGCCCTGGCACCCCATGGGTGCTGGGTCTGGGCTGGGGAGAGCAGCGCGACAGAGAGTAATGATCACGGCCACCCCCTGCTGTAGGCCTGCCCCTCTCCCCGCCCTCACCGTCATGGCCGTGCTCTGCTCTCCACGAGGGAACATCCCCCCGGAGCCAGCCATTGCCAGCCCCAGAGAGCAGGCGCTGCAGGGGTGCCAGCGAGGCCTGTGCCCACCCCACTGGGGAGGGAGGGGGCAGCTTCGGTTCAGCTGAACCAGCTCCAGTGCCCTGAAGGACTTTCCCCTGAGGTCAGACTGTGCCAGCAAGAGAGGAATGACACTCTGGGCCCAGTGACAAGAGGGGGGTGGGGACAATCCCCCTGCCTGGGCGGGGGGGGGGTGAGACAGCAAAGGCTGACGGGCTGGCTCTGTCTCGCTCTGCGTCTGGGCAGCCCCCAGGCCAGCGGTGCTGGGGGGCTGCCGTCCTGCCCAAAGCGATGCCGTTCTCTGCTCAGCATCCTGCTGTCCTCCACAAGGGCAGCGCCATGGTGCACGGGATGGGTGGTGCCTCCGTGTGCACAGCAGGGAATGTCCCCCCCACAGCCCCACCCTGCTGCAGGAACATGGCCCTGTGTGCACAGAGGTGCGGGGACAACAGCGGGACACACCCCCAGCAGAAAGCTCAGCTGGACACAGAGGCTTCCAGCCCTACCTCTGGCCCAGCTCTCTGCCATTTCACCCCACGGGGGAATTCTCTGGCTTGTGCAAAAGGCAGCAGAGCCCAGACGAGCATTCATGTCCCAACCCCCCAACAGCACTGGGCTTACATTATGAGCTTGTAAAAACTGACATGGTCCTTTGCGTCCAGGGGTGTTACTCCCAACTGACACCCGTGAGCAGGGCTGAGAGAGGGAGCAGCCCCATGAACCCAACAGAGCCCCGCATGAGTCACATAAGGGACCCTGGTGGAGCTGGGGATCGGGCCCTGCCAGCCCCAAGGCCCTGCCCGTATTTACCCGTCTCAGGGCCTGACCCCAGGGGTCTCTGGGCGTCTCCAAAACGAGGCCAAATCTCCGTTAATTGGCAACTCTGCCGAGGGCTCAGCCTGGAGCCTGGTGGGGATTCAGGGCTGGTCCCAAGGGCTCCAGAGGGGATTTAAGGCCCAGGCAGAGCCGGGAGGCTGCGGGAAGTGGTGGGAAGCTGCGGGCTCGGCAGCAGCACGGGGCGAGACACGGGGGCAGCCCTGGCCAGCTTGGCAGCGGATTAGGGCTCCTGGGTGGGTCCCAGGTGCCCAGGCTGGGCCCCTCTCCCAGGCCCTGGGCCAGGCTGGGGAAGGACAGTGGATGGGGCCACAGGAGTCCTGGCTGGGGCAGAAGGGAAGAATCCCAGTCAGCTGGAGCCGCCTCTTCCCATGCAGCCAGTGTAAGGAGCCTGCTTTGATACCGACCTTCTCGCTCTGCCCTCAGTCTCTGCCTGTCTCTGGCCTGGCCCCACCGCCCCCAGGGTCTGTCAGCTGGGGGTATTCTGTAGAGAACCATCCACCCGGCCCCCTGACCCCGTCTGTGCAGCACCTACCTCCCTGGCTCTGATCCCGCTGAACCCCAGGGCCTGTGAGCCCGTGGTTTGATGAAGCTGCCCGGTCACCTTCCTCCATGCCTCACCTTCCTTCCTGTCTGTATCTGGGTGGCTGGAACAATGTGTTGTCAGGTGCTGGAAAGCACTGAACCAAAGTGTGAACCCTGGCTACGATCCCAGAACCCCACGGCTGGAAGAGATCTCAGGAGTCGTTGAGTCCAGCCCCTGCCCAAAGCAGGACCAACCCCAACTCAATCATCCCAGCCAAGGCTTTGTCAAGACGAGACTTAAAAACTTCTAGGAATGGAGATTCCACCACCTGCCTAGGGAACCCATCCCAGCGCTTCCCCACCTGCCAATGGAAATAGTTTTTCCTAATATCCAACCTAGATCTCCCCCACTGTAACTTGAGACCATTGCTCCTTGTTCTGCCATCTGCCCCCACTGAAAACAGCCTCTCTCCATCCTCTTTGGAACCTCCCTTCAGGGAGTTGAAGGCTGCTATCAAATCCCCCCTCACTCTTCTCTTCTGCAGACTAAATAAGTCCAAACCTCTCAGCTTTTCCTCAAAAATCATGTGCTTCAGCCCCCTCATCATTTTGGTCACCCTCCGCTGGCCCCTCTCCAATGTGTCCACATCCTTTCTGTAGTGGGGGGCCCAGAACTGGACACAGTACTCCAGATGTGACCTCCCCAGTGCTGAATAAAGGGGAATAATCACTTCTCTACATCTGCTGGCAATGCTCCTCCTAATGCACCCTAATATGCCATTAGCCTTCTTGGCTACAAGGGCACCCTGTTGACTCATAACCAGCTTCTCATCCACTGGAATCCCCAGGTCCTTTTCTGCACAACTGCTGCTTAGCCAGTCGGTCCCCAGCCTGTAGCAATCCTTGGGATTCTTCCATCCCAAGGGCAGGACTGCACTTGTCCTTGTTGAACCACCCTAGATATGGTGCCCCCCCCTACCCCACCCCACCTCCAGCAGCGCTAATTCCAGCAGCTCTGGCTGTGGCTCTTGCCTTCTCCTTTCCTTTCCCTTCTCTCTAACAGCCCTCTGCTCCCAGCTACGCTCATCATTCACAACCTGGGCAATCTTGCCCCACGCGCACTGGTGTATCTGGGCCATCTGCCTTCTCTGCCTTTGCACCGGCATGGCCAGACCGGCACTGGCTGCACACGGGCCGTCCCTCGCCAGGGACGGGGTGAGGGAGACAACTCCATATGGCAAAGGGGAGCCACACACAGGAGGCTCCCAGTTACCATAGCAATAGGGGCGGGGAGAGGCCGAGAGAGAAGTAAAATGGAAGAGCCCAGGAGACAAGAGCAGGAACTGGCATTGACAAGCCTAGAGATCCCCTTTGTCTACTCATGTTTGCTAGGCAGGATCTTCATCGCCGACATGCCTCTGTGTGCTCACCACCAGCACAGTGAGTCCCTGACGCCAACGGGTGTAGCAATAAAACACACCCCACGCCTGAGGGAAGTGAATCGGACAGTGGCTGCAAGGGTGAGCATTGTAGCTAGAGGGTGGCAGGGCTTTTTGTTTCTGTAACTCACTGGCTTTATTTCTCTCCCCTACCCCAGGAAAGAGACCCAAATGGGGCAGGTCAACCACACAGTGGTGACTCATTTCATCCTCCTAAGGATCCCCAACACAGACGGCCTCCAGACCATCCTCTTCTTCACCTTCTTAGCCTTCTACCTCTGCGCCCTGATGGGCAACCTGCTCATCTTCTCAGCCATCCTTGTCGACCCCCGCCTGCACACCCCCATGTACTTCTTCCTCGGAAATCTCGCCATCGTGGACCTTGGGTTCTCTTCTGTCAACAACCCAAAATTGTTGGCCATCCTCTGGGCCAACAGTAGAACCATCTCACTGGGCGGGTGCATGGCCCAGGTCTTCTTCTTCCACTTCCTGGCGTACACGGAGTGCCTGCTCTGCACAGTCATGGCCTATGACCGGTATGTGGCCATCTGCCACCCACTGCGCTACCTGCTCATCATGAACCGCAGGGTGTGTGCCTTCTTGGCTGCCAACTGCTGGATCATCAGCTGCTTCCACGCCACCATCCTCACCACCCTGACCTTCACACTGCCCTACTGCGGGTCCAACATGGTGGATTATTTCTTCTGCGACATCTTCCCCGTGGCCAAGCTGGCCTGTGGGGACACGTACGTCCTTGAGACCGTGATCTTCTCCAACACCGGAGTGCTGCCCATGACCTGCTTTGCCCTTATCCTCATGTCCTACGTCCGCATCTTCTACTCTGTCGTGAAGATGAATTTGAGCGAAGGGCAGCGCAAAGCGGCCTCCACTTGCACCTCCCATCTGGTGGTGGTGACTCTGTTCTTCGGGCCCTGCGCTTTGATCTACACCCAGCCCCAGCTGAGCAAAGAGATGGTGACCGCTGTGGAGCTGTTTGGCTATGTGGTGACGCCCATGCTGAACCCGGTCATCTACACCCTGCGCAACAAGGAGGTGAAAGCGGGTCTGAGAAAACTGACCGAGGGTCAGACACCTGCACGGTGATGTAGTATGTGGGGCTGCAGGGAAATAGACCTACAAATACATCTGCATGGCCACTCGTTGGTTTTTGTGAACCCTCTATCTGCCCCCTCCCAATGCCTGTCTGTGTGGACATCTGCATAACATAGAATCATAGAACACTAGAACTGGAAGGGACCTCGAGAGGCCATCAGGTCCAGTCCCCTGCCCTCATGGTAGGACCAAGCACCATCTAGACCATCCCTGACAGGTGTCTGTCTAACCTGCTCTTAAATATCTCCAGTGATGGAGTTTCCACAACCGCCCTAAGCAATTTATTCCAGTGTTTAACCCCCCGACAGGTAGGAAGTTTTTCCTAATGTATAACCTAAACCTCCCTTGCTGCAGTTTAAGCCCATTGCTTCTTGTCCTATCCTCAGAGGCCAAGGAGAACAATTTTTTTCCCTCCTCCTTGTGACACCCTTTTGAATACCTGAAAACCACTATCATGTCCCCACTCAGTCTTCTCTTTCCCAAACTAAACAAGCCCAATTCTTTCAGTCTTCCCTTGAAAAGTGGACCTCCAGCTCACAAAAATCATGCCGGACAATGAATGTTTCTGGACGAGAGAGTTCTGGATTAGGGAGGTTCAACTTGTACTTGAAAGCTACTATCATGTCCTCTTTCAGTCTTCTCTTTTCTAAACTAAAGAAGCCCAATTCCTTCAGCCTTCGCTCATAGCTCATGTTTTCTAGACCTTTCATCGTTCTTATCGGCACAGCCTTCGGGGCTGTCTGCCGGGGGAGGTGTGCTCCTGCGTGCAGAGCTTTGGCGGTGGTCTCTGGGGATTCCAGCAAGGATTGGTCCCCCGTTGAGTTCCTGACCTTCCCGGGGGCGGTGGGGCTCTGGATTTGAGCTGCAGCCTAGGTCTGGGGAGGAGGCAGACTCTGGGTGTGAGACTTCTGGCTCCAGCCCTCAAGCTTGTTTTCAGCCCCCTGTTACCTCACTTCACCAAGCTCCCCCCCCAACTCCTTTTGGTCCCTGCTGCCTCCCTCGATACCCCCATTCAGACTTTGATTTGTCCCCAGACTTCCCAGGGATGAACACACTTGCTGTACAATGTGAGACATGTATGTTTGTTGCCAGCTCTTCTCACAGCAGCCCGACATCGCCCTGACCTGACTGTGCGTATGTGACTCTTGATTTGCTTTTCCTACCATTAATTCAGGACTCTGGGGAAAAGTGTGAGATCGGCTTCCAGCAAGAGTTATGGGTTCCACCCTGAGGCCACTAAATATTCTGAGAACCCGTCCACTGCAATTCAGGGATGCACAGAGTATTTGGTAACTGAGAACTGTATCAATGTATCCCAGCCACATTCATAGAGCCCATGGGAATTTTTTGAGACCATGACCTTGTGACTCAAGTAAGGGACTGCGGCACAGGAGACCTGGGTCTGAGTGCAGGCTCTGCGGAAGAGTCTCAAGCCGAGTAACTCACTCAATTACTTTGTGCCTCAGTGTCCCCATTTGTTTGTAAATGGAGACTTAAATCCTCTGTCACCCTCAGCTATTCAATGTGTATCACGTTCAAGCAGGGACAGTCACTTGCTGTGTGTCTGTGCTCCATTAGCACAAAGACACAAGTCTTAGTTCCAGACTATAGGTCCTACCATAATACCCTATGACGTAGTGGGGGTACCTTGCTGGTTGCTATGCTGGGCAGTGGGTTGTCAGTGACCTCCACTGGCTGCTGTCTGCAGCACGGCCCAGCAGGGCAGGGGATGAGTCATTATGCAAGGGGGCTTCGAAACTCCTCAGACAGGTATCTCCCATGGAGCGGAACAATGGAAAGGGGGCAAGGCCAGACCTGGCTGGGGGCAGGGCTGGAAGTGAGTGAGTTAGTTCTGTCTGGGATCATGGAGGAGACAGCCTAGGGCCCAGAGGGGCTGGAATTTAGGGGCCCAGCATCCCCCATCTCAAGGGGGACTGAGGCATCCTAGGCCTGGTTCCTGTAACCAGATGACATCTGTCCTGTGCTGTATCCTGGAGAAGCAATAAACTCCCTCTATTCTACTGGCTGGTGGAGTCTGTCCATGCCATTACGGGGGTGCAGGAGTCGGGGGACCCCAACGCACCGCCACATACCCATGATAAGAACAGTGAGAATACAGATTAAAATCTCCCAGTGCAGTTCCAGCTCTGGTATTTGTGGCAATGACACACATTGTCTGGGGCAGGTAAATAATGAATTGTGAAAAGCCGGGTCTGTGAAAAGAACAATGATACCAGAAGTGGGTGGGAGGGCTGCTGTGCTGCCAAAAGTGATGTTGTGATGACTGCGAGGGGTAATGCCCTTCTCTGGATGTTCCCACCATTCGGTTACCTAACGTTTTTCATAGAATCCTCAACCACTAGAACTGGACAGGGCCTCAAGATGCATCGAGTCCAGTCCCCTGCCCACACGGCAGGACCAAGCCCTGCTTTCCAATGGGGAAGCAAAGAGAAGCCGCAGGAGTGGCCATGTGACCCTCCCCAGCAGTAGGTTTGGGGCCTGCAGGGCACCCAGCAGAGGTAAATCACTGTGGGACAGGTGCCAGGACTGTGGAAGACCTGGCTGGTGGCTCGACCCTGCACCGAGCTCAGCTGCTAATCCCAGCTGGGCTGGGAAGGGCAGGACTTCCTCTTCACCTGCACGTCATCTAGGGCCACGTCAGACCCACCTTCCAATTTTTCCCTCATCTGTAGGAAGCTCTGCAAAACTTTTCCTGCCCCCCCTCCCTGCCCCCTGCACCCACTGCTCCTCGGCTGCAGGAGGAGCGATCACTGTACCTGCTCCCCCATCTGCCCAAGTCCTCTGAACCCAAACCACCTCATACCGAGACCCTCCTGCTGAGCTTTACCTGCCCTGCACCCAGAACCACCCCATTCCCCACGAGCCTCATTCCCCGTACACCTGGACCACCCCAATGACCCACCCACCCCTGGATCCCCACCCTACTGAGCCCCAACCAGCTTCACCTGGAGCTGTACCACACTGAGCCACACCCCAGACCTCCCACACGCAGACTCCCCATCTTCGCTTGGACCCCCTTGCAGAGTCCCATTGCCAGAATGCTCACACAAGCCCCTGTGCATCCAGATCTGCCCCCAAGGATGTTCAATTTAGATTAATCAACCAACTGAAGTCGATGTAATTTGCATCGACCACTCGCTTAGTTGATACGTAATTAACTCTTGAGGCCTAACCCTAGTTGTCTAACAGCCCCCAGCAGAGGGACACAGACACTGATAACAGCTCTTCTCTGGGATGGCTCAGTTATAGGGGCTTCTCAGAACACAGGAGCACAGCCCCAGTGGGACCAAAGCCCAGATGAGTCCATCTCACTCTGTGTAACGGAGAGATGGGCACAGCTATTGAGCCGCCCTCGGACAACACTGATTTGCACTGGGTTTGATAATAAAAGTGTTTTGATTCAATATAAAAAAGGAGGATCTCTGGAACTGCAAGTGGAAACAGACAGAACAAAGTAAGTTACTAAGTAAAAATTAAAAACAAACAAACCAACCCCACAGCAGCTAAGCTGAATGTAGGTAAAGTTCCTCAAGTCAGAGCTGACCTCCATCCCTCTCCTTAACAGTTCCCCTTTTCCCAGGTGTTCTGGAGGACTCACTTCAGACAGGGAAGCTGTTTCAAAGGCCAGTGGGAGACCCCTCATTCTTTGCTTTCACTAGTAGACTTATATTAATAAGCAGGTTTATACTTTATACTTCTAACTTCACGTACAGGAATGACACATGCTCACAAATAAAACAGACACATTCAAGGGATATCAGGCTCTTAAATGATAGGTTACTTGCCCTGGTTTGCATAGAGCAGAGTGGGCAATAATTTTTGATGGGAAACCACTCCAAGACTTTGGAAAATGGTCAAGGGCCACACTCTTCCATGATACTAATGGAGGAGGTGCAGGGTCTGGGATGGAGGCTGGGCATAGAAGGGAGCTTGAGGTAAGGGATTGGGGTGCAGGAGGTGGTGTGAGGTCTGGGAGGGAATTTGGGTGGAGGAGCTGGTTGTGACCAGGGGCAGGGGACCAGGGTGTAGGGGTTTGGGTTGTGACCTAGGGCAGGAGGAGGTTGTGACCTGGGGCAGAAGAATGGGGTGCAGGAGTTTAGGTTGTAACCTTGGGCAAGGGATTGGGGTGCAGGGTCTGGGAGGGGGTATGGGTTCAGGAGAGGGACAGAGGGTTTGGGTTATATGGGGTAGGGATACAGAGGGGTACAGGGTTGGAGGGAGGAGGCAGAGAGTTTGTCTCGTGTGGAGTAGGGGGGCAGGCATGGGGGGCAGAGGCTTAGAGGAGGGAGGGGCTCTGGCCATGAGACATACCTGGGTGATTCCTGACCATCAGCCCAGCAAGTTTCTCAGGTAGCCAGCATACCCTGAATGTCTACAGTCTATTGGTGTCCATGTATCATTCTTGTATGTGAAGCTAGAACTATGACATGTAAACCTGATAATTAATTTAGGGCTTCTAGTGAAAGTCATTAGTGGTGCTTATGGAACTTAGTGGCCAGAGCTCAAGACAATGATCTGTAATTACTTTTCTACCCTGAACAACTGAACTGTGGTTGGTCCTACAAAGACATGTGACCATGGCACCTGGTGTTGGAATCTGCCTTGAAGTCTGTATTCTTCCAGAGGTGGGGAGAATGGAACAAAAGTTTCCTATCTTGGGGAAATTCTGTTTAAGGGATGGAAAGCAAAGAACGAGGGGTCTCCAGCTGGCTGCTGAAACGGTCTCCTCTCCCTACGAGGACACACCGGAACATGTGCAAAAAAGGAGAACTGGAGCACGAGGAGCAAAGGAGCATAGCTCAGAGCAAAAGATCTGATCTGTGCCGTGCCACAGTGCCTGCTTTGGTACTGACCTTCGCACCCTGCCCTCAGTCTCTGCCTGTCTCTGGCCTGGCCCCACTGCCCCCAGGGTCTGTCAGCTGGGGGTGTTCTGTAGAGAACCATCCACCCAACCCCCTGGCCCCTTCTGCCTCTGGGCTGTGTCTAGGCAGTACCAGCCTCTGGGCTGTGTCTCTAGGTCACTGATCTGCCTCTCCCCATCTGCCATGACCCCCCACCAGCCTCTGCCCTGCAGCCCTGCCCCTCCCCACCCACCATAACCCCCCACCAGCCTCTGCCCTGCAGCCCTGCCCCTCCCCACCCACCATAAACCCCCCCAGCCTCTGCCCTGCAGCCCTGCCCCTCCTCACCTGCCATAACCTCCCACCAGCCTCTGCCCTGCAGCCCTGCCCCTCCCCATCCACCATAACCCCCCCACCAGCCTCTGCCCTGCAGCACTGCCCCTCCCCACCCACCATAACCTCCCACCAGCCTCTGCCCTACAGCCCTGCCCCTCCCCACCCGCCATAATGCCCCCCCACCAGCCTCTGTTCTACAGCCCTGCTCTCCTGTATGGTGAACACAAATGCCAACAGAGACATCATTATTATCCTTCCAATTTCACCTTAATGCTCCATCTGCTGGGACAGCTACTGGGCCTTGCTTGCTGGTGGCCGCCAAGCAGGCTGGGACAATTTGTGCAGTGGGGGACACTGAGAGCCACTGAACCACACTGTGAATCCTGTATGCTGGAAATTACCATGAGCCAGGGCTGTCTCAGGTCCCCCCAATCCCACACTCGCGGCTCTCCCCTTCGTTCCTCCTCTCGCCAATGCTAGTAACAACCCTGCCCCCAATAATTTGCATCCTGAAGAAATCTAGGGTAATTCTTCTCCATATTGGTTGGTATGTTCCATGCTCAGCCTCTGCCTTCCCACACATACATCGTAGTGTGCACATCTCGAACGGCACAACCCGGCCAAGCCCAAAGGACACGCTGTGATTGCTTTCCGTAGAGTCTGAGAAACCGAACCAGCCATGAATGGGAAATGTTAGCGACAATTAAGAGGCTCTGAGGTAATGTTGTAAGAGTGGGCTATGCCCTGACTGGAATGGAGGAGAAGAAATTAAAACATTGCGGGAGAGAATCGAATCAAATCGAATAATGAGCATCACAGCTGTAGGGTGATAGGTCTTTTTGTTTCCATAACTCACTGATTTTATTTCTCTCCCCTACTGCAGGAAAGAGACCCAAATGGGGCCGGTCAACCACACGGTGGTGACTCATTTCATCCTCCTAGGGATCCCCAACACAGACGACCATCCTCTTCTTCACCTTCTTGGCCTTCTACCTCTGCGCCCTGATGGGCAACCTGCTCATCTTCTCAGCCATCCTTGCTGACCCCCGTCTACACACCCCCATGTACTTCTTCCTCTGCAACCTCGCTGTGCTGGATATTGGATTCTCTTCCGTCAACAACCCAAAATTGTTGGCCATCCTCTGGGCCAACAGTAGAACCATCTCACTGGGTGGGTGCATGGCCCAGGTCTTCTTCTTCCATTTTCTGGACAGCACCGAGTGCCTGCTGTACACCGTCATGGCCTACGACCGGTACGTGACCATCTGCCACCTGTTGCGTTACCTGCTCATCATGAACCACAGAGGGTGTGCCCTCCTGGCCACCGGCACCTGGATTGCCAGCTCCATCCATGCCACCATCCTCACTAGCCTGACTTTCACGCTGCCCTACTGCGGGTCCAACGTGGTGGACTATTTCTTCTGCAACATCTTCCCGGTGGCCAAGTTGGCCTGCGCAGACACGTACGTCATCGAGACTATGATCTTCACCAACACTAGCATGGTGTCCATGACCTGCTTCCTCCTCATCCTCATGTCCTACATCCGCATCGTCTACTCCATCATGAAGATGACCTCGGCCGAAGGGCGGCGCAAAGCGGCCTCCACTTGTGCCTCCCACCTGGTGGTGGTGACGCTGTTCTTTGGGCCCTGCGCCGTGGTCTACACCCAACCCCAGCCAAGCAAAGCGCTGGTGAATGTCGTGGAGCTCTTTGTCTACGTGGTGACGCCCATGCTGAACCCGGTCATCTACACCCTGCGCAACAAGGAGGTGACCGCGGCTCTGAGAAAACTGAGGGGGCAGTCTGACGCCTGCACAGTGATGTGGGGCAGCTGCAGGGGCAGAAAATAGGGATGCAGGGAAATACACCTCCCAGTACATCTCTGTGGGCAGCTTTTGTGAACCTCTCTCTGCCCCCATCCCAACACAGCCCCTTGTGCCTCCCTGCTCCTACTCAAGATGCCTCCTGTATGCCCCCTCAGCTTGGCTCTGCCCCTCTGGCCGCAGCATAACGGGGAGCTCACTTTGAGCTGATTTTCCTCACAAGCTCCAAAGGCTTTTCAGAGTCCCCCACTCCCCAGGAGCAAGTTCCCAGCCCAGATTCTCAGTTCCCAGCTGTCCATGTTACGCTGAGTTCAAATGCACATTGCTGGCTTGCTCTCCTTATCCACCCATGCAGTTCCAGACTGGGGGGAGGTTGGGGGTTTTGGGGCGGGGGGTGAAGCAGTGCTAGGGTGAGGAAGGAGGACGCTGGTCTCCCCTGGGGTTAGTGCAGGGAAAAGGACAAAGGAAATCTCATTTCTTATTGGCATGGCCTGCTGGGCTGCCACAGGGGAGAAGAGCCCTGGGTTTGGCTTCTGGGGCTCCCAGCAAGGATTGGTCTGCCAGGGAGTTCCCCACCTTCCCAGGGGTGGTGAGGCTCCAGATTTGGGCTTCAGCCCCGGTCTGGATAGGAGGCAGGGTCTGGTTGTGAGGATATAGCTCCAGCCCCAGGGCTTCAGGCTACAGCCCCTTCTGACTTCGCTGGCTAACCCCCTATTGCCTTTGGCTCCGGAGGCCTCCTGGATACCCCTTCCAGACCGTAAGTTCTCCCCAGCTTTCCCAGGCTGCCTGAGGCTGCTGTGAAAAATGAGACTTGCATGTTTGTTCCCATCACGTCTCCCAACACGTGAGAGCAGCGGCCAGCCAGAACAGGGCCTCCCACTGAGGACAGGGAGTAAGGTCTGTGGAAAGCCCCGCCACGAGGGCGCAGGCACAGACAATAAAGTTAGCCAACTTGTGGGCAAGGCAGGAGGTGACTTGGTTCGTGCCAGGGCTCGGGAGGCTCCCTAGGGCTCCCTTCTCTCTCCAGCGACACTACGGTAACAAGTCTTCTTTTCACCCACTCATGGCCCTGGGAGCTCTTCGGGGCAGGAGCTGCCTCTGGCCATGGGGGTGCAGCCCCTTGCAACTGGGCCTCCTGGCCTGCGTCCAACAGGAATACCAATGCCTGGCCCAGGATTGTCCCTGACTCCTCTGATGTGGGTCTGAACCTTGTGCCTTGCCATACAAAATAATAAAATAACAAAGTGAAAGGCGTATGTGCCGTGAGCCAGATCCCAGACCTGCTCCCTGCAGAATAGAGCCCAGCCTCCCACATGAGAACCAGCCTTGCCTGAGAGGTTAGAGCGTCCCCTGCTGGGTGGCCTTCCCTGCTCCCTGCCCTGCAGCAGCCCCAGGGCGCAGCCGGAGTCTGCTGGGTGGTTTCTTTGCACTGGCCCCATGAGCCAATTTACCAAAGAGCCACAACCCCAGACTCTGGTGCCTGGGGAAAGCAAACTGGGAGTGGAAGGTGGGTGCACACACTGAGCACAAGGACTGGAAAAACCCCTGTAGCTTCTGATGGACAATGGGAAACCTCCCCTGAGCTCCCGGCCATGGGCGGCCATAGAGGGAAGTGCAGGAAGAGCTGGGGGCTGTCTTGTGTAGTAACTGAGAACTGTGTCAACTCCACACAGCTACATAAAAAGAGCTCATGGGAATGCTTTGCAAACCATTATCTTGTGGCTAAGACAAGGCATTGGGATACAGGAGGTCTGGGTTCAAGAGGAGAAGGGGCAGGCAATAAAACAGTGGCCGTTCACCAGGGTTAGCCCCAGACGGGCCACTGCCGCTATATTGACCTACATCTCCGCAGAGGACGGGCAAACGGGAGCTGTGATCCCCAGTGCCTACAGGCAGAGTGGTGGTGGGGGGGGGGGGCCTGCCAGGGGCTCAGGATGGCAGACCAGATCTGGCCTGTAGGAGGGTGTTTGCCCACGTCTGAAGAAGAGGTTCTGCAGAAGATCTTATTTGCTTGGAATAACTCACTGAATCATTTTTTGCCTCGGTTTCCCCATCTGTTATAGATGGAGAATTAAATCTTTTGTCTCTCTCAGCTATTCCATGTGTGTCACGTCCATGCAGGGCCAGTCCCCTGTCACATGTCTGTGCTGGGTGTTGTGCAGAGGGGCCCAGGTCTCAGGTCCACACTCTAGGTCCTCCCACAATCCCCGTGCTAAGACTATGAAAACTCCAACAGTCAAGTGCAGTGTGGGGTTGATAGCAAGGGCACAGGGATCTCAGCTGGTGCAAACCAAGAGTAACTCATGAGCCTGACCCCCAGCACAGTGATAATCCCCCGCCTGGGAACTCGGTAGCAGTGTCAACATTGTAATTAACCCTAATGGCTACTGGCGCCCCAAGGCGCTGTGGCTGGGCTGGGGGCAACAGAGCTATAGAGATTAATTATCCCATCTGCTGCCTGTCCCTGCACCCTGGCTCCCATCGGGGGAAGGCCAGGAATCCATGGTGATAAGAGGAATCACAAGGGGCCTTATTAAAACTGCTGCTAGCGCACCAGCAAATGGCTGGATGAGTTCATTGCAGGAAACCCCCTAATGTAGAGGCTTGTCCCTCTCCCCTCCCTCTCTGGGCAGGGTCTGTGAATCTGCCTCCATTACAGGACTCCCCCATGAAGCCAACCACCGCCAACCCCAGAGAGGGGAGGGGACCACGCCCGAGCCCTAGAGAGATGCAGGGCGACGTCTGAGCAATGGAAAGAGGAGGGACGGGCTGATGCCCTTGTCCCTAGTGACTGTGTTTCCCTGAATGCTGAACATGGAATACCTGCTCCAATGACTCGTACGCCAGCCAGTCCAGCGGCAAGCGAGCCGAACTTGGCCACACAAATGGTCACGTTGACGTCAAGGTGACTGATCCTCTTCTTAAAAGTAATCCTGCCTCGCTGGAGTCTTTTGTATTTACTGTCTTCTCTTTAAGGGTTGCACGGGGAGAGATCATACACACGCGCACACACACACATGCACGCACATGCACACATGCACACGCACGCACACATACACTCCCAATACTCCTCTCTCACATGGGGGGGACTGACTGACCTAACCCAAACGTCCCTGTCCAGAGCTCTCCACCTGCCATGCATGGCTGGGCTCCCGGGAGGGACCCTCCTGGCCTGGTACCCAGTGCTGTGTCTTCTGGAGGTGACCCATGGGAGGCGGGGTGTGGTGGCGCGTCGGTGTCCCCCAAGTCCTGCCCCCCCGTAATGGCACGGACAGACTCCACCAGCCAGTAGAATAGAGGGAGTTTATCGCTTCTCCAGGATACAGCACAACACAGATGTCATCTGGTTACAGGAACCAGGCCTAGGATGCCTCAGCCCCCCTTGAGATGGGGGAGACTGGGCCTCTAAATTCCAGCCCCTTTCCCTAGGCTGTCTCCTCCATGATCTCAGACAGAAACTTAACTAACTCACTTCCAGCCCTGCCCCCAGCCAGGGCTCCCCTCCCCTTCTTCCCATTGTTCTGCTCCATGGGAGATACCTGTCTGACGAGTTTCGAAGCCCCCTTGCATAATGACTCATCCCCTGCCCTGCTGGGCTGTGCTGCAGACAGCAGCCAGTGGAGGTCACTGACAACCTGCTGCCCAGCATAGCAACCAGCAAGGTACCCCCACTATGTCACACCTGTCCCCCCCCCGAGAGCGAACTGAGCGGGGCCACTCTGCCGGTGGCCTGGGGAAGTTCGGGCCCCTCGCTACGGGACAGCGCGTCGGCGATGATGTTGGCGTTCCCCTTGACGTGGATCACTTCCATGTCGTAGTCCTGCAGGAGCAGGCTCCACCTCAGCAGCTTGGCATGAGTCCCCTTCATCTGGTGCAGCCAGGTCAGGAGGCAGTGGTCGGTGTACACCGTGAAACGCTGGCCAAACAGGTACAGCTGCAGCTTTTGCAGGGCCCACACCTTCGCTAGGCATTCCCTCTCTACAGTCGCGTAGCTCCGCTCCCAGGGCAGCAGTTTCCTGCTCAGGTACACGATGGGATGGCGTTCCCCCTTCTCATCCGCCTGCATCAGCACCGCCCCCAGCCCGGTGTCTGAGGCGTCAGTAAACACGATAAAGGGCTTGTCAAAGTCTGGGTTGACCAACACTGGGGCCTTGACCAGGGCTACCTTCAGTGCACAGAGAGCCCTCTGGCACTGCTCCGTCCAGACCACCCTGTCTGGCCTCCCCTTCCTGCACAGCTCTGTGATCGGGGCAGCGATGGAGCTGAAGTTGGGCACAAACCTCCGGTAATATCCCGCCATCCCAATGAACGCCTGGACCTGCTTCTTGGTCTGGGGTACAGGCCAGTCTCTGATGGCCTCCACTTTGGCCGGCTCTGGCTTCAAGGAGCCGCTCCCCACCTTATGGTCCAGGTAGGACACTTCGGCCATTCCAACCTTGCACTTCCCAGCCTTTACGGTCAGCCCAGCCTCCCTCAGCTGCTCCAGTACCTGGCTGACCTGGGCCACGTGGTCCTCCCAGGACTGGCTGAAGATACAGATATCATCTATGTACGCTAGGGCACAGTTCTGCATTCCCCGCAGCAGCTGGTCCACCAGATGCTGGAAGGTGGCCGGCGCCCCTTTGAGGCCGAAGGGCAGGACCAGGAACTCATAGAACCCCAGCGGGGTGATGAAAGCCGATTTCAGTCTGGCCTCCTGGTCTAGCGGCACCTGCCAGTAGCCCTTGGTGAGATCTTGGGTGGTGAGGTAGTGAGCTCCCCCCAGCTTGTCCAGGAGCTCGTCGGGCCTTGGCATCGGGTAGGCGTCGGACACCATGATGGCGTTGAGCTTCCAGTAATCCAAGCAGAACCGGATCGACCCGTACTTCTTGGGAACCAGCACCACGGGAGAGGCCCAGGGGCTGGAGGACGGCTGGATCACCCCCAGGACCAACATGTCCCGGACCTCTCTCTCCAGGTCCTGGGCTGTTTTCCCCATGACCCTGAACGGGGAGCAGCGCACCGGGGGGTGAGTGCCCGTCTCCACCCGGTGGACAGCCAGGTTGGTGAGACCAGGCTTGCCAGAGAACAGCTGCTGGTGGGAGCGCAGCACCTCTCGGATCTCGGCCTGCTGGGCCGGGGTGAGCTGGTCCGAGAGGGAAATTGACTCCAGCGAAGAGTCCTCTCCGGTCCCAGGGAACAGGCCGAGCAGGGGATCCTCCCCCTGCTCCTCCCAGGGCTTACACACGGCCAGCACCAAGTTCTCCCTGTCCCAGTACGGCTTCATCATGTTAACATGATACACCCGCTGGCCGCGCGTCCGGCCCGTTAGCTCCACCACATAGTTCACCTCGTTCAGCTGCTTAACAACCTTGAAGGGGCCGTCCCAGGCGGCCTGCAGCTTATTCTTCCGCACGGGGATTAGGACCATCACCTGGTCCCCGGTAGCGTAGGCGCGGTCCCGTGCATTGCGGTCGTACCAGACCTTCTGCTTCCTCTGGGCCCTGCTCAGGTTCTCTCTGGCCAGGCCCATGAGCTCGGCAAGTCGTTCCCGGAATGTCAGTACGTATTCCACGACCGGCTCCCCCTCCGGGGAGACCTTCCCCTCCCACTCATCTCTCAGTAAGTCTAGGGGGCCCCTCACTCGCCTCCCATATAACAGCTCGAACGGTGAGAACCCCGTGGACTCCTGGGGCCCCTCCCTGTACGCAAACAGCAGGTGGGGTAGGTATTGTCCCAGTCCTGCGGGTGTTTGTGCATAAAGGTCCTTAGCATCTGCTTCCAAGTCCCATTGAACCTCTCCACCAACCCGTTGGTCTGGGGGTGATACGCCGAGGCCCAGGTGTGCTGGACCCCACACTTCTCCCACAAGCACCGGAGCAGGGCCGACATGAAGTTGGATCCCTGGTCCGTGAGAACCTCCTGGGGGAACCCCACCCTGCTGAAAATGGTCAGCAGTGCATCTGCCACTGTGTCTGCCTCAATAGAGGGTAGGGCCACGGCCTCGGGGTAGCGGGTGGCAAAGTCCACCACCACCAGGATGTATTTCTTCCCCGTTCGGGTCGCTCTGTTGAAGGGCCCCACAATATCCATCGCCACCTTCTGGAAAGGCTCCTCTACGATGGGCAGGGGTCTCAACGCAGCTTTCTTCCTATCTTGGGCCTTCCCCACCCGCTGGCAGGAGTCGCAGGACCGGCAGTACCGCTGCACGGCTGCAAACATCCCCGGCCAGTAGAAGTTTTGGAGCAGCCTCAGCCGCGTGCGCCGGATCCCCTGGTGTCCCGAGAACGGGATGTCATGGGCCAGGTATTGCAGCTTATAGCGATACCTTTGGGGGACCACCAGCTGCCGCTGGAGCCTTCACTCCCCTACCCTCCCGGTGGGGGAAGCCATTCCCGGTACAGAAATCCCCTCTCCCACCGGAACTTCTCCTGGCAATCTCCCCCCAGGGGTTGAGCTGTGCCCAGGTCGGCCCGGTCCCTCAGGGCCTGCAAGGAGGGATCCGCCCACACCGCCTCCTGGAATTCAGTCGCTGGGACTGGGACAGGGGCGTGTTCCCCCCCACTGCCTCGGTCCAACTCCATGTCTGCTGGGACGGGGCCCTGGGACCCTGTTGGGGAACCTCCTCGAGTTCCGGGGTGCCAGCCCCTCACTGGCTCTGGCTACGGGTGATGACCAGGGTGCTGTGGGGTCCGTATGGCCACTCCTCTAGGTCACCCCCCATCAGCACCTGCATGAGCAAGTGCGGGTGCACCCCCACTTCCTTGGGGCCCTCCTTGGACTTATATTTCAGATGCACCCTGGCTACGGGTACCTTAAATGGGGTCCCGTCTATGCCCCTCAGGGTCAGCTGAGTGTTGGGTAGCATACGGTCTGGGGCCACTATGTCGGGTAGGGCCAGCGTCACCTCTGCCCCCATGTCCCAGAAACCTGTCACCTTCCTACCATCCACCTCCAGGGGTACGAGGCAGTCGCTCCGCAGGGGCCGCCCTGCCCCCACCCGGTACACGGAGAAATCCACCTCCCGAGGGTTAGATCTCCCATGGGAGGTGCACTGAGCATCCTTCCCCCTACTCTGAGCTGAGGTTTGCCTGCTAGCCCCTGCCTCTGGGGCAGCCTGCCCTTCCTCCAGCCCCAGCCAGTTAACCCTGGAAAGTCCCAGGTCATGGGACCTGTTCTTGTGCCTGGTGCAATGAGCTGTCTTGTGGCCTCGTTGCCCACAGCGACGGCAGGTTAGGTTCTGTGGGCCCTTTTGGGTCGGCTCTGCCTGGGCCCTGGCTGGTTTTCTGGGGCACCGTTGACTGGACCTGGTCACTGGGGCTTGCCTGGGAGGTGCCTCTCTCCGTCGCTCAGCCGAGAACCGGTCTCTGCGCAATTCCCTTTCTCTCTGGGACTCCCGTTCACACCCAGACCAGTTCTCCGTGAACTCATCCGCCAGCCTCCCAACTTCCTGGGGGTTCTCCAGACTTCGATCCTTGAGCCACAGCCTCAGGCTGGGTGTGCACGCTTCATAGAACTGCTCCATCATGACCAGCTTGAGCAGGTCCTCTGCGGTCTGGGCTCCGACTCCAGACACCCAATTGCGGCAGTATTGCACCAGGCGGGAGGCCAGATCCACATAGGTCTCCCGTGGCCCCTCCTGCACCCTCCGGAACTTCTTCCTGTACATCTTGGGGGTCAGCCCGAACTTGTGCAGCAGGGCCTCCTTGACTCGGTTATAATCCCCTGGCTGTAGGTCCTCCAGCTGATTGAGCACCCCGGCAGCCTCCTGGTTCAGTGTGGGGATGAGCTCCTGTAGCCAGTCAGCTGTGGGGACCCGTTGCAGTCCACAGGCCCTCTCAAAGGATCTGATGAACCCCTCTATGTCACCCACGTCCTTCAGCTGGGCCACCACGAGCTTCTCCAAGCGTCTGGCAGCCGGGGGCCTTTGGGGCCCATCTGCATTCGGCGTAGCTGGGGCCCTAATGCTTCTCTGCTCTGCCATGGCCAGCTCATGCTGTCGCTGCTCTCTGCGGTCCTGGACTTCCAATTCCTTCATCTGCAGCTGGATCTCCAGCCGCCGCAGCTCCGCTGGGTTGGACCCTCCCCTGGGTGGACTACGGCTTGCAGGGTTCCCCTGGGAGGCTGTCCCGTCTCTCCTGTGGGTTCCACTTCTCCACCCACCCTCAGAGCCTGACACGCTCCCAGGGGGGTCTGGCTGCTCCCCACTGGGACAGGATCCCAGCCCTGTGGCTTGTCATTCTCTTCCAGCCGGCCAATCAACTGGGCCTTGGTTGTGCTCCGCACAGGTAAGCCCCTCTCTCTGCACAGCTTCACCAGCTCTGCCTTCAGGAGTCGGGCATAGGCCATCTCCCCGCTGATCCCTTCGGTGCAGACTCACCAGTCTAGTGCTGCAGCGCCCCACGATTCTCAGGAACCGCTTCGCTCTGTCTCAGTACGCCTGGCTCTAAGGCCCTTGCTTCTACTGCACCTTGTCACTTGCTGCTGGGAGCTCCATCCACGGGGTGCAGTGCATCCCACTTCTGACACCACTGTGGTGGCGCGTCAGGGTCCCCCGACTCCTGCCCCCCCGTAATGGCACGGACAGACTCCACCAGCCACTAGAATAGAGGGAGTTTATCGCTTCTCCAGGATACAGCACAGCACAGATGTCATCTGGTTACAGGAACCGGGCCTAGGACGCCTCAGCCCCCCTTGAGATGGGGGATGCTGGGCCCCTAAATTCCAGCCCCTTTCCCTAGGTTGTCTCCTCCATGATCCCAGACAGAAACTAACTCACTCACTTCCAGCCCTGCCCTCAGCCAGGGCTCCCCTCCCCTTCTTTCCATTGTTCCCCTCCATGGGCGATACCTGTCTGAGGAGTTTCAAAGCCCCCTTGCATAATGACTCATCCCCTGCCCTGCTGGGCCGTGCTGCAGACAGCAGCCAGTGGAGGTCACTGACAACCCACTGCCCAGCATAGCTACCAGCAAGGTACCCACACTACATCACATGGGGTCATAGGCAGGGTGGGGTCACAGGCAGGGTGGGGCCACAGGCAGGGCCACAGGTGGGGCCACAGGCAGGGCGGGGCCACAGGCAGGGTCACAGAGAGGGTGGGGCAGAGGCAGGGTGGGGTCACAGAGAGGGCGGGGTCACAGGCAGGGTCACAGGCAGGGCGGGGTCACAGATAGGGTGGGGTCAGAGGCAGGGTCACAGATAGGGTGGGTCACAGGCAGGGTGGGGTCACATATAGGGTGGGGCACAGGCAGGGTCACAAATAGGGCGGGGTCACAGGCAGGCTGGGGTCACAGAGGGGGCGGGGCACAGGCAAGGTGGGGTCACAGGCAGGGTCGGGTCACAGATAGGGCAGGGCACCGGCAGGGTAACAGGGAGGGCAGGGCACAGGCAGGGCGGGGCCACAGGGCGCCCCCCCCCCCAATTACTGCTGGGATTCACAGCAGCCGGTGGCCAGCTGCAGCCTTTTGGTGCTGCAGGGGAGGGGAGCTGCTTCCCGCCGTAGGGGCGGTGGGGTGAGTGGGGGTTAGGGGTGACCTGGCCCATGTCCTGGAGCCGTCATGTCTCCCTCCATGCATAGCAGGCAAGGGGCACAAAAGGGAGAGGCGGGGAGAGGCGCACCCTGTAAAGGCCCATGGGGGGGCAGCAGAGGTGACCCGGAGCAGGCGTGGAAGGAAGCAGCAGGTGCTGGCAGGAAAACGGGTGGCGTGAGGGCTGGCTGGCCAGGATCCAGCACACAGCAGGGTCTGCACTCCCCCATCAGCGGGGGGACAGCCAGCCCCACACACTGCAGCTGCCCAACCGCCCCCAATTTCAGCCCCGGCGGGGAGCAGCTGGCGGGCAAGGTCCTGCCCCCTAGTCCTGATGGGAGGAGAGACACACTCCCTACTCAGGGCATTAGGCCCATTTTAAAATA
The DNA here is from genome assembly GCA_032595735.1 of Pelochelys cantorii. Classification (NCBI taxonomy): domain Eukaryota; kingdom Metazoa; phylum Chordata; order Testudines; family Trionychidae; genus Pelochelys; species Pelochelys cantorii. Next base: position 18,137,083 of record CM064351.1, on the reverse strand, counting down.
GCCATCGGGACACGCACAGGAGGGGCCGGCCCCCCTCGCACTGTCAGGGGCACCCCTAAATCAGGGAGCTGAGTTCATTGGGGCTGCTGCAGCCAAAGTGAGGCTGTTCTCCGCTCGGCGTCCCACTGTCCTGCACAAGGGTGGCACTATGGCACATGGGATGGGTGGTGCCTCCATGTGCACAGCGGGGAATGTCCCCCCCAGTCCCACCCCACTGCAGAAACACAGCCCTATGCACACAGAGGAGGGTGGGGAACAGCGGGACACACCCTCAGGAGAAAGCTCAGCTGGACTCAGGCCTCCAGCCCTACCTCCAGCCCAGCTCCCTGCTATTTCACCCCATGGGGGACTCTCTGGCTTGTGCCACAGGGCAGCTGAGCCCAGCCAGGCAGCAGTGTCCCAGCCCCCCAACAGTGCAGAGCTTAGATTCTCAGCTGGCCGATATCCACAGGCTGCTTTGCTTCCAGTGGTGTTACTCCCGACTGATACCATGTGCTGGGCTAAGGGGAAACAGCCCCATGAACCCAATGCAGCCCCCAGGAGTCAGGCCAGGGGGGCGAGAGCAGAATCCAGGCCCAGTGGAGCTGGGGATCAGGACCTGCCAGCCCCATGGCCCTGCCCATATTTACCCGTCTCAGGGCCTGGCCCTGGGAGTCTCTGGGGGTCTCCAAAACAAGGCCGAATCTCCGTTAATTGGCGACTCTGCCGAGGGCTCAGCCTGGAGCCGGGTGGGGATTCAGGGCTGGTCCCGAGGGGCCTGGAGGGGATTTAAGGCCCAGGCAGAGCTAGGAGGCTGCAGGAAGCGGTGGGAAGCTCTGGGCTCAGCAGCAGCGCGGGGCGAGACATGGGGGCAGCCCTGGCCAACTTGCCAGTGGATTAGGGCTCCCGGGTGGGTCCCAGGCACCCCGGCTGGGCCCCTCTCCCAGGCACTGGGCCGGGCTGGGGAGGACAATGGATGGGCCCACAGGAGTTCCAGCCGGGGCAGAAGGGAAGAATCCCAGTCAGCTGGAACCACCTCTGCCCATGCAGCCAGTGTAAGGTACCTGCTTTGGTACCAACCTTCTCACGCTGCCCCTCAGCCTCTGCCTGTCTCTGGCCTGGCCCTGCTGCCCCCGAGGCCTGCATCTGCCCTGCAGCCCTGCTTCTCCCCATCTGCCATAACCCCCCGCCAGCCTCTTCCCCGCAGCCCTGCCTCTCCTGTACGGGGAATCTCCCTGGCAAAATCCCAGCACTTTGTTATTGTCCTTCAAATTTCACTGCAAAAATCCCCTGTCAGATTAATGGAGCCCAGTCAGCTGGTGACCGCTGAGCAGGTGACAAGCTGAGGCCAGGAGGTTGGAGCCATTTGTGTAGTGCAGGGGGGTGGGAGCCAGTGAACCACTCTGTGAACCATGAATATGCTGGAAACCCTGTCAAGCCAGCGTGTCACCACCCCGCTGGCTGTGGGCGTCCCCTTCGCCTTCCTTCTCGTCTCTTCTCTCTGACCCCACTGCCCAGCCAGTCACACTGCTAACACAGCAGGGGCAATTCTTCCCCATCGTGCTGGTGTGTGTGTTCCCCCGCCTCCACCTGGACACTCACACCTGGCACTGGGCACTGGTGGAGCAAAGCGCTGTGCACACTGTACACATCACACACCGCACACTGCATACCGCACACATCGCACACATGCTGCATGCCTTGCACACCACACACTGCACACTGCATACCGCACATATCACACACTGCACGCCGCACGCATTGCACACCACACACCGCACATTGCATACCACACACATTGCACACACATGCCGCACACATCATACACCGCACACCGCACACACCTCACACCGCACTCCGCACACCACCCTCCCGCTGAGACCGTAACAGAGGAACAACCCACCCATGAGAAATCAGCCACAAAGAGCAGTTTGCAGGCACCGTTGGGATCAGGCAGGGGAAAGGTTCATGGAGAACAGAACTGAAAACATTGGAGCAGGAGAGCAGAGAAGAGAAAAAAACAGAATTGAGTCAAATCAAATCGACATCCTCTCTGCACTGACAACTTTTCAAGTGAAACTTTTTTTCTTTCCAGGTTCAGCACGAGCACAAGCCCCTAGCCTGTTAAGCATTACAAGGACAGATCTATCCCCCACTCCTAAGGAGGATGAGTCCTGGGGCAGTGGAAGGAAGGATGGGCATTGCAGCTAGAGTGTAGCAGGGCTTTTTGTGTAGAATCATAGCTCCAGCACTAGAACTGGAAGGGACCCTGAGAGTTCATCAGTTCTAGTCCCCTGTCCTCATGGCAGGACCCAGCACCATCTAAATCATCCCTGACAGATGTCTGTCTAACCTGCTCTTAAATATCTCCCACAACCTCCATAGGCAATTTATTCCAGTGTTTCACCACCCTGACAGGTAGGAAGCTTTTCCTAATGTCCAACCTAAACCTCCCTTGCTGCAGTTTAAGCCCGTTGCTTCTTGTCCTTTCCTCAGAGGTGAAGGAAAATATTTTTTATCCCTCCTCCTTGTAACACTCTTTTAGGTACATGAAAGCTGTTATCATGTCTCCTCTCAGTCGTCTCCTTTTCAAACTAAACAAGCCCAATTCTTTCAGTATTCCCTCAAAGCTCATGTTTTCAAGGCCTTTCATCATTTTTGTTGCTCTTCTCTGGACCTTCTCCAATTTCTGCACATCTTTCTTGAAATGTGGTGCCCAGAATTGGACACAAGACTCCAACTGAGGCCTAATCAGCCCAAGTAGAGCAGAAGAATGACTTCTCATGTCTTGCTCACAACACACCTGTTCATGCAGCCCAGAATCATGTTTGGTTTTTTTTTTAGCAGTGTCACTCTGTTGACTCATATTTAGCTTGTGGTCCACTCTACCCCTAGATCCCTTTCTGCAGGACTCCTTCCTAGACAGTCACTTCCCATTCTGTATGTGTGACACGGATTGTTCCTTCCTCAGTGGAGCACTTTGCATTTGTCCGTATTAAACTTCATCCTATTGACCTCAGACCATTTCTCCAATTTGTCCAGATCATTTTGAATTATGACCCTATCCTCCAAAGCAGTTGCAACCCCTCCCAGCTTGGTATCATCTGCAAACTTAATAAGTGTCCTCTCTATGCCAATATCTAAATTGTTGATGAAAATATTGAACAGAACCAGCCCCAAAACAGACGCCTGCGGAACCCCATTTGTGATGTCCTTCCAACAGGACTGTGAACCGTTAATAACTGCTCCCTGCATACGTCTACACTACAGAGGAAGATTGAAGCTGACGCTGCTGATCTTCCACGGTCTAGTGAAGACAGCTAATTCGGAGTGAGAGCAGGACTTCAGCCAGTGCCAGGAACCCTGCTTTCATGAGGAGTAAGGGAAGTCAAAGGAAGAGTGTTCTTCCTTCAGCTTCCTGCCTTGTCCACAGCGCCAAAAGCCAAGTGAAGCTACTTCAGCTTCAGCTATGCAATTACCATAGCAGAAGCTGCATTTCTTAATTTGACTTTGTCCCATACACTATGGGACAAAATGTAGACGTACCCTCTGAGAGCAGTTATCCAGCCAGTTATGCCCCTACCTTACAGTAGCCCCATCTAGGTTGTATTTCCCTAGTTTATTGATAAGGTCATGCGAGATCGTGTCAAACGCTTTATTGAAAACTAGGTTTTTCATATCTACCACATCCCCTTTTTCCACAAGACTATTTATTAAACAAAGCTATCAGGTGTTTTTGACGAGATTTGTTCTTTGCAAATCCAGGTTGACTATAACTTATCACCTTCCAAAGTTTTGCAGATGGATTTGTTAATTATTTGCTTCATTCTGGTTCCTGGCATAGAAGTTAAACTGACTGGTCTATAGTTTCCTGGATTCTCCTGATTTCCCTTTTTATAGAGGGGCACAACATTTGACTTTTTCCAGTCTTCTGGAATCTTACCCCCATTCTATGACATTTTAGAGATAATAGCTAATGGCCCAGATACGTCCTCAACCCACCGGATTCCTAATACTGTCTTCAATTGTTTTTCAGTAACTCACTGGTTTTACTTCTCTCCCCATCCCAGGAAAGAGATCTAAATGGGGGTGGTGAACCACATTGGAGTGACTCATTTCATCCTCTTAGGGATTCCCAACACCGACGGCCTCCAGACCATCCTCTTCTTCACCTTCTTAGCCTTCTACCTCTGCACCCTGATGGGCACCTGCTCATCTTCTCAGCCATCCTCGTTGACCCCTGCCTGCACACCCCCATGTACTTCTTCCTCTCCAACCTCGCTGTGCTGGACATTGGCATCTCTTCCATCAGCATCCCAAAACTGCTGGCCAACCTCTGGTTCCAGAATAAGGTCATCTCACTGGGTGGGTGCATGTCTCAGGTCTTCTTCTGGCACTTCCTGGCCAGCACTGAGTGCCTGCTCTACACGGTCATGGCCTACGACAGGTACGTGGCCATCTGCCACCCACTGCGCTACCTGCTCATCATGAACCGCAGGGTGTGCGCCCTCCTGGCTGCCGGCAGCTGGATCGCCAGCTTCTTCCATGCTGCCATCCTTGCCACCCTGACCTTCACACTACCCTACTGCGGGTCCAACGTGGTGGACTATTTCTTCTGCGACATCTTCCCTGTGGCCAAGCTGGCCTGCGCGGACACGTACATCATCGAGACCATGACCTTCACCAACACGAGCGTGGTGCCCTTGAGCTGCTTCCTCCTCATCCTCGCGTCCTACGTCCGCATCTTCTACTCCGTCGTGAAGATGAACTCGGCCGAAGGGCGGCGCAAAGCGGCCTCCACTTGCGCCTCCCATCTCACAGTGGTGACGTTGTTCTTCGGGCCCTGCGCCCTGGTCTACACCCAGCCCCAGCTGAACAATGTGCTGGTGACTCCCGTGCAGATCTTCGGCAACGTGGTGACACCGATGCTGAACCCGGCCATCTACACGCTGCGCAACAAGGAGGTGAAGGCAGCATTGTGAAAACTGAGAGGGGTCAGGTGACAGCACTCTGATGTGCGGCAGCTGCAGGAAGAGCATGTGGGGCTGCAGGGAAATACACCCACAGACGTATCTGCATGGCTGCTTAGTGGCTTTCATGAACCCCCCCCCCTCGCTCTCACCGCTCCACACACAGCCCTATCCACCTCTCTGGAGCTCTAGAAAGCATGGAGATGCTCCTAAAGCCCCCAGCTGCCTTGACTTGCTGTAAAATCGGCATTTTTCAAAGCTGCAGGGGACGGGCGCACTCAGTCAGTGTGAGAATTCATTGGAATTGGAGACACAAGCCTGGCAGAGGACTTGGACAATCTTGGCCTTATTACAGAGAGGTACAGAGCTCAAACTCTAGACATCCATCCTCGCACCGCAGGTTTTCTCATCCCTCGGGTATTTTCATGCCTCTTCCCCGACTCCTGGGCAGTTCATCAGTATCCCATTGGAGGGCGCACACCAGAGCGGGACACAGGCCTCCAACAGGGGTTGCACCGGTGCCACGCAGCGAGGTGGAATCCCCTCTCTGCTCCAACACAAGATTCCTCCCTTAGGTACCCCAGGATTTCCTGAGCCAGTCGGGTCACAGGCGCACACTGGAAGCTCACACTGAGCCGACTGTCCACCACAAGCCTTTTTCAGAGTCCCCGCTCCACGGAAAAGAGACCCCAGTCCTGTAAGCATGGCCTCCATTCCAGGCTCCTAGGTGTACGTGCTGCCTTTTAGCTGAATTCAGATGCAGACTGCTTGCTTGTGCCCCTTTGTTCAGTGAATCGGATCCCGACACGGGAGGAGCATGGTGGAGTTGTTCCAGGGCTGGGATCAGGGTGAGGATGGAGGTCAGGAGGCTGGATGCCGGAGGGCGAGGTGGGAGGATGGGGATGCTGGATGCCGGAGGGCGAGGGGAGAGGATGTGGGAGGCTGGGTGCCAGAGGGCGAGGCGGGAGGATGCTGGTGTTATCCTAGTGTAAGCAGGGGAATGGTGTTGCTGTTGAAGAGAACATTCTTGGCTTCTCCACAACCCCGGTGAAATGGGCTACCGAGAGGAGTGCCCACTCCCACTTCCTTTACCCAGGGCCTCCCTGCCCTTGAGGGCTCCTCATCCACTCTCCTGTGTGGCAGAGTCCTCGTAACCCCAAAAAGGCTGGGCCCAGGATTCCTGGGGGCCACGCTCCCCCAACCTTGTTGTGATCCCCTAGGGCAGGGACGCGGTGCCCCCCTCTTTCCGCACTGGATGTTTCTCAGGTGCAGTGATCAGTGCGTGCAGACACAATTCATTAAACAGCAATCCATTTGAAAGAAAGAGAAAAAGGTCGGTTATTCTTCAAGACGTGCTGCTCGTGTGAGTGTGCTCAGTCTCCAGGAAGCCTTTACCCCAGTGGTGTCATGCTTTCTGTGTAAAACACAAGGGCACACAGCCCACACTCCCTGTCATGGGCACTGGGCTTTGGGTAGAAGACCCTCTGGTTGACATGCACAGGGGAGACCACCTTCAGCAGACAGGCCAGGTAAGGCTGTTACTGAACCGTGTCCTTAAAAGTCCATCTATGGGGGCTCTGAGCAGAGTGCCCTGAGCTCAGAGACCCTCCTGGCAGAGATTAGAGCAGCCAGGCAGGCCCCTTCCATGACGGGTCTGAGAAGGGACAGGTGGGCAGAGGGTCAAAGGGAGTTTGGTGAGTACCAGATTCAAGTCCCACTGGGGAATAGGTTGCCTGACCAGTCTGTCAAGCCCCTTGAGAAAGCAGATTACCAAGGGATCTGTAAATACAGACTGGCCCGGATGCCCCATGAGGAAATGGAAATGGCCGCAGGGTGGTCCCTTGAAGAGGACAGCACCATCCCTTGCTGCTTTAAGCACAGGAGGCAGCCCAAACTGCCAGGCACGGGGGCCCCTGGGACCAGAGCCCCTTATGCTGACACCACAAGGGAAACCATTTCCATCTGGCTTGGTAAGAGGCCCTGGTGGACGGCTTTCTACTTCCCACGAGGCCCGGTTCTGCCAGGTTCAACCACGGAGCATTCACACTGCGAGGTGGAGGGACTCCAGGTTGGGGTGGTGGGCCCTGCTGTGGTTATGAGAGATGAGATCCCCACAGAAGGGACGGGTTGTGGGGGTGGCCCTGGAGGGAGTGGCAGATGGGAGGGATTGTGGGGGTGGCCCTGTAGGGAGTGGCAGAGGAGAGGGTTGTGGGGGTGGGCCTGGAGGGAGTGGCAGAGCGGAGGGGTTGTGTGGGTGGCCGTGGAGGGAGTGGCAGAGGGAGGGGTTGTGGGGGTGGCCGTGGAGGGAGTGGCAAAGGGGAGGGATTCTGGGGGTGGCCCTGTAGGGAGTGGCAGAGGAGAGGGTTGTGGGGAAGGCTGTGGAGGGAGTGGCAGAGGGGAGAGATTGTGGGGGTGGGCCTGGAGGGAGTGGCAGAGGGGAGGGGTTGTGTGGGTGGCCGTGGAGGGAGTGGCAGAGGGAGGGGTTGTGTGAGTGGCTGTGGAGGGAGTGGCAAAGGGGAAGGATTGTGGGGGTGGCCGTGGAGGGAGTGGCAAAGGGGAAGGATTGTGGGGGTGGCCGTGGAGGGAGTGGCAGACGGGAGGGGTTGTGGGGGTGGCCATGGAGGGAATGGCAGAGAGGAGGGATTGTGGGGGTGGCCGTGGAGAGAGTGGCAGAGGGGACGGGTTGTGGGAGTGGCCCTGGAGGGGCTCAGTAGCAGGGCAAATCAGTGTTGTCTGGGCCACACTGGAGCTCTGAGGATGGCCAAGGCCCTGTCCTTGATTCTGAGAAGGTTTCAGTGGCTAAGAGGGCAGGGGCAGGGCGAACTCGTCTGGCTCATCTATGGGAGGTGAAAGGAATTGGACAGGAGCCGGGGCTGCTGCCTAGGAAGGAGAAGCTTGTGAGGCACTTGTGGGTGGCCCTTGTGGCAAATGAGTCTCCGAGGGGAAAGTCCAGCTCTGGAAGATGGGTGAGAGAGTTTCTGCCCCGAGAGACCACTTGTGGCTGGAGAGCCAAGGGCTGAGCTGGTCCACCAGCTTGTTTGAGCCCCTGGGAGGAACGAGGCTTGCAGGGTGATGTTGTTGGCAATGCAAAATTCCCGCACTGCCAGGGCTTCTTGGTGCAGGGGAGAGGAGCAAGCACCACTCCGCTTCACATGCCACCTCGCCGTGGTGCTGTCTGTGAACACTGCCACTCACACGCCGCAGGGGTGGTCCGGCGAATGGCCCTTAGTCCCCTCCCCTTTATGTGAAGGTCCAATTCCTCCTGGCAACACAGGCTCTGGGTCTACAACCGGCCACGGTGGGAGGTGCCCGTCACCAGTGACTGCGAGGAACTCGGTTCGGGGAAGGGAACAAGCCACCTGGCATTGTAGCCACCTGTGGCGGCGCATCGGGGTTCCCCACCTCCTGCACCCCCGTAGTGGCCCGAACAGACTCCACCAGCCAGTAGAATCGAGGGAGTTTATTGCTTCTCCAGGATACAGCACAGCACAGATGTCATCTGGTTACAGGGCGGCCTAGGATGCCTTAAGATGGGGGAGACTAGGCCCCTAAATCCCAGCCCCTTCCTTGGCTGCTTCCTCCATGATACCAGACAGAAACTCAACTTCTCTTCCAGCCCTGCCCCCCCTGCTGGCCTCGCCCTCCTTCCTTTGTCTCTGTCCCTGGGAGCCAACTGGTCAGACAGGTTGTGAGACCCTTGCATAATGACTCATCCCCTGCCCTGCTGGGCTGTGCTACAAACAGCCGCCAGCGGGGGTCACCCACAGCCCACTGCCCAGCATAGCAACCAGCAAGGTACCAGCACTACATCACACCACCACGTGAGGGTCTGCAGAACACGAGGGGGCAGAGCTACCGGCCTGGCCTGCTGGCCTTTGCCCGGTTTATAGACCTGTAGGGGCCAGAGGCAAAGGCGGGCCTGTCACACAGCATATGTGCACGCTGCCATGGCGACCGCCAAGTCAAGCGAGTCTTGGCTGTGGACAGGGACCTCCTGGAGGCTCTGGATGAGGAGCCATTCTGGAGTCCAAGGGGCCACGATGACTATTACGTGTTGGGTTGGAATGAGAGTAGATTTGGGAGCCCTGGGGACCAGGCCCAGACTCCGGGATGTGCGGCATGCTAGGGCCATGTGCCCTGACGCCTGACAAGCCAGTCGTCCAGGTACAGGAACCCCTGAGCCTGGCATCTGCGCAGAAACGCTGGGGAAGAAGCCAACAGCCCAGAACTGGTAATGCTGGTCTAGTGCCACAAGCCACAGGAACCTCCTGTGGATGCGAGAATTGAGATTTAAAACCAGTGTTGCTCCTGGACAGTGGAGTCTCCCTCGGCAGGAGTGACAGAGGGGACCCAGCTCCAGTCTGCTTCTCCAGTCTGCTTCTTCTTTGGCTCTGGGGCTGCCTTTGGCATTCCCATTTTCACATCCAAAGCCATGCATAGGACACATCCCGCCCACTTAATTAGCTCCAGTAACACGGGTCCTACAGTCAACAGGTACCTGTTACTGTGACGTAGTGTTGGTACCATGCTGGTTGCTGGGCTTGGGCTGTGGGTGTCCCCCACTGGTTACTGTCTGTACCACGGCCCAGCAGAGTAGCTGATGGGACAGGGAGGTAACCTGTTCGACCAGTTACCTCCCAGGGAGAGGAACAAAGGAAGGTGGAATGCTGCCCCTGGCTGGGGGGCAGGGCTGGAGGAGAGTGGTAGTTTTGGTCGGGGAAGCAGGGGAGAAGGAGCTAGGGAGGGTGCCGGGATTGTACGGCCCAGCCACCCCCCATCTCAAGGGGGTGCACTGTGGCCTCCTAGCCCCAGTTCCTGTAACCAGATTACATCTGTGCTGTGCTGTATCCTGGAGAAGCAATAAACTCCCTCTGTTCTACTGGCTGGTGGAATCTGTTCGTGCCACTACGGGGGTGCAGGAGGCGGGGGACCCCGACGTGCCGCCACAGTTGCTATTGCATATATCTCTTGGATTCTGTTATTTCCACCCCAACTCATCTGAGGCAGTGGGTTTTACCCACGAAAATTCATGATCCTATAGATTTTTGTTAGTCTCAACAGTACTGCAAGACTACTTGTTGTTTTTAAAGTTACAGACTAACACAGCCACCCCTCTGAGACTATTTTAGAGTGTGTCTGTCTGTGTGTCTGTCTGCGAGTCCATTTGTTCAAGATCTCTACCTAAATAGTAAGGCTATGTCTCCACTACAAGATTATTTCTAAATAAGTTTCGAAAAGTTATTAGTAATAACTTAATAAAAAGTTAATAGTAATAACTCCCGAAATAACTATTTTGAAATAGCACATCTACACTACAGGGAAGCCTCGAAATTAGTCCAAGGCAGGTTCCCTTAATGCTACCTCGACTTAGAGCTCCAGGAAGCACTGGGGTGTAATTACTTTGAATGACTCTGGGGAGTTGTTATTTCAAAATAACCACCGCTGAGCATCCACACTTACCCTGTTTCGAAATAGCAATTTTGAAAAAGGTGTTATTCCTTGTAGATTGAGGAGTTCTCATTTCACTATAGCAAGCCCTTTATTTTGAAATAATTTTGAAATAAAGGGCTTGCCTTGTTATTTGAAAACTAGCCAATTAGCCCATCATAAGACGGGATTTTAAGGTCTATCCTCCACGTCGGTCTTCTCTACTGAGCCTCCGGTCTCTCACTCCGTCTCTCTCTCTCTCTTTCTCCTCCTCCTACTGCCTCCCCCTCTCTCTCTCAGCTCTCCTCCTCCTTCTGACTCTCTCTCCGTCTCTCTCTTTCTCTTCTCCCCCTCCTGCCTCTCACTCTCTCTCCGCTCTGTCTCTCTCTTTCTCTTCTCCCCCTCCTGCCTCTCACTCTCGCCCCACTCTCCTCTGTCTCCGTCGGGGATGCACGCTTGTCCAGGCCCCGCCCCCTGGTCATGTATGTCACCGCTCCACCACTCTTCGCCTCCCGCCATGGCGCTCGGCAAAGGGGGTGGGGCAATGATGTTCACGGCCAGGGGGCGGGGCCTGGAGCCACTGTCACGCTGCATGTCACCACCCCGCACCCCTTCGTCTCCCGCCGTGGCGCTTGGCTGAGTTCTGCACCGCTCAGCCAGGCCGCCGCAAGGGAGCAAGCAGAGCAAGCGGCCATTTGGGCTCCCTCGTGGCGACCTGGCTGAGCGGCGCAGAACTCAGCTGAGTGCCACAGCGGGAGGTGAAGGGGAGCGGGGCGGTGACGTATAGGGTTGCCAGGTGTCCGGTTTTCTACTGGACAGTCCAGTTTTCGGGCCCTCTGTCTGGTAAAAAAAATCAGAAAATACCAGACATGTACAATGTCCGGTATTTTCTGGTTCTCTGGCTGAGCGCCAGACGGAAGCCTGGCAGGGGCGGGGGAGTGGCTGGGAGGGAGGGGGCGCGATCGGTGCTGGGAGCCTCTAGTTGTCTCTGGGAAGCAGGGGAAGCTTTGTCCCTGCTCCTGAGGGCTGTTCCAGAGCATGCTGGAGCTGCAGCTGGACTTGCTTCGCTGGGACCATGAGCGGGGCAGGCAGCACCCTAGGATCTGCACGCACCCTGGTGAGTCCAGCTCCCCTCTGGACGAGTCCCTCTCTCCGCCCCCGCCAGCTGGTTCCTCCTCCTGATCTCCCACGGCCAATCTCGCTGCCCCCAACCCCCACCCCCGACCAGCTTTGCTTCCCGCCGGCCGCCCCTCCCCCATTCTCCCCTGGCGAGCTACGCTGCCTCTGACCCCCCCCAGCTCTGCTTCCCGTCCCCCCCTCCTCCCAGCCAGCCCCAGTCCTCTCCTGGCCGGTCCCTCCCCTCTCCCACCCCCAATCAAGTGTGTCTGGTTTTTTTTTTACCCTACCTAGTAACCCTAGCGACGTACATGGCCCCGACACCTGGCCATGTCGGGGCCGTGTACGTCACCGCCCCGCCCCCCTTCCCTTCACGCTGTGGTGCTCGGCTGAGTTCTGTGCCGCTCAGTAGGGCTGCCTCGAGGGAGCAAGCGGCGCAAGCAGCTGTTTGGGCCCCGCCATTCTGTGATGCATGGGGAGTGTGGGGCCCAAACGGCCGCTTGCACCTCTTGCTCCCCCGTGACGGCCCAGCTGAGCGGCACAGAAGTCAGCCGAGCGCCACGGCGGGAGACAACAGCGCTCCCTAGAGGCAACTCGTAATGCTACAGCATTACAGAGTCACAGACATTGAGCTACTATATATATGACTAGCCAATTAGCCCGTCATAAGACGGGATTTTCAGGTCTCTCCTCCACGTCGCTCTTCTCTCCTGAGCCACTGGTCTCTCGCTCCGCTCTCTTTCTCTCTCTCCCGCCTCCACCTACTGCTTCCCCGTCTTCTCTCTCAGCTCTCCTCCGCCTCCTGCCTCTCTTTCTGTCTCTCTCTTTCTCTTCTCCTTCCCCTCCTGCATCTCACTCGGGGGACCACGGAGCCCAAACGGCCGCTTGTGCCACTTGCTCCCATGTGGCGGCCCGGCTGAGCGGCGCAGAAGTCAGCCGAGCGCCACAGCGGGAGGTGAAGGGGGGCGGGGAGGTGACGTTCATGGCCGGGGGCAGGGCCTGGAGCCGCTGTCACACCGCACGTCACCGCCCCACCCCCCTTTGCCTCCCGCTGTGGTGCTCGGCTGACTTCTGCACCGCTCAGCCAGGCTGCCACGGGGAAGCAAGCGGCCGTTTGGGCTCCCCTGTGGCGGCCTGGCTGAGCAGCGCAGAAGTCAGCTGAGCACCACAGCGGGAGGCGAAGGGGGGCGGGGTGGTGACGTACACAGCCAGGCCCCGCCCCCTGGCCATGTACTTCACCGCCCCACCCCCCTTCCCCTCCTGCTGTGGCGCTCAGCTGACTTCTGCGCCACTCAGCCGGGCCGCCACAGGGGAGCAAGTGGCGCAAGCGACCGTTTGGGCCCCACACTCCCCATGCAGCACGGGCCGCCCATAGGGAACAGCCAGCATTTCAGCGTTACAGACTTTCAGACACTGGGCTACTATATATATGATAAGGGGAGTTATTTAGAAATAACTCTGTAGTGTAGACATGCCCTAAGAGCTAAGACCACCACATTTGGCAGGCAGCTTACTCTTACCTTAATTTAAAACAAGGTCAGGGTTTGGTTGTACCAGGAACATGGGAAGTGCTGAGAATTAGACTGTTTTCCACAACATGGAAAGGGAGGGGCAGAGAGAGGAGGGATGTGGTACTAAGAATGGCCACTGGGGGCAGTGACTGCAGGGGAGAGAGATACTGTAGCGGGACCATTCGGGGCGGGGGGAGGGCAGTTGCATCAGTAAGACACTGGCTAGCTGGGGACAGGGCTGGGAACTGAGCAGGTAACTGGCCCCGCTGCCCCACTCCCTCCACCCCAGCTTCCCCTCCTGGAAAACACACACACACACCCCGCTGCAAGAGTCTGGGGCCAGAAACCACAGCCCACCCCTGCAGAGACACTGCAAGCTGGGAGCAGCTCTCAGAGCCTGCCTCCCCTCATGAGCAGCCTGCAGACTGTGTGTGTGTTTGCGGGGGGGGGGTCATTGCAGCCTGGGGGCAGCTCCTGGAGCCCTGCCCCCTGTGAGCCTATGGGTCATGGGGGGGGCACTGGAAGTCAGGGCCAGGACCTGTGACCCCCCCACCCAATCATGCTGCAAGCTGAGAGGGGGCTGCTGGAGGCCTGGCCAGCCCCCACAGCCTTGACCCTTCCCACCCCCCCAGACAAGCTGTAGGCTGGGGCTGGCCCGTGCAACCTTGGCCCCCTGGAAGGAGCCTCCAATCAGGGATTGCAGCCCTGGCCCTGCAGGAGAAGCTGTCACTCCAGCAACGCCACCCTCGCCACCGTGGATGCCTCCCCCCCATGCCAACCTCCCAGCCCCCTGCCCTGAGCACCGTGCCCTGAGTCTGCACCTTCCACCACCTGTCTTGACTTCTGTACCCACCCTCTGTCCTGAGCCCTCCTGCCCCCTGCTCTGAGCCTCCTCACCCCAAACCCTGTGTCCTGAGCCCCCCCCGCCCCTTGCTCTGAGCCTCCTCACCCCAAACCCTCTGTCCTGATGCCTTCACCCCCAACCCCACTCTGGTTCCCTCACATACCTCCCAGCCCCTGCTCTGACTTCTGCACCCTCACTCCCTCCACTGAGCCTCCCCACCCAACACCATGCCTGAGCCCTCAACCTCCTTCCCTGACTCCTGCACCCACCCCTGCCCTGAGCCCCTCCCAGCCAAACCCCTGCCATGAACCTCCCCACCCCTGGTCCTGATTCCTGCATCCCTCACCCTCCACCCTAATCCCCCCACACCCTCATCCCTCAATCCTACACCCACACTTCCTGACCTGGGCCTTCCCACACCTGCCCTAACTCCTGCACCCCATCCCCTGCCCATGCACTCAACTCCCTGCCCTGGCTCATGAACCCTCCACCCCTGCCCCAAGCCCCCAACACCTCCCAGCCCCTGCCCTGACTCCTCCATACTCCCCCATCCTGATTCCTGAACCCCCACCCCCAACCTTGAACCCCCCAGAAGTGCAAAAAATCTTTTTATTCTGGTAAGAGGCAGAGAAACTGCAAAATACTGACGACCAACCAGCTCTTTGTCACGTTGGAATCACCTTCACTCTTTTATTCACACGAACTTGGTTTCATCTTCATTTTTGAAAAATGCAATCACTGAAATATAGCACGTACATTCCGCTTCATTTCCCTTCCCCCCAGTTACCTGAGTTAAAAACCCGAGTGACACCAGGTACATCTGCTAGTGGTAAAATAAAAAGGGAAAAGAAATCTGAGATAGGTGCTGGGAGCCTGGCTGGAGCTGGAGCATTTGGTAACTAAGACCTGTGTCAGCTCAACACAGCGACATAAAAAGAGCTCATGGGAATGACTTGCAAACTATTATCTTGTGGCTAAGACAAAGGCTTGGGATGCAGAAGACTTGGGCTAGAGACCAGGAGCTGTAGACACCTTCCTATTTGCTCAAGTAATTCACTAAAAAAAAAAAAATCACTTTGTGACTCAGCTTCCCCACCTGTTAAACATGGATAACAGGACAAATGGAGACTGGACAAATCCCTTGTCATGTACAGCTGTTAAAGGTACGTCACAATCAGGCAGGATAGTGTCTCTATGTATCTCTGCTGGGTGTTGCACAAAGAGGCCCATGACTCCATACTCTAGGCCCTATTATAACGCCCATGATAAAAATAGTGTTACTACAAAGTAAAGTAGTCAGGTGCTCCTTCCAGCTCTGGCATCTGTAGCAATGACACACAGCTCTCAGATGATGCAAACCAAGAGTCACTCCTGCACCTGGCACCCAGCGCAGTGAGACAACCCAGCCTGGGGACTTGTTAGCATTGCCAGCATTTTAATTAATCCCAATGGCTCCTGCACGCCATGGGGTGCTGGCTTGGCTGGGGATAACACATCTACAGAGATTAATTCTTACGTCTGCCACCTGCCCCTGCACCCCGGCTCCCAAGTAAGAAAGAGGAGCAGGAATTAATAGCAATTAGAGGAATCGCAAGGGGCCTTAGACCTGCGGTAATGGGACAGCAGTGAATGGCGAGATGAGGTCATTGTTGGAAACCCCCTAACCTAGCCATGTCCCTCCCCTCCCCCTCTGTGTGGTGGCTGTGGATTTGTGGACACACATCGCTAACTGCGTGATGTGCAGCAGGGGTGTCAGACGATGTCCAGTGCCGCTTACCCAGCTGGTGGAGAAAAATCTCAACGGGGCAGCCGTGTGAGTCTGTAACTTCAAAAAGGAGTGGTCCTGTGGCACCTTAGAGACTAACAAATCCACAGCATCATGAGCTTCCAAAGCCCCTTCTGATGAAAGTGACGTGTTTTGCATCACTTCTGGCCAAGCATTAGCAGCCACGAGATCTGGGCACCCTTGTTCTACTGGCTGCTCAGACACGGAGCGAGACAGACGTGGCCTGCCGGAGTTTGCTTTCTAACTATCCCAACCCTGGGAAGGGTTATCTGTCCCACCCCTCCTCCGTTCATTGGGCTGAGGGTCACTGCACCCTCCTGGGCCATGGGCTGTCTGCTCCCACCCCCTTTGTGCAATTAGGGTTCAGGAGAGAAGGTCTTTAGAGCTTTAAAGCTGAATGAACTTAACCAAAGCTGCTCCTCCACTACCTGGTGGCAGCTTAGAAACTAACCAAAATACAGAGAATCCTGAGCTTTTGCTGGTAAAACCCACTCCCGGAGAGGAAGTGGATGAATCACTGAATCGTAGAACACCGGAACTGAAAGGGACCATTAGAGGGCATCAAGTCCAGTCCCCTGCTTTTATGGCAGGACCAAGCACCATCTAGACCATCCCTGACAGGTGTCTGTCCAACCTGCTCTTAAATATCTCCAGAAATGGAGATTCCACAACCCCCCTAGACAATTTATTCCAGTGTTTCACCACCCTGACAGGTAGGAAGTTTTTCCTAATGTCCAGCCTAAACCTCCCTTGATGCAAATTAAGCCCATTACTTCTTGTCCTATCCTCAGAGGCCTAAGAGAACAATTTTTCTCCCTCCTCTTTGTAATACCCTTTTAGATACTTGAAAACCGCTGTCATGTCCCCTCTCAGTTTTCTCTTTTCTAAACTAAAGAAGCCCAGTTCTTTCAGTCTTCCCTCATAGGCCATGTTTTCTAGACCTTTCTTCATTTTTGTTGCTCTTCTCTGGACCTTCTCCAATTTCTGCAGTGTGGTACCCAGAACTGGACACAATCCTCCGACTGAGGCCTAATCAGTGCGGAGTAGAGCGGAAGAATGACTTCTCGTGTCTTGATCACAACACTCCTGTTCATGCAGCCCAAATCATGTTTGCTTTTTTTGCAACGGTGTCACACTGTTGGCTCATATTTAGCTTGCGGTCCACTCTGACCCCTAGATCCCTTTCAGCCATACTCCTTCCTAGACAGTCACTTCCCATTCTGTGTGCGTGAGACGGATTGTTCCTTCCTCAGTGGAGCACTTTGCATTTGTCCTTATTCAACTTCATCCTATTTCTGCCCAGCCTCACTGATAGGCACAGGTGACTCATGCCCCCGGTGACCGAGCCAAACTGTTAATGGCTAAATGGAATGCCCCCTCATGTCCCCTCCCTGTTCCCCTTGGTGGCCCTCTCTGCCCCCACCCCCTGCAGCCAATGCATGCGCACATCCCTGAGACAGAAGGGGGCAGGGAAACAGCGGGACATACTGTTGGATCCAGAGGACTTGAGCCGAACCTCTAGCCCAGTTTCCTCCTCTTGCCACCGCTGGAGGAGTCTCTCGCATATGTCACACAGTAGCAGAACTTCGTGGCATCATTGGCTTCTGAGATGAACATTGTTGCAACCACTGTGATGTGTTTCAACCAGATCTTGAGCCAAGTGGCCAAGTGCGGTGTCTGGGGGAAGCCAATGAGGCGCTGGGGGTATTTACGCTACTCACATGCGTGGGACGTTTGGGGTTTGAAGTTAGGAGTATTGGCTCTGTGCTTAATTTCAGATGTTTGCTCCTGGGAGACAGGCTTGGCCTAGCTATTGGGAAAGGGCGGCTAGTCAAGTGACTCGCAATGGACAATGGAGCTCAAGTGGGGCCAATCCACATCTGAGGAACTTGGCTGTGAACTTTCAGACCAGCAAGTTGGCAGTGGCTGCTACGGAGTCCTGCCTGGCCAAGTGATTGGTCATGTGACAGATGCCATTTGGGGCTGACTTTCTCACGGGGGAACAGCGGGATTCCCTCCACATGGGCGAGGGCGTCAGAGGGCCCTGCGGGTTCCCCCAGCTTGCTCTTCATTTCCACATTCATTCTAGCTCCTCATTTCTGAAGCACCTTTGCTATGAACTGGGCCCAAGAGAACCCATGACCCACCCTAGCAAAGTGCGTATTCCACAGACATAAACCAGCACATTGTTCCCTCTCTGCTACGAGCCTTTGCCAAGAACTTTGCAATTGGTGTGTAATGCGAGTCCTATAACTTAGTCACTCTCAACCTTTTCTTGTTGTTCTTTGTATTAACAAACCTTTAGCTGTTGGATTCTAGAGGACTGGCCCAGCGAGCTCTTTAGGGCAGGATCTGACATATAAATTGACCTGGGACTGTGGCTGGATCGGAAGAAGCTGTTTGGATTTAGTGGGATGTCTAAGGCCTGGTACTGACTGTGGCACAGGAGAAGCTGGAGCATCTAAGGGGGTTGCTTGTGTGACTACTTGCTGGCCAGAGTGACAAACAGAAGTGACTGGTTTGGTGCCCCATAAGGGAGGACCCCCAGGCTTGGGCTGTCAGTGGACCGGTTCCAAGAGGCTCACGCTGATTTGACTCTCTCAGGGTACGTCTACACTAGCCCCCTAGTTCGAACTAGGGAGGCTAATGAGGGCGACCGAAATTGCTAATGAAATTGCTAATAAACTCATTCCATGAAGTTTAACTGTTAATTCGAACTAAGGGGTTTATCTCGGAATCACGCTTCTCTGCTGCGTGTAGCCACAGGCAGTTACTTCGGGCTAGTCAGTTTCCAAAATGGCAACCAGCCGGGAATATGCTAATCAAGCGCGGGATATTTAAATCCCGTGCTTCATTAGCAATTTTGGTCGCCCTCATTAGCCTCCCTAGTTCGAACTAGGGGGCTAGTGTAGATGTACCCTCAGTTCTGCCCCAGAATTGCTGTCATATTGCAAGCACAGAAGAGTATGAATGTCCCATCTCCCATTAAAACACCTGGCTTAGATTCTCAGCTGGTAGAAATACTCCCAGCTCCTTAGATCCCAGTCAACACAGTCCTGGCTTCTCCTGGCCCGTGTGGCTGAGGGGAAACAGCCCCCAGGGAATCCAGTGGAGTCTATGAGCGTTCTCTGAAATGAAGCAAAATCTCTGGTAACTGGCAACTCTCCCAAACCTGGTGGGGATTCAGGGCTGGTCCTGAGGGTCCCAGAGGGGATTTAAAGCCAAGGCAGAGCTGGGAGGCTGCGGAAAGTGGTGTGAAGCTGCAGGCTCAGCAGCAGCGCGGGGCAAGACGCGGGGGAAGCCCTGGCCAGCTTGGCAGCGCATTAGGGCTCCAGGCTGGGTCCTTCTCCCTGGTGCTGGGCCGGGCTGGGAAGGATGCTGGATGGGGCCACAGGAGTCCCGGCTGGGACAGAAGGGAAGAATCCCAGTCAGCTGGAGCCGCCTCTGCCCATGCAGCCAGTGTAAGGAGCCTGCTTTGGTATCGACCCTCTCGCGCTGCCCCTCGGTCTCTGCCTGTCTCTGGCCTGGCCCTGCTGCCCCCAGGGCCTGTCTGCCAGGGGTGTTCTGTAGAGAACCATCCACCCAGCCCCCTGGCCCTTTCTGTGCTGCGCCTGCCTCAGGGCTGTGTCTGTGTCATTGATCTGCCTCTCCCCATCCGCCATAACCCCCCCGCCAGCCTCTGCCCTGCAGCCCTGCCCTTCCCCATCTGCCATAACCGCCCTGCCACCCTGCCCCTCCCCACCCATCATCACCCCACTTCCAGCCTCTGCCCTGCAGCCCTGCCCCTCCCCATCTGCCATAACCCTCCCCCTTCCCCTCCCCCCCCGCCATCCTCTGCCCTGCAGCTCTACCTCTCCTGCATGGGGAATCTCCTTGGCAAAATGCAGAGACACTTAGCTTTTGTCCTTCAAATCTTCCTTCAATGCCCCTGTGGCAAGTCATGTACATAGCCCAGCCTGCCGGTCACGGTCAAGGCTGTGGCAAGCCATAGCATGCGGGGGGCTAGAACTCTCTGTGTAGTGGGGGTGCTGAAAGCCACTGTCCCAACCTGTGGACACGGGGTTTGGTGGAACCACATCAAGCCAGGGGTTGCAGCCACCCCCCTGAACTGTGAGCTCTGGCGCTCCCATTGGTAACCATTCCCCTTCGTCTCTATTGTTTTCTTCTCTCAGATCAGTAACCATGCTGGGGCAATTCTTCTTTGCATTCCTCAACTTGTGTACTGCACCCGCCTCCTCTTATTAACACAACCATGTAGCAGGCTGTGCATTGATAACAATAAATACCTACCATACCCATGCGTTGCCCTGAGCTCACAGCCCCCCATCTGAGGCAAGCAGGAGCCAGAGAGCAGACAAGCCAAAAAAACGGGAAATATTAGCCAGAAATGAAAGGCTTTAAGGTGCTGCAGGGAGAAGGGTGGGGAAAGAGAGAGTGGAATTTAGGAGACGGGGATAGGACACAAGAGAAGAGATTAGAAACCACATGGAAACCATTGAGGCTAAATTTAAATGTTTGCCCCCAGACTAAAACAATATGTAGGAAGATGACCAGTAAGTGCCCCTGTGTCTGCACAACAAAGTGAAAGAAGCAGTGAGAGGCAAAAAGGCATCCTTAAAAAAGCGGCAGGGAGATCCTAGTGAGGCAAATAGAAAGAAGCCTAAACTCTGACCCGTGAGCCGTAAAAAATGTACTTCAGAAGACGAAAACATGTTTGATTAGGGAGTAATTGAGAGACTTAAGGACAAGGTGGGAAATAAAGCGGCAGCGGTTCACCAGGGTTCGCCACATCATGCTATTTACCTGCACCTCCCAGGTACAGGGACTCGCAGCTCCCATTGGCCGGGAACAGCGATCCATGGCCAATGGGAGCTGTGATCCCCCTACCTGCGGAGGTGCAGGTAAATATGGTGGGGTGGGGCCTGTCAACCCTGGCAGACTGAACCCAGCCCACAGGCTGGTATTTGCCCACCACTGCTAAAGGAGCCCTCCAGAGTGGTAATGCCATCATGGAGAAACTAAATGAATCCTTTGCATCGGTCTTCATGGCTGACAACAAGCTTGTGGACCAGGGGGAATCCAGTGGATATAATGTACTTGGATGTCCAGAAAGTCTTTGAGAAAGTCCCTCTCCAAAGGCTCTTAAGCAAAGTGAACTGTCCTGGGACAAGAAGGAGGGTCCTCTCATGGACCAGTAACTAGTTAGAAGACAGGAAACAAAGGGTAGGAATAAATGGCCCATTCTCAGAATGGAGAGAGGTAACTAGTGCTGTATCTAAGGGGTCTGTCCTGGGACCAGGCCTTTCCAACATATTCATACATGATCTGGGAAAAGGGGTAAACAATGAAGTGGAAACATTTGCAGCTGGTACAAAACTACTCCAGAGAGTTTAATCTGAAGCAGACTGTGAAGCGCTAACGGGGCAAAATGCAAACATGGGCAGCAAAAGAGCTGATGAAATTCTATGTTGATAAATGCAGAAGAACGCACATTAGAAAACATAGTCCCAACTGGGCCTGTAAAAGGCAGGGATCAAAACTAGCTGTTACCCCTCAAGAAAGAGAAACTGGAGCCATTGAGGATTCAGCAGCAGTCAAAAAAGCTAACAGAATGTTGGGAATCATTAAGAAAGGGCTAGATAATCAGAAAAAAACCCTGATGGTGTCTCTATGTAAATCCATGGTACCCTCACATCACGAATTCTGTGTGCAGATGTGGTTGCCTCGTTTCAAAAAGATGTATTCAGTTTGTAAAAGTTTCCAAAAAGGGCAACAAACATGATTGGGGTACGAAATGGCTTCCATCTGAAGAGAAAAGACTGTGACTTTTCAGCTTGGAAAAGAGACGACTAAGGGGAGATGTGATAGAAGTTTATAAAATCATGACTCATGTGGAGAAAGTAAATAAGGAAGTGTCACTTATGCCTCATTGCGCAAGAACTAGGGGTCACCAAATGAAATGAATAGGAAGCAGGTTTTAAACAATCAAAAGGCAGAATTTCTTCACAGAATGCACAGCCAACCTGTGGAACTCCTTAGAAAAGGATTCTGTGAAGGTGAAGGCTGTGACAGGGTTCCAGAAAGAGCTAGATAAATTCATGGAGGTTCGGTCCATCAATGGCTATTAGCCAGGATGGGCAGGGAGAGTGTCCCTAACCTCTGGCAGGGCTGGGAATGGGTGAAGGGGAAAGGATCACTTGATAATTACCGGCTCTGTTCATTCCCACTTGTTACTAGCCATTGTCAAAGGACAGGATATTGGCCAGATAGAACTGTGGTCTGACCCAGTGCAGTCATATTCAATTTTCTCTCTTCTTCTTTGGACTGTAACATTTTCAAGGCAGATGTTTTCTCTTTCTGCGCTCACTGCCAGTCAGTGCAGTGCCATGCGTGTGAGGCTCTGACCTAAGAGGCATTACAATGTTAGAACCACACACTACCACCAGCCAAACTCAGCAATGTGGGCAGAGGAAGGAGGGGTGAGCATTTTTCTTTCAGTAACCCATTGGCATTATTTTTCTCCACTACCTCAGGAACGAGACCCATGTGGGGCTGGCCAACCACAGTATGATGAATTACTTCATCCTCCTAGGGATCCCCAACACCGATGGCCTCCAGACCACCCTCTTCTTCACTTTCTTAGCCTTCTACCTCTGCACCCTGCTGGGCAACCTGCTCATCTTCTCAGCCATCCTCGCCGACCCCCGCCTGCACACCCCCATGTACTTCTTCCTTGGCAACCTCGCTGTGCTCGACATTGGTTTTTCCTCCATTAGTACCCCTAAATTTCTGGCCAACCTCTGGGCCAACAGTAGAACCATCTCGCTGGGTGGGTGCATGGCCCAGGTCTTCTTCTATCACTTCTTGGGCAGCACCGAGTGCCTGCTGTACACCGTTATGGCCTTAGACCGGTACGTAGCCATTTGCTACCCGCTGCGCTACCTGGTCATCATGAACTGGAGGGTGTGTACCCTCCTGGCTGCCGGCACCTGGATCACCAGCTCCTTCCATGCCACCATCCTCACCAGCCTGACCTTCACACTGCCCTACTGCGGGTCCAACGTGGTGGACTATTTCTTCTGTGACATCTTCCCTGTGGCCAAGCTGGCCTGTGGGGACACGTACGTCATTGAGACCGTGACCTTCACTAACACTGGAATGGTGCCCATGACCTGCTTCACTCTTATCCTTGTGTCCTACGTCCGCATCATCTACACCGTCATGAAGATGAGCTCGGGCGAAGGGCGGCGCAAAGCAGCCTCCACTAGCGCCTCCCACCTGGCGGTGGTGATGCTCTTCTTCGGGCCCTGTGCTTTGATCTACACCCAGCCCCAGCTGAGCAAAGTGCTGGTGACCCCTGTGCAGATCTTCGGCAACGTGGTCACACCCATGCTGAACCCGCTCATCTACACCCTGCGGAATAAGGAGGTGAAGGCGGCTCTGAGAAAACTAAGAGGGGGTCAAATGCCAGCATGTTGATGTCCAGCACCTGCAGGGGCTGCAGGGAAATACACCTAGAAATACATGTGCATGGCTCCTCTGTGACATTTGTGAACTCCTCTTTCTCCCCATCCCCATCCACGTATCGGGAGCTCTGCAAATCTTTAAAGTACCGCGTTTTGACATGCTGTAAGGCTGACATTTTCAGTCAATAAAGGTACCCAGGGTGGGGATGAGGAAGGATACATACATTCCTGCTGGGATTTATGAGAGCGAGGCAGAAAATTATGTTATAGCTAATGTGATGCCAATATTTAAAAAGAGCTTTAGAGGTGATCCTGGCAATTACAGACCGGTAAGTCTAACATCAGTACTGGGCAAATTAGCTGAAACTATAGTAAACAATCAAATTGTCAGACACATGGATGAACATATTTTGTTTGGGATCCAGTAGATATAGTGTGCTTAGATTGTCAGAAAGTCTTTGACAAAGTCCCTCACCAAAGGCTCTTAAGTAAAGTAAGTTGTCATGGGATAAGAGGAAAGGTCCTTTCATGGACTGATAACTGGTTAAAAGACAGGAAACAAACAGTAGGAATAAATGGTCAGTTTTCAGAGTGCAGAGAGGTAACTAGTGGGGTCCCCCAAAGGTCTGTCCTGTAACCAATCCTATTCAACTTATTTATAAATGATCTTCAGACAGGGGTAGACAGTGAGGTGGCAAAATTTGCAGATGATACCAAACTGCTCAAGACAGTTAAGACCAAAGCAGACTGTGAAGAGCTTCAAAAAGATCTCACCAAACTAAGTGATTGGGCAACAAATTGGCAAAAGAATTTTAATGTTGATAAATGAAACGTAATGCATATTAGAAAAATAATCCCAACTCTACATACAATATGATGGGGACTGATTGAGCTACAACCACTCAAGAGAGAGATCTTGGAGTCACTGTGGATAGTTCTCTGAAAACACCCACTCAGTGTGCAGCAGCAGTCAAAAAAGCAAACAGATTATTAGGAATCATTTAAAAAGTTTGATGGATAGGAGGCGCACCCAGCCAGCACCCGGTGACTAAGGGGTTAACTCAGGTAACTAGTAAGGGGTTGGCAGGAAGCCAGAAGGACCAGCAGGAATAAAGTGCTAAAATTTGAATTGTATAAGGGACCTTGCCTGTTTTCTCTGTGTGGGAGAGTTAAACCAGGAGTTGAGAGAGACAGAATGGCTGCATCTAGACTGGCATGAATTTGCTCAAATGCTTTTAACAGAAAAGTTTTCCGTTAAATGTATTTGTGCAAGATAGTGTCTAGATTGGCATGGATGCTTTTGTGCAAAAGCACTTTTTGCTCAAAAGTGTCCATGGCCAATCTAGACGCGCTTTTGCCATTTTAGCCATCAGGGCTTTTTTGCTCAAAACAAAACCGAGCTGTCTACACTGGCCCTTTTGCACAAAAGGTTTTGCGCAAAAGGACTTTTGCCCGAACGGGAGCATCAAAGTATTTGTGCAAGAAGCACTGATTACTTACATTAGAATGTCAGTGCTCTTGCGCAAATTCAAGTGGCCAGTGTAGACAGCTGGCAAGTTTTTGCACAAAAGCAGCTGCTTTTGTGGAAAAACTGGCCAGTCTAGACACAGTCAATGATTTAAACTCAGGCAGGACTACCATGCCCCCAAGGAATTCGGGGCATGGAAGTGGACTGAACCAAGAGAAGATCAGGCGTAAGTAAAGGGAAAAAGTGAATCTAGTCACGATCAGGGTATTTTTCTTTATTTTGTGGTTTGGTTTGAACTGCTCTGTGTGACTCTATGCCTCCTATCCCCATTCACCATCGAAGCATTGTGCCAGAGATTTTCTCTGTGTTTTAATTTGTTTTCCTTAGTTGCTCTGTAACATCTAGCATCCAAGGATGCTTTATCAAATATAGCTTTAGTTTTGTAATAAAAATCACTTTTTTAAGCTGATGATTTGATTCTTGTGTCCTAGAAAGCACAGGAGGTTTGTCTGTCTGTCTGTGTCTGCATGCCTCAGACTAAGAGGTCAGCAACCAGAAACTGCAGCTTGTTTTTCCCTTTTCTTTTTTTGAAGTTCTCTTGTGGCAAAAGAGCTTGGGCTGCCCTGGGGGGAGAATTAAAGTGTTAACCCACAGTTTTAGGGATAAAATCACTTGATGGTGGCAGCTGCCCCCTCCCTCCCGCCCCCCCACATACACAGTCAGTGAATCCATGACTCTGGGGGAGTTTTTGTAACCAGAGCCTGTAGAGGCAAGGTATATTTTTTTAAGGTCTCTTGCAGGCCCTCACCTTCTGCACTTGGAGCGTCAGAATAGAGAACAGCCCTGACAAAGGGGACAGAGAATAAAACAGAAAGTATCTTATTGCCTCTATATAAAACCATGGTATGCCCACATCTTGAATACTGCATACAGATGTGGTCATCTCATCTCAAAAAAAGTACACTGGCATTGGAAAAGGTTCAGAAAAGGGCAACAAAATGATGAGGGGTTTGGAACGGGTCCCATATGAAGAGAGATTAAAAAGACTTGGACTTTTCAGCTTAGAAAAGGGGAGACTAAGGGGGGATAAGATAGAGGTCTATAAAATCATGACAGGTATGGAGCAAGTGAATAAGAAAAGTTATTTACTTGTTCCCATAACATAAGAACTAGGGGTCACCAAATGATATTAAGAGGTAGCAGGTTTAAAACAAATAAAAGGAAGTTTTTCTTCACACAGCACACAGTCAACCTGTAGAACTCCTTGCCAGAGGAGATTGTGAAGATCAGGACTTTAACAGGGTTCAAAAAAGAATTAGATAAATTCATGGAGGTTAGGTCCATCAATACTTATTAGCCTGAAGGGGCAGGGATGGTGTCCCTAGCTTCTGTTTGTCAGAGGCTGGGAATGGGTAGCAGGAGATGGATAAGAACATAAGAACATAAGAATGGCCATACTGGGTCAGACCAAAGGTCCATCGAGCCCAGCATCCCATCTGCCGACGGTGGCCAATGCCAGGTGCCCCAGAGAAGGAGAACAGAAGACAATGATCAAGTGATTTATCTCCTGCCATCCATCTCCTGCCCTTGTTATGAAGGCTAGGGAACCATACTTTATCCCTGGCTAATAGCCATTTATGGACCTAACCTGCAAAAATTTATCAAGCTCTTTTTTAAACCCTAATAGAGTCCTGGCCTTCACAGCCTCCTCGGGCAAGGAGTTCCACAGGTTGACTGTGCGCTGTGTGAAGAAAAATTTCCTTTTATTAGTTTTGAACCTACTGCCCATCAATTTCATTTGGTGTCCCCTAGTTCTTGTATTATGGGAAAAGGTAAATAATTTTTCTATAATCACTTTCTCCACACCATTCATGATTTTATATACCTCTATCATATCGCCCCTCAATCGCCTTTTTTCCAAACTGAAAAGTCCCAGTCTCTCTAGCCTCTCCCCATATGGGACCCTTTCCAAGCCCCTAATCATCTTAGTCGCCCTTTTCTGAACCTTTTTTAATGCCAATATATCTTTTTTGAGGTGAGGAGACCACATCTGCACGCAGTACTCGAGATGTGGGCGTACCATAGTTTTATATAGGGGAAGTATGATATCTTTTGTCTTATTATCTATCCCTTTTTTAATAATTCCTAACATCCTATTTGCCTTACTAACTGCCGCTGCACACTGCGTGGATGTCTTCATAGAACTATCCACTATAACTCCAAGATCCCTTTCCTGATCTGTCGTAGCTAAATTTGACCCCATCATGTAGTACGTGTAATTTGGGTTATTTTTTCCAACATGCATTACCGTACACTTACCCACATTAAATTTCATTTGCCATTTTGCTGCCCAATCACTCAGTTTGCTGAGATCTTTTTGTAGTTCTTCACAATCCCTTTTGCTTTTGACTGTCCTGAACAACTTTGTGTCGTCTGCAAACTTGGCCACCTCACTGCTTACCTCATTTTCTAGATCATTGATGAACAAGTTGAACAGGATTGGTCCCAGTACTGACCCCTGGGGAACACCACTAGTTACCCTCCTCCATTGTGAAAATTTACCATTTATTCCCACCCTTTGTTTTCTGTCTTTTAACCAATTCTTGATCCATGAAAGGACCTTTCCTCCTATCCCATGACCACCTAATTTACGTAAAAGCCTTTGGTGTGGGACCGTGTCAAAGGCTTTCTGGAAATCTAGGTATATTATATCCACTGGGTGCCCCTTGTCCGCATGTTTATTAACCCCTTCAAAGAATTCTAACAGATTTGTTAGACACGACTTCCCTCTGCAGAAACCATGCTGACTTTTGCCCAACAATTCGTGCTCTTCTATGTGCCTTGCAATTTTACTCTTTACTAGTGTTTCTACTAATTTGCCTGGCACTGATGTTAAACTTATCGGTCTATAATTGCCAGGATCTCCTCTAGAGCCTTTTTTAAATATTGGTGTTATATTGGCCATCTTCCAGTCATTTGGTACCAAAGTGGATTTAAAGGATAGGTTACAAACCACTGTTAATAACTCCGCAATTTCACATTTGAGTTCTTTCAGAACCCTTGGGTGAATGCCGTCTGGTCCCGGAGACTTGTTACTATTCAGCTTATCAATTAATTCCATAACCTCCTCTAATGTCACTTCAATCTGAGTGAGTTCCTCAGATTTGTCACCTAAAAAGGCTGGCTCAGATTTAGGAACCTCTGTAACATCCTCAGCCGTGAAGACTGAAGCAAAGAAATCATTTAATCGCTCCGCAATGGCACTGTCTTCCTTGATCGCTCCTTTTATATCTTTATCATCCAAGGGCCCCACTGCTTTTTTAGCGGGCTTCCTGCTTCTAATGTATTTAAAAAACATTTTACTATCATTTTTTGAATTTTTGGCTAGCTGTTCCTCAAACTCTTTTTTGGCTTTTCTTACTACATTATGACACTTAATTTGGGAGTGTTTATGTTCCTTTCTATTTTCCTCACTAGGATTTGACTTCCACTTTTTAAAAGCTGCCCTTTTCTCTCTCACTGCCTTTTTAACATGGCTGTTTAGCCATGGTGGTTCTTTGTTAGGTCTCTTACTGTGGTTTTTTATTTGGGGTATACATTTAAGTTGGGCCTCTAGTATGGTGTCTTTAAACAGTTCCCATGCAGCTTCCAGGGATTTTAGTTTAATTACTCTCCCTTTTAGTTTCTGTTTAACTAGCTTCCTCATTTTTGTGTAATTCCCCTTTTTGAAATTAAATGCCAGAGTGTTTGACCGCTGCGGTGTTCTTCCCAACACAGGAATATTAAAAGTTATTATATTGTGGTCACTATTTCCAAGCGGTCCAGTAACAGTTACCTCTTGGACCAGATCCTGCGTTCCAGTCAAGACTAGGTCGAGAATCGACTCTCCCCTTGTGGGTTCCTGTACTAGCTGCTCCAAGCAGCAGTCATTTAAGGCATCAAGAAATTTAATCTCTGAATCCCGTCCTGAGGTGACATCACCCAATCAATATGGGGATAATTGAAATCTCCTATTATTACTGTGTTTTTTATTTTGGTAGCCTCTCTAATCTCCCTTATCATTTCAGCATCACTATCACTGTCCTGGTTAGGTGGTCGGATCACTCGATGATTCCCTGTTCTGTTCACTCTGGGGGCACCTGGCATTGGCCATGGTCAGCAGACAGGACATTGGGGTAGACGGACCTTTGGTCAGTCTTACGTTCTTATGTGTATCTTGGTGGGGTCCAATTCCTTGCCAGAGATACTGAGCTAACAAGTATTCCTTTCTCCCACCCATCTCTTTGGGAGCTCTTTGAGGCTGGCTCAGGTCATGTGGGTGCAGCCCCCATTGCAACTGGGCCTCCAGGCCTGCGTACAACAGGAATGCTAATGCCTGGCCCAGGTTGGTCCCTGACTCCTTGGGCGTGGGTCTTAACCTTGTGCCTTGCAATGCAATAATAATAACAAAGGAAAAGGCAGATATCCTGAGCCAGGCCCCGACCTGTTCCCCGCAGACCAGGGCATGTGAGCCCAGCATAGAACCAGCCCTGCCTCTCAGCTCAGAGTGCCCCCTGCTGGGCTGCCTGCCCCACTTCCTACACTGCAGCGCCCCCTGCTGGGCTACCTGCCCCACTCCCTGTGCTGCAGCGCCCCCTGCTGGGCTGCCTGTCCTTCTCCTTGTACTGCAGCGCCCCCTGCTGGGCTGCCTGCCCCACTTCCTACACTGCAGCACCCCCTGCTGGGCTGCCTGCCCCACTACCTGTGCTGCAGCCCCCCTGCTGGGCTGCCTGCTCTTCTCCTTGTACTGCAGCGCCCCCTGGTGGGCTGCCTGCCCCACTCCCTGTGCTGCAGCACCCCATGGGCACTGCTCGGGGAGCCAGAGTCTTCTCGGTGCTGTCTTTGCGCTGGCACCAAGAGCCAATTTCAAAAGAGCCACAACCCAGACTCTGGTGCCCGAGGGAAGAAAGCCAGGAATGGAAAGTCTGTGCATAATTCTCTACACTGATTTCAAAAGCCATGGTAGCTTCTGATGGAGAATGGGAAAACTCCAGTGACTGCCAAGCCATGGGCACTGGGTGGCCGTAGAAGGGGATGCAGGGAGAGCTGGGGGCTGTAGTGTTTGGTAGCTGTGTCAGCTCAACACACCCATATTGAAAGAGTCTGGGGGATGACTTGTAAACCATCACCATGTGGCTAAGACAAAGGACTAGGACACACGACATCTGCTGTAAGTGCATGTTCTGTGGAAGACTGTGCTTGAATTGCATTATCGCTGTACATGGCTTTGTGCCTCAGTTTGCCCTTGTGTTATGTCTGGACAATGAAATCATTGGTCATGCTCAGCTTTTAAATGTGGATCCATTCCGGCAAAGGCAGTCTCCTAATGTGTGGCTGTGCTTGGGTCCCAAGTCTCAGTGCAAGAGTGTAGGTCCTACCATAACACCCATGATCATAACAGCACTAACACACATATCAGCAGTCAAGTGCTCTGGTGTTGGAGGCCACGACACAGGCTCAGCTGATGCAAAGCAGGAGACACTCCTGAGACTGGTGCCAGGGCAGGGAGACGGCCCAGCCATGGGAGTTATAAGAAATACTGTCCTTTTAATGAATCCCAACGGCCCTGCAGGCCCTGGGGCTCTGGGCCTAGGTGGGAGAGAGCACAGCGACGGAGATGAATTATCACCCTGCCGCCTGCCGCCTGCTCCCACGCCAGGTGCTCACCAGACACAGAGCAGGACGTGACCATGATTACGAGGGACCGTAAAGGGCTTGGCTTGCACTGGTGCTGGGAGAGCAGCAAATGGCTGGATGAGATCCTGGCAGGAAACCCCTAATCCCACACTGTCCCCCTCCTCTCCCCACCCCTCCGGACTGTGTCTGTGGTGCTTGCTGCCTTTACGAGCATCCCACCCGTGTAGCCCACCCCTGGCAGCCCCTTAGCTGGTTGTCCAGACGTCCTGTTTTGAAAGGCACCGTCCTGTATAAAAGCCCCCCTGCAGCTGTCCCGACTTCTTAAAAAGGGCAGATTGTCCCTCCTCCCTGTCTCCCTTCCCTCAGCCGCATGGGTGGGTCCTGCTGCTGGTGGGACCACAGCTGGCCACCCGTCAGTGGTGGTGGGGAGGGGGGTGTAGTGGCTGACGATGGGGGCAGGGGTGCCAGGCGACAATGCAAGGGGGCTGCCTGCTCCTCCCACCAGCCGGTCAGCACAGCCCGACTGTGAGCCGCCTCTCGGCCACTGCCACTGTGCGCTTCGGGCTATGCCCTCTGGTGAGACCTCTGGTGAGACCTCTGGCAAAACCTCCAGCTTCTTTTACTCCCATCTCACCCAATGGAGCAGAGTTGGCTGGCCTGTGTCACAGGTGGGAGGGGCTAGATTGGCATAAACAGCCCATCCCGCCCCCCTTCAACATCTGGGCTGGACTCTCCACTGGCGGAAACCCACACGGCTCCGTTCACTCCAGGGGTGTCACCCCGACTGACACCATGTGCAGAGCCGAGGGGGAAACAGCCCCATGAACCCAATGCAGCCCCCAGGAATCAGGCCAAGGGGGCGAGAGCAGAACCCAGGCCTGGTGGAGCTGGGATTGGGCCCTGCCGGCTCCATGGCCCTGCCCGTATTTACCCATCTCAGGGCCTGGCCCCGGGGGTCTCTGGGCGTCTCCAAAATGAGGCTGAATCTCCATTAATTGGTGACTCTGCTGAGGGCTCAGCCTCGAGCCCGGTGGGAATTCAGGGCTCGTCCCAAGAGGCCCAGAGGGGATTTAAGGCCCAAGCGGAGCTGGGAGGCTGTGGGAAGCGGTGGGAAGCTGCGGACTCGGCAGCAGCGCGGGGCGAGACGCGGGGGCAGGCTTGGCCAACTTAGCAGCAGATCAGGGCTCCCAGGTGGGTCCCAGGTGCCCAGGCTGGGCCCCTTTCCCAGGTGCTGGGCCAGGCTGGGGAAGGACAATGGATGGGGCCACAGGAGTCCCGGCCGGGGCAGAGGGGAAGAATCCCAGTCAGCTGGAGCCGCCTCTGCCCATGCCGCCAGTGTAAGGCGCCTGCTTTGGTACCGACCTTCTTGCACTGCCCTCAGTCTCTGCCTGTCTCTGGCCTGGCCCCGCCGCCCCCAGGGCCTGTCAGCTGGGGGTGTTCTGTAGAGAGCCACCCACCCGGCCCCCTGGTCCCGTCTGTGCAGTGCCTGCCTCTGGGCTGTGTCTGTGTCACTGATCTGCCTCTCACCACTTCCCCCCCCGCACCCCTGCTCTGCTGCCTGGGGACACTGCTTAGCAAAATGCCAACCTCTTCTTCATCATCCTTCCCCCCATGCTCCTGTCACATTCCCCTCCGGCAAGTCCTGCCCACTGCGAAGCCGCTGGTCACAGCTGAGCCGATGCCGAGCAGTCGGGGCCTGGGAGCCACTGGGCAAGACTGTGAGCCTGGGGTCTGACAGAAACCACGTCGAGCCGGGGGGCAGCCACCCCCCTGCACTGCTAGTCCCTCTGGCTGTGGCCATTCCTCTTCTCCTTCTGCCCTTTGCTTCTCCCTTCCACCCCAA
Organism: Pelochelys cantorii; assembly: GCA_032595735.1. Lineage (NCBI taxonomy): Eukaryota > Metazoa > Chordata > Testudines > Trionychidae > Pelochelys > Pelochelys cantorii. Next base: position 18,104,997 of record CM064351.1, on the reverse strand, counting down.
TCGGACCTCCAAACGATCAGCAACATTCACAGAGCTGGGAGAATTTTTCATCCCGTTCATGGGTTTGTGGTTCCATCCCTCTCTGGGTTCCTCACACAGACTGGTGGGGACACAGGCAGGAGGAAGCAGAGCCCTGCCAAACTGAAGCACTGATCGGCATGCATGGCCATCCCCGTGGAGAGGCGAGAGAGGAGGACAAAGCTATTCATGGGAAATGTTACCCACATACCAGGAGAAGGCTCTCGGGCACAGCGGGAGAACGGTCGGGTAGGGGCCCGGATAGAATAGAATTAAAAACATTGGAGCAGGGCTGAGCAGAGGAGAAAAATAAGAACATACTAGCAAAGATTTCCCCTTTGCTCCGCCCTGGGCTCTTAGATACTCAGGCCGCCATTTTCTCTGGGTTCAGCCCCTTCACAGTGCGACTTTGCAACAACCTGGCATCTCAATGACAGAACAGGCAGAACAGTGAGTCCATGGGCAGTGGCCAGAAGACTGAGCATCACATCTATACGGAGACAGGGAGTAACTCACCGGCTTTATTTCTCTCCCTTACCCCAGGAAAGAGACCCAAATGGGGCGGGTCAATCACACGATGGTGACTCATTTCATCCTCCTCGGTATCCCCAACACAGACAGCCTCCAGACCACCTTCTTCTTCACCTTCTTAGCCTTCTACCTTGATGGGTATCTTGCTCATCCTATCAGCCATCCTCGCCGACCCCCGCCTGCACACCCCCATGTACTTCTTCTTCGGCAACCTTGCTGTGGTGGACCTTGCGTTCTCTTCCATCAGCATCCCCAAATTTCTGGCCATCCTCTGAGCGAAGAACAGAACCATCTCGCTGGGCGGGTGCATGGCCCAGGTCTTCTTCTTCCACTTGTTGGGCAGCACTGAATGCCTGCTCTACACGGTCATGGCCTATGACCGGTACGTGGCCATCTACCACCCTCTGCGCTACCTGCTCATCATGAACCGCAGGGTGTGCACCCTCCTGGCTGCCAGCTGCTGGATCACCAGCTTCTTCCACGCTGCCATCCTTGCCACCCTGACCTTCACGCTGCCCTACTGCAGGTCCAATGTGGTGGATTACTTCTTCTGCAACATCTTCCCCGTGGTCAAACTAGCCTGTGGGGACATGTACCTCCTTGAGACTGTGACCTTCACCAACACTATCTTGGGGCCTGCACCCTGCCTGCTCCTCATCCTCGAGTCCTATGTCAGGATCGTCCACTCTGTCATGAAGATGAACTCAGCAGAAGCAGGGCCGGCTCTTGGTTTTTTGCCACCCCAAGCAAAAAATTTTTTGGCCGCCCCCTTTTTTTGTTGGCTTTTACACGTTTGCACTTTCCAATGTTTTTTTTTTTAGTGTTTAAAATTTTAAAAAATGAAAATAGAAAATTTGTAGTTAGTGAAATAAAACAATTTCCTACTAGTTTACTCATTTAATTTTAATAAAATCACAATTACCAAAACCAAGTTGATAGACTGGAGAAGGAGGTCCAAAAGCCTTGCTTACAGAAAATGGGCTAATAAGGAGAAGTCCTGTGGCACCTTATAGACTAACAGATTTATTGGAGCACAAGCTTTCATGGGCAAAAGACCCACTTTTGCCCACAAAAGCTTGTGCTCCAATAAATCTGTTAGTCTATAAGGTGCCACAGGATTTCTGGTTGTTTATGCAGATTCAGATTAACAGGGCTACCCTTCTGATTCTAAGCTAATAAGGATTGTGAAACCTATTGTGTCAAATGTACTGGTAAACTTCTTGGGGGAGATTATATGGATTTTCTATACCTGGTACATACAGTGCCCAGTAAAGAACACATCCATAATTTATCAAACACAACAATAACAGCAATCCATAACTGCCCATTAGAGGGCGATCAGTAAATCTACTGCCCATGTAGAGATGTTTGTAGGCACAGCTCAGGATGCATTCAGTGGTTATAAAGCCCTGGAGACTAGCTGGTTTATTTTCTCTTTTAAAAGCAGGGCCGGCTCTAGGTTTTTTGCCACCCCAAGCTAAAATATTTTTGACCCTCCCCTTTTTTTGTCCGGGGAGGGTGTCTGCGCAAATGCAGCTTGTGCAGCTTCCTGGGGGGTGGGGGCACGCTCCAGGAGGAGCCCAAACTCTCGGGCATTTTCATCTCCTAGGAGAGTGCCAGGGACTCCCCACATGAGGACAATGGGAGGGCAGGTTCATCCACAGCAAGTCAGTTGAAGATTTCCAAAGCATGCAGCTGTTCACATCACCTAGTGTTGGAGTCCCGGTCCCACTCCTCACTCTGCAAAGGGATTTTATTATTAGAAGCGCCTTATAATCAGATTCCAACCCCAACACATAAGCTGTCCAACTCTTGGTGTCCATGGACAAGAATCAGCCTCACTATACAATGAGACAGTTCAAAGGGATTAAGAGAACTTTTGTTTCAATTCCCCAGCTCAACTGTTCAGAACAAGACAGGCACCAGACAACAAAACCTCAGTAGCCTAGGACCTATTCCATGAGCACAGCCCTGTGCTTTCTCCTTCAGGGATGGACCAAACAGCTTCTGAAGCAGGGTGGATTGATTTAAATAACTTTGATTTAAATCTCTAATTTTAATCATAATTTAAACGGGCAAGCCGAAAACTTTGGTTTAAATGAGCAATTTATCATTTAAATTATACTTTTAAGATATTTTCCTAAAGGATGGTTGAATCTTATTGATTAGCAACCTTTAAAACATGTTGATTTAGAACTAATATAACCTTTATGCCAAATTTGGTGCTTCTATTTACTAACCAGGAGAATACACTCAGTACAGCTACCAACTAAAGAAATGCCCAAATAATTGTGTAACTTACATGTAATCAAATTCTTAATTTTTACATTTTTATTCTATTACAAAATGCTGTATAATAGAAACACTTAAGAGACAGGTTTTACTCCATTTATTATTTGCCAAGTGGTGGCTACTTTTTTTTGAAACATACAATTTGCATATACTTCTGTCTGGATGGAAATTCAATTTAAAATAAACAAAATCAGCATTTAATTTTTGTATGAAATAAAATGACCTTAAATGTGAAGGACACATAACAAAAAAGTATCCAAACACATTTTGCATCTAAAATTCATTTATTAAACAAAGGAAATATCCATAGTGAATTTAACAGATCAAATCTAGTCATCATGTTCTTCAAGAAGTTAGAACAAAAGACAGAACTATGTAGCACTTTAAAGACTAACAAGATGGTTTATTAGGTGATGAGCTTTCGTGGGCCAGACCCACTTCCTCAGATCACTATGTGGAAGAAAATCGGCACAACCATATATACCAAAGTGATACAATAAAAAAAATGAACGCATATGAAATTGACAAATCAAATTTTAGAACAGAGTGGGAGTGAGGGGGGAAGGTTAGTTTCTGTGAGGTAATGACATAGGGGTGATAATAGGGGAAGTTTCTGTGAGGTAATGACATTGGGGTGATAACTGGGGAAGCTATCTTTGTAATGGGTGAGATAATTAGAGTCTTTGTTTAAACCCATACATAAAGTGTCAAATTTAAGCATGAATGACAATTCTGAAGCTTCTCGTTGAAGTCTGGAGTTAAAGTCTCTTTGAAGCAATATGCATGTTTTAAGGTCATTGAGGGAATGACCAGTCTTGCTGAAATGGCAAGCAACAGCTTTCTCTCTGTGAGAGAGTCTTATGTCTGTTTTGTGTGCATTGATTCTTTGGCGAAGTGTCTGAGACGTCTGTCCAATGTACATAGCAGACGGACACTTTAGGAAGTGGGTCTGGCCCACGAAAGCTCATCACCTAATAAACCATCTTGTTAGTCTTTAAAGTGCTACATAGTTCTGTCTTTTGTTTCAGCTACACCAGACTAACACGGCTGCATCTCTATCACTATTCAAGAAGTTAGAATGCTCTGATAACCAGTTTTTTACTGAGAGCAGAGGAAAACAAGTTTTTCTGCTTCGTCAACTCTCGGTTTTGCAACAGTGAATAAACTAATCGTTGAATTGAACTAGCTGAATAAACCAAAGTGACAAAAACATTCTCTCTTCACCTACAGAAGAAGCTATTGCTGATGTAACCAGGTGCTTACACAGCAACTTACACCAGTGAACTGGCAGAATTTCTTTAAAAGTTGACAGGAGACATGTTCTATTTCATGTTTAAATTTAATTAATAAGTTATTTAAATAGGTTATGACAAATTTAGGCCATAACAATTTTTAATTTAATTTTAAAGGTATATTATTTAAAACAAAGCCTATTTAAATGGGATCACAATTCCAATTTTAATAAAGCTCTCCTGCCCCAGACAGGAAGGCACTTGGGGGAAGGGGCACTGGGAACACCAGACTTCTCCTTCCTCAGACAAAGGGGGAGGGAGAATCACCTGGGTCCCAGGCAGGTGTGAGGTTGTCAGGACGCAGCACAAGGTGGCTGGGTTCCTGGGCAGGTGTGTGTGTGTGGGGGAGGGTTCAGGGCCCAGAGAGTAGGGGGAGGAGGGATTGTTTAGAGAGCCAGACAGGAGATGGGGATCCAGGTGGGCAGCAGGGAGGTGGGGCGGGGGGGGGGGGGAGAAAAGGAGACAGGGTCCTAATAGGGTTGCAGTGGGCCAGGAGGTGGGGTGCGGGTTTTTTTTCTTCCATTCCATCCTTTAATTTAAAAAAAAATTCCTGACATTACAGAACTAAACTGAAATGTATTAATATTCCACTCTTACATTTCATGACAAACAGAAAACTTCATGAGCCAAAAAAAGGGAAAAGCTCATAAAACTAAGATATGAATCTTAGCATTTTAACGCTGAACAGAGAAAGGAATTAAAATGCTGTAATTAAAAAAAATCATGAGTGGATGGGTAAAGCCTGTAGAAACGGAAATTTACAAAATAGTTAAAACCTGGAATCTGACTGCTTAGAAACTACACAGATGGAGCATGGGGATGAACAGTCAAAGGAGTAATGAAGCGTTTGCATCGTCCTAGCTGCTTCCCATTCCACCAGTCTCCGAAGAAAGCCTGACACTAATTAGATACTGGGCTAGGCTAATGCTGGCTGCAGATTATGGTAACCTGCCTGTCAGTAGAGCCTTCTGGATTAGCAATTTTGATCTGCATCCCAGACATCTGGCGGATCTCACTGATTTTGGCGCCTTCACGCCCGATAATGCAGCCGAGTTCGTGAGAAGTGGTTTGAGCAGATGCATCCAAACCTGCCCAATAGCCTTTCACCTCTGGAGGGCAGAGGCCTAGCCAGGGGAGGAGAGGGGAGGTGGGAGGGGTCACAGGACAGTGGGCAGGGGCACACAGGTGGAGGGTGACAGCTGGGCAAGGGGGGTTCACATGTAGGGGAGTTGCAGGGGCGAGAACACAGGCGGGGGGGGTGGCCGGCGGGGCGGAGCACACGGGCAGGGACAGAGGGGTGCGCACTCTCTCAAAGGCGAAGAAGAGGCCGCCGGGCTCTGCGTCACCAGCAGCAGCAGCCGCGGCCACCTAGCACCACCCTCCAGAAAGCGCCCCAGCAGGGGCCGCGCCTCGGGGCTCCCCATGCAGAGCTCCCAGCGCCCCGGGGCCAGGTGCAGGCTCCAAGCAGCCGGGCACGGGGCTCCCAGCTCGGGGCGGCCTCCGAGGGGCTCCCCGCTGCCCTGCTCCTCCTGCAGGCCGGAATGCCGCCCCTGGCAATGTGCCGCCCCAAGCACCTGCTTGTTTTGCTGGTGCCTAGAGCCAGCCCTGAGCAGAAGGGTGGTGCAAAGTGACCTCCACTTGCACCTCCCATCTGGCGGTGGTGATGCCTTGCACCCTGATCTACACCCAGCCCCAGCTGAACATGGTGATGGTGACCCCTGTGAACATTTTTGGCTCCATGGTGACGCCCATGCTGAACCCGGCCATCTACACCCTGCGCAACAAGGAGGGGAAAGCGGCTCTGAGAAAAGTGAGCGGGGTCGGACGCCTGCATGGTGGTGTGCGGCAGCTGTAGGAGTAGCATGTGAGTCCGCATGGAAATACACCCACAAATCCATCTGCTTGGCGGCTCTCGTGCCACCCCCAAACTCCCTCATCCACATATGGGGAGTTCTAGAATTCATAAAAATATTCCCAAAACCTTACTGCTGGCTCTGAGCTGCTGTAAGGACAGGTGCAAAGGTACCTGGGCCTGGGTGAGACTCGGGGCAAATCGTTCATGCCAGGGCTCATGAGGGCGAGGCAGGAAGTGAAGTGAAGGGGTCATCTCTTTGGGGCTCCCTTCCCCACCTGAGACACTTCCTGGAACTGTGGGCTGAGCTGACTCCCAAACTGTGGTGCAGGGACCCCAGAACAGGTGCTGGGGGGAAGCCTGTGGCAATTGCTGCAGGGAAGCTGGTGGCTCCCCAATGGTACCGGACAGATGCAAATGGGTTGGGCATGGGGAAGTTTACCGGGGGTGGGAGGCTGTTCTCATGCTAGTGTGCAGGGCACACACCCCGCAATGCTGCCTGTGATTCAGGGGCTGGGTGTGGAAGAGGGGCTGGCTTTGCAGACAGGGTGTTTCCCAGCTGTGGGGTTCACTAGGTAGGAACACTTCTTGGGGGTGCTGTAGGTGCATGTGGGTCACCGCTGGCATCAGACAGGGACTTTCTGTCCAGACCACAAGATCACAGTGGGGGATGTAGAAATGTCCACTGGGATTCTGGGAAACCCCGCTTACCTCTTGCAGCCCTGGCTCATGAAATGATACATGGGGCACGTGGGCAGCAGTAAGGAGCCTTTTAACAGGTGGAGCGGGTGCCACACTGTGGACAATATGTGCCTTTGGGAGATTAAAGGCGAGGTGGACGCACCTCTATTGCAGGCTGGGCCTCACTGAGGTCCGTGGTTATTGTAGCTTGTCACACTTTAAACAATGTGTGCGATGTAAGTGGGAATTGTTTTCTCGGAGTAGAACCACTGAGGCACAGTGCTTGGCTGCAGCGTTTGAGCAGCCAGAGGAGCTCAAAGAGCTGCTGTCAATTGAAGGGTACTGAAATAAACCTCGGGAACAGCAGCTTCCACGTGACCCCCTCCCCCTCCAATTCAGCATGTGCTTGGGAATGTAGCGTTAATGCCTGCCCCAGGCATCGCCTTGACTGGTCTGTGACATTGTTAAACAATAAATAAACGTGTTGCATCTCTCTTACCGCGTGTCTTTCTTCATTAGAAAGCAGTGCCTGGGGACACAGCACAGCCCCTTCCCCGGCCGGCAATGGGGTGCAGGCAATGGGGTACAACTCACAGGGGTGGGTACATCCAGGCATCATAAGCCGAGCTGGGGGAAGGGCGGAGGGGAATGCGTGGGAAAGTCCAGACTCGAAGAGAAGGAAAAGGAATGTGAGGGCATGGGGGAGGGGGTTGCTGGACACAGAATGTTGATTTTGCTGGGGCCAGGGGCGGCCCTAGACTAGCTGCCAGCAACTAGCGCCCTAGGTGAACCATGCAATCGGCGCCCCCACCTCGAAACCCCTCAATGATATTGCGCCACCATTTGGTACCCTATTTAACGTGGCACCCTAGGCAACCGCCTAGTTTGCCTATATGGACAGGCCGCCCCTGGGTGGGGCTCATTGTGCTGCTTCCTGTGGGAATCGTGGGGCTCTCAGTCTGTTCCTCCTCGAGCCTAACCACGTGTTTACTTTGCCAGTTGCAACTTGCTCTCCTCCTTTGTCTCTGTTACCAGCTCCTACCTCTAGGGGGCGTGCGGTGCCTTCCTAATAATCCTGCCTCTCTACCTTCCCTGCAAGGTGCCATTCCAGGGTCTAGCATCTGCCCTGATGGGGGTAGGGGTTACCTCCCCTGCTGGCTGTTCATCCCATGGCTGCCCCCACCGGGTTTCTCCCTCCTTCTTCTCATGTGAGGGGCTCTGATCCCAGCTACTAACTGGAAAACAGCTGAGGCAAAGGCCGCTTAATTGCTCCCTCTGCTCAGGCCTCAGACGGGGAGGGGAGCTGCCCAAGGGCTCAGCTCCCCAAGGCCGGGCCCTAGAGTGGCATTAATGCTCCTGCAACCTGAGCTCACAAACACTTCTGGGGTCCCTGTGGCGGCTGGCTCAGGGCTGCACGGTCACTACGCAGGTTTGGCGCGTTAGTCCCCTCGGTGAGAGACCCTCCCCACGGCAGGAGCTGTGTTCAGATTGCGGGCGGCTTGGGCTGAGCCAGACTGGATCCGGGTCTGCGCTTGGAGCAAACAGGGGAGAAAGAGCGAGCGGCTCCCTACTCCCAGTGACTGGTGACTCGCCACCGAGACACAAAGCATAAGCTGCTGGTGCGTCCATGTCCATTCCCGCCTTCACTCCGGCTCCGGGGCTCTTTCACTGTCCCCGTCTCTCCAAGCAGTGGGGGAGCCCAGAGCTCTGAGCTGGCCCAGAATCGCCCAGTCTCAGGTGAACTGGTTGGGTCTGGCTCGGGGTCAAGCTGATCACCAGATTCCATATGCACGAGGAACATCCCCCTGGTCAGATCTGCATCTACCCTGTGGCTTTGTTTCCCTTCTGCTGCACAGGGGTGGGTCCCCTGCTGGGACAGTCGGTGTCTCTCACTCGGTCAGTTCCCAGCCGGAGCACTGATGGCTCCTTGGTCTCTCCTGCCCTCTGCCTGAGGCCACACAAGCCAGGGTGCAGACTGAAGTGCTTTGGCTCCAGTGAAATCCCTGGGCTTGGTGGTGGTGGTGGTGGGTGTATCTGGTGGGATTTCACAGCCCATGACGTACTAGATTATTCCATGAACCTGCCCAGCCTTAAACGCTCTGAAACTTGAAATACCACTGAGCCCTCCGGCTGCCCTTACAGCTGCCTTCACCTCTGTCCTGCTGAGCCGGGCTTCCCAGCCCCTTCCAGAACCAGCACGGGGAGGGGGACACAGCCCTCGGCGGAGCAATACACACACTGGGCTCAGCTCCAGGAAGGCTCACCTAAAGGGACTTGCCTCAGCCACCGAATTCCCAGCCCATAAGGGACCAAAACCCCTGATAGCTCCATCTTAAAGGTAAGACACATGCCCACATGCCCCCTCATCCTCTGGGGAAAGGGTAAGAGGCACAGACCCCTCCTCACCCCAGAATAATCCCTGTCACTGGGTTTACTCCCAAAAACAAGGGACTTTATTGAGGCTAAATCTTAGGATTTAAGTGGCCATCAGAGACAGTAGACAGAACAAAGTAGGCTACTACACCAAATAAACTGGAACACGCAGGCTAAGTTCAATACACTAAGAAACTGGTTCTTTGTAATTTCTCCCCCTCGGATCTATGCTAATCAACTTCTGTCACAACCTGAAATGTCTCCCAGTCTGAGTCCAGTCCTTCTCTGCCCCCCATTTCCAGCAGGCATCTTGGGTGGGGCAGCCAAGGAGAGCTGATTACTGAGATTACCTCACTCTCCACCCTTACACAGGGTGTGTGAGAGGCAGGAATCCTTTCTGTTCAGCTTGGCCCTCTCCCAGCTACTCCTGGGAAAGTGCAGGATTAAGGTGGATTCCGGTATCAGGCAGCATGGTCACATGTTTCTGCAAGAGCCCTAACCCCCACATACACAGGAAGGCTCAACTTCATTGTGTCTTTCCTAATGCATCATTACAGCCTCAGGTTCCATTAACGGGCCTCACTATGTTTCACTGTATCAGAAAGATTCACAGTAGCTCCACATTCCTAACTCAGACAACAAAGAGATCCATGCGTACAAACGGGAGCGTCCTACACAGCAGCTTAGTGCCAGGGTTCCAGGCATTCCATACAAACCAGATTCCAGTTACATCACATTCATGGTCATGAGCCTGTTTTCGAAGATCTATGGGATGCCCCATCACAATCGCGTTCCAGCATTTTGGAGGGTTTAGTTCTGCCTTGCACACTCATCGTGAAGATACTTAGGCATCATGGAAGTTCATGTTCCAAATCAGGATCATTTGCTTGGCTTTCAGGAATTTTTCTTTGGCTCCCTGAGGCCATGATGGTGGCTGAGCCGTAAGAAGTGAGTAGAATAGAACTGAGTAAAATCAACCAAACCCAAGACTTCTGCCTCTCTTTCCACTCATTACCGCCCAATTGTGGCTGGTTAGGAAGATTCACCGCTCGCCACCAAGGCTTGTGTGGTGCAAAGGGATAACTAAACCCCAATGTACTGAGCTTGCTAATGTAGTTGCATATTCTGTGTGCCTCCAGGAATAACCCATCTCGCATGGAAATGGCGAATTGCACTGTGGTGTCCAAGTTCATCCTCTTAGGAATCCCCAACACTGAAGGCCTTGAGAACATCTTATTTGTCACCTTCTTAGCTATTTACCTCTGCACCCTGCTGGGAAATCTACTGATTTTAGCAGCCATCCTCACCGAACCTCGCCTGCACACCCCCATGTACTTCTTCCTCTTCAATCTTGCCGTCTTGGACCTTGGTTTCTCTTCCATCAGCACCCCGAAATATTTGGCCATCCTCTGGGCTGACAGTAAAACCATCTCTCTGGGTGGGTGCATGTCTCAGGTCTTCTTCTATCACTTCCTGGGCAGCACCGAGTGCCTGCTCTACACCGTCATGGCCTACAACCGGTACATGGCCATCTGCCACCCGCTGCGCTACCTGCTCATCACGAACCGGAGGGTGTGTGCCCTCCTGGCTGCCGGCTGCTGGATCACCAGCTCCTTCCATGCCACCATCCTCACCAGCCTGACCTTCACGCTGCCCTACTGCGGGTCCAATGTGGTGGACTATTTCTTCTGCGACATCTTCCCCGTGATCAAACTGGCCTGAGCGGACACATCCATCGTCAAGATGGTGAGCTTCACCAACATTGGGGTGGTGCCCATGACCTGCTTCACCCTCATCCTCGCCTCCTATGTTCGGATCGCAGCCTCCGTGATGAGGATGCGCAGCATGGAGCATGGCAGGAAAGCCATCTCCACCTGCGCCTCGCACATGATACTGGTGTGCTTCTTCTTCGGGCCTGGCATCCTTCTCTACACCCAGCCCTCCCTGAGCAATGACCTGGCCACCCTCATGAATATCTTTTGTGAGGTGGTCACCCCCATGCTGAACCCGCTGGTCTACACACTGTGGAATAAGGAAGTCAAGGCAGCATTCCGGAAAATGAGGGGTGGCTAAAGCCAGCCTAGCAAGTACCAGGAGCACCAGAGGAATGTCCCCCCTCCCGCCCCATCCTGCCTTGCTGGACAAAACACACACGGCAGGGATGGGGAGACTCTACAAGGCACAGTGGGTGGGAGCTGAGAACACACGCCTCCATTTGCCTTCAGAAAGTCTTCTCCTTGTTCTCTGCTGGTGGGACTTCACTGAAATCCCCTTCGTGTCTTTGGCTCATCCCATAGTGACATGTCTCTGAACCCTCCCCACTTCATCATTTATTTACTTGGGCTTGGTCCTGCTATGGGCAGGGGGCTGGACTCGACGACTCCTGGGGTCTCTGCCAGCCCTGGGATTCTATGAGTCCATGATCATCACCTGCCTGGAACTGGGAACCCCAGACCCGGCACCATCACTTGTCCGTGCACCCCAGTGCTGCAGTTCTTCCACCCCAGTGTCGCGCTGGGAGCTCACGTGCAGAAGATTCTCCATCATGACCCTTACATCTTTGCAGAGCCCCTACCCAGGAGGAGAGCATCTCCGGTCCTATGAGCACAGCCTTGGCCCTCGTTCCCAGAGACCTGTGCTGATGTTTAGCCGTATTACAATGCACATTGCTGGGGTGCACCTCTTAGCCAGCGAGCTGGTCCCAGAGTGCGGAGAAGGACTGAGACATTATTCCGGGGAGGACAGGAGTCACGGCATTCTCCCATGGTAGGAAGGAGCACACTGCTCTTATCCGAGGGTTAGCGCTAGGGAAAACCTCAAAGCAATAGGGCAGTTGGATTATGTTGGGGTTCAGGTGAGGTATGAAGTCAAGACACTTGGCAGGGCTGGGATGAGGCAGGAGGGAATATATTTATGGCAGGCTTTATGAGGGTGAATTAGGAAGTTGGGGCCATTGACATACTCATTTGGGGCTCCCTTCCCCTCCGGCAACACTGCGGTAACAAGTATTGATTTCTCCCATCCATGGCCCTGGGAGAAATTTGGGGCGGGTGCTGCCTCTGGCCATGTGGGTGCAGCCCCCTTGTGACTGGGCCTCCCACCTGGCTATGCAACAGAAATACTAATGCCTGGCCCAGGATTGTCCCTGACTCCTCTGACATAGGATTGAACCTTGTAACTTGTAATAAAAAATGTATAAAATAACAAAGTGAAAGGCACCTGGGGTAGGCGCCGTAAAACAGGCCCCAGCCCTGCTCCCTGGAGAACAGGGCATGTGAGCCCAGCCTCCAACACTAGAACCAGCCCTGTCCATGAGGTTAGAGTGCCCCCTGCTGAAACCTCAAGTTCTGGGCTGCAGCGCCCCCTGCTGGGCTGCTTGCTCCATTCCCTGTGCTGCAGTGCCCCTACTGGGCTGCCTGCCCCACTCTCTGTGCTGCAGCGCCCCCTGCTGGGCTGCCTGCCCCACTCCCTGCGCTACAGTGCCCCCTGGGCTCTGCTGAGGGACCTGGAGTTTGCTCAGTAGTGTCTTTATATTGGCCCAAGGAGCCAGTTTCTAAAGAGCCACAGCCCCAGACTCTGGTGCCTGGGAAAAGCAACCCGGGAGTGGTTTGTAAAACCAAAACTGCACATATGGATAGTAAAACATGCAGTAGCTTCTGCTGGACAATGGGTCCCTCTGTCCTGCCACAAGGGCGGCGCTGTTCTCTGCTCAGCGTCCCTCTGTCCTGCCACAAGGGCGGCGCCGTTCTCTGCTCAGCGTCCCTCTGTCCTGCCACAAGGGCGGCGCCGTTCTCTGCTCGGCATCCCTCTGTCCTGCCACAAGGGCGGCGCCGTTCTCTGCTCGGCATCCCTCTGTCCTGCCACAAGGGCGGCGCCGTTCTCTGCTCGGCATCCCTCTGTCCTGCCACAAGGGCGGCGCCGTTCTCTGCTCGGCATCCCTCTGTCCTGCCACAAGGGCGGCGCCGTTCTCTGCTCGGCGTCCCTCTGTCCTGCCACAAGGGCGGCGCTGTTCTCTGCTCGGCGTCCCTCTGTCCTGCCACAAGGGCGGCGCTGTTCTCTGCTCGGCGTCCCTCTGTCCTGCCACAAGGGCGGCGCTGTTCTCTGCTCGGCGTCCCTCTGTCCTGCCACAAGGGCGGCGCTGTTCTCTGCTCGGCATCCCTCTGTCCTGCACAAGGGCGGCGCCGTTCTCTGCTCGGCGTCCCTCTGTCCTGCACAAGGGCGGTGTCGTTCTCTGCTCAGCGTCCCTCTGTCCTGCACAAGGGCGGTGTCGTTCTCTGCTCAGCGTCCCTCTGTCCTGCATGAGGGCAGCGCTGTGGTGCATGGGTACCTCCGTGTGCACAGCGGGGAATGTCCACCCTTGGCCCCACCCTACTGCAGGAACATGGTGCGGGGGAGCCGGCAACAGCGGAACACACCCCCAGGAGAAAGCTCGGCTGAACTCAGGCCTCCAGCCCAACCTCCGGCCCAGCTCCCTGCTATTTCACCCCACGGGGGACTCTTTGGCTTGTGCCACGGGGAGCTGAGCCCAGACAAGCATCAATGTCCCAACCTCCCAAGATCGCAGAAGCAGACTCTCAGTTGGTAAAAACTGACATGGCTCCTTTGCATCCAGGGGCTTCATTCCCGACTGACACCGTGAGCAGGGCTGAGAGAAGGAACAGCACCATCAACCCAAAGGAGCCCCGCAGGGGTCACATAAGGATCCCCAGTGGAGCTGGGGATCGGGCCCTGCCAGCCCCAAGGCCCTGCCCATATTTACCCATTTCAGGGCCTGTCCCGGGGGTCTCTGGGCATCTCCAAACTGAGGCCAAATCTCCATTAATTGGCAACTCTGCCGAGGGCTGAGACTGGCGCCTGGTGGGGATTCAGGGCTGGTACCGAGGGGCCCGGAGGGGATTTAAGGCCCAGGAGGAGCTGGGAGGCTGCGGGAAGCAGTGGGAAGCTTCAGGCTCGGCAGAAGCACGGGGCGAGACATGGGGGCAGCCCTGGCCAGCTTGGGCCCCTCTCCTGGACACGGGGCGGGGCTGGGGAGGACGCTGGATGGGGCCACAGGAGTCCCGGCCGGGGCAGAAAGGAAGAATCCCAGTCAGCTGGAGCTGCCTCTGCCCATGCAGCCAGTGTAAGGCGCCTGCTTTGGTACCGACCTTCTCGCGCTGCCCTCGGTCTCTGCCTGTCTCTGATCTGGGCCAGGGGTTTCATGCAGCTACCCGGCCACCTTCCTCCATGTCTCACCTTCCTGCCTGTCTGCCTGTTGTGTATGTCAGCACGGATCTCCTCCCTCCCATGTGCCATAGCCCCTGCCCATCCCTACCAGCCTACAGCCCTGCCTGGGGACTCTCCCTGGCAAATGCCACCACACACTCTGTCACTGGCCTTCCAAGTGCACTGTGAAAATCCCCTCTGGCTTGTCCTGTGCAGAGCCAGCCTGACGCTCACGCCCAGGGAGATGACAAGCTGTATCTGGGCAGGTGGAACAATGTGTTATTGGGTGCAGGGAAGCACTGAACCGAAGTGTGAACCTAGAATCCCAGGACTGTCAGAGACCTCAGGAGGCATCGAGTTCAGCCCCCTGCCCAAAGCAGAACCAACCCCGACTAAACCATCCTAGTCAGGATTTTGTCAAGCCGGGACTTAAACGCCTCTAGGTATGGAGATTCCACCACATCCCAGTGCTTCCCCACCTTCCTAGGGAAATAGTTTGTCCTAATATCCAGTCTGGACCTCCCCCACTGCCACTTGAGACCATTGCTTCTTGTTCTGCCATCTGCCACCACTGAGAACAGCCTCTCTTCATCCTCTCTGGAATCTCCCTTCAGGAAGTTGCAGGCTGTTTTGAAATCTCCCCTCACTCTTCTCTTCTGCAGACTAAATAAGACCAAATCCCTCAGGTTATGTCTACACTACAAAGTTAATTCAAAATAACAGCAGTTATTTTGAATTCACTTTAATAGCATCTACACAGCCAAACCGCTATTTCAAAATAAATTTGAAATAGTGGAGCTCTTATTTCAAATTTGGTAAACCTCATTCTATGAGGAGTAACATCAAATTCGAAATAGCTATTTCAAATTAAGTGCTGTGTAGACACTTAATTCGAAATAGGGGGCCTCCAGCCCTTCCCAGGGAGCCCTGGTGGCCACTCTGGGCACAACCAGGAAAGCTTACTCTCCTCTCCCCGAGCCCTGGAGACATTAAAGGGGTAGACCCTGGCCACAGTGCCTGTGCAGCTCCAAGCCTGCCAGCCCAGAGCCAGCAGTGGCCACTGGGGCCCCTAACCAAGTGGCCCCAAAACAGGAGCCAGCAAGCCACTGGCAGCCAGCCCTCCACCGCTCCCCAGGAGCAGTCTGCCAGCTCCCAGGAGCCTGACGGGCTGGAGAAGGTGGGCGCCTTCCTGTCCAGGGTGGAGATCATGGACCTTATTCCGGTTTTGGGGGGGATGCCCCCAACGTCCGTGATCTCCGCACTAGACAGAGGAATGCGGCTGTCTATGGCAGGATATCTGCCAGTCTGGCCACCAAAGGCCACATGCAAATCCAGGAACAGGTTTGCATGAAAGTCAAGTTGGTCTGGTGAGACCCCCCAACCATGAGCCCTGAGCTTCCCCTCCCGCCTTCTTCCTCTTGCTTCCCCCTGCCAGCTCCCTCCTCCCAGGTTTCCCCCTCCCCTCTTCCACCCTCTCGTTTCCCCTCTCCCACCTCCTTTTCCCAGTCTCCCCAGAGGTCCATCCACCCCCCAGTTTTGTTCAATAAACCCAGTTTCTATTTTTGAACATACGTGTCTTTTATTTGACATCAGGAAGGGGGGCTAGGGAGGGGTAAGTGGAAGGATGTGAGGGAGGAATGGGGCACGAGCCCCCAGTGGGGAGGACCGGGGAGGTTCTGAGGGCTCCTCGGGGTGGACGCTCTCCCTCAGGGCCTCCTGGATCCTGACAGCCCTCCAATGGACCCCGTGGATGGCAGCCTACAGCAAGTGCAGCCGGGCTGATGGCAACGACCCCACGAGATGCACCGGCGTGCCCAGGGGCAGCTCTGGCTCCATGTGGCCGAATGCTGTGGTGTCCCAAGTGCGGGCACTCAGGGCACTCCGAGACAGGACTGCTTTGCTGTCCCTCATCGAGGTAGACAAGCAAGTGGGGAACCCTGAGAACTGTCTGTCTGGGGTGGGGGTAGGGTCCCTTTAAGCACGGAGCTCAGTTAGCCTCAGGCAGCAGCCCCACACACTAAGTCCTAACCTGATGCCCTGCCGGCACTGGTTCTGGCCAGCCTTAACTTCAGTTCAGGGTCCATTCAGTGTGGATATGCTAATTCGAAATAGCAAAACGCTATTTCAAAATAGCTTTTGTGTATAGATGCATTATTTCGAATTAGCTTAATTCGGATTAACTATGTCGAATTAAGTTAATTCGAAATAGTGCTGTAGTGTAGACATGCCCATAGGTTTTGTCTACACTGCAGGGTTTTTGCACAAGAAGCATTTTTCAGAAGAGATCTTCTGCAAAAACTTCTTGCACAAAAGTGCGTCCACACCCCAAAAGCACATTGCAAAAGTGATGTGCTTTTGCACAAGAGAGCATCCATACTGCATGGATGCTCTTGCACAAGAAAGCTCTGATTGCCATTCACAGAATGGCCACCAGAGCACCGTGCTTTTTCTGCACAAGAAACCCCTGCAGAGCGCCTGCACACCTGTCTGCGCAAGAGCTGTAGTGCAAAAGGGAGTTATTCCTCTTAGAAGGAGGTTTACCTAAGCCACAACAAACCCTCTGTTCTGCCGTTTTACTGTAGATTTTCTCATGCAAAAACACGCTTGTGGTGTTGACGCTCCATGGGTTTTTGCGCAAAACCCCTGTAGTGTAGATATAGCCTTACTGAGTGTCTGTGCTTGGGTCCAAGTCTCAGTGCAGGAGTATAGGTCCTACCATAACATCCATGATAATAACAGCGCTAAAACACATTTCAGCAGTCAAGTGACTCTGGTGTTGGGATCCAGCACGCCCAGGCTCAGCCGATGCAAAGCAGGAGCCTCTCCTGAGCCTGGCCCCAGGCAGGCAGATGGCCCAGCTGGGAATTATCAGAAATACCGTCCTTTTAATGAATCCCAATGGCCTTGCAGGCCCTGAGGCACTGGGCCTGGGCGGATTAATTATCACCCTGCCGCCTGCCCCTGCCCTGGCTCTCACGTGAGGTGCCCGCCAGACACAGGGCAAGACATGACCGTGATTACGCGGGACCATAAAGGGCCTGGCTTGCACTGGCGCTGGGAGAGCAGCGAGTGGCTGGACAAGATCCCGGCCAGGAAACCCCTCATCCAGCCCTGTACCCCTTCCCTCCTCTTTGAGCCACGTCTGTGGATCTTGCTGACTTTATGAGCATCCCACCCCTGTAGCCCACCCCTGGCAGCCCCTTAGCTGGTTGACCAGACGTCCTGCTTTGAAAGGCACCGTCCTGTATCTAAGCCCCCTGGCAGGTGTCCCAACATCTTCTTAAAAAGGCAAATTTATCCCTCCTCCCTGTCTCCCTTCCCCCAGCTGCATGGGTGTGTCCTGCTGCTGGTGGGACCCCTGCTGGCCGCCTGTCAGTGGTGAGAGTGAGGGGGGGTGCAGTGGCTGACAAAGGGGGGAGGGGTACCAGGCTGCAATGCAAGGGGGCTGGCCGCTCCTTCTGCCAGTCCGTCAGAGGTATCTAGGGGAGTGAGTGAGTCACCTCTCCCCATGTGTGTGTGCGAGGGTGAGGGTGTCCCCCCTCCCATGTCAGTGTCATGTTATTGGATTTTAAGCTGCTGCACCCATGGGGGGGGGTAGTTGCCCCAAAGTGTATACAAATGGGGGCACGTGAGGTATCAAACAAAGCTTACCTTCTATTGATTCTGTAGATGTGGTTCATGTAATTGTGTAATGTCTGTATGTGGAGTTATAAACATGTACTCTGCATGGATGCTGGAAACTTCTCTGTCTGTGGCTGAGCAATGCAGAGGAATGCTCAGCCTATGGATATGCTGATGAGCGAGGCTCCAGGGACAATGGATTGCTAAATGCCAAAGACACACCTGGCCACTGACCAGGTGACCCTCTCCAGCTTGGAAGGGACCAGGGATGGATATAAAATGCCATGTGGCAGACTCCATTTTTTTCAGTGCCTGCTGCTTTCTAATTTCTTCTGGCACAGCATCCATGGCATTGGGTGGGAGCCGCTCTCTTGTCTACTGGTCCTTCCACAGTAACAAAGTTGTCAGCTGTTACTTAGTAGCTTTCTTCCTAAAGTCAATGCCTCTCTCTGAGCACAAATCCTTCAGAGCCTCTCTGTCCAGACTTTCATACTGGTGCTGACTCAAAGCACCTGCTCCTTAGCCAACCAAACTCTCTACACCAAAACTCAAATTTAGACAGCGTAGGGTCTTCATCCAAAGCTCAATTGACCAAGATCTGTGGATACTGCCAACTATACCACTGTGATGGACTGGGCCAGGTCCAGGCATGGCTGAGGGCATCTGCTCAGGGCGAATTGCTCAAACTCGGGGCTCCTTACAGCCCCGGACTGGAGACCTTCCCAAATAGGCCACAAACAAGTTACGCTGAGCACTTCAGCTGCCGATCTGGCCAGCCAGAAGTCTTATGAGCAAAACCCCTCTGACACCCCAGCTCCCTCTGTGCCACAATCAGCCCTGGGCCTAACACACAGGTTATAGGATCCAATCTCACCTGCCCGGAATGGTTTCTCTGGTCCCAAGAAACCAGCCACAGGTCCTAGGGCAATTTGCACTCTGGATCTTACCCACAAGATCACGTTGAGCCAATCCTTTAGAATCTATAATCTAAAGTTTTATTACTAAAAGAAAGAAAATCATGAGAGGAAGGCTGTTAAAGAAGAATACATTCCATGTATCGAATCACCCAGTTCTCGATGCAGGCTATGAGCAGAGATGTTTTAAACTGCTATCTTAAAAGTCTCTGGTGTACATTCTATGTCCGGATGGGTCAACGGTTCTTCCCGGCTCGTTGTTCCCTGCAAGGCTGCATATGGGATTCGGAGCAAAACTGAAGACAAAAAAATGGAGTCTGCCACATGGCATTTTATATCCAGGGCCTGTCAGCCGGGGATGTTCTGTACAGAACCATCCACCCAGCCCCCTGGCCCCGTCTGCGCAGCACCTGCCTCTGGGCTGTGTCTGTGTCACTGATCTGCCTCTCCCCATCTGCCATATCCCCTTCACCAGCCTCTCCCCTGCAGCCCTGTCTCTCCCCATCCACCATAACCCCCACCTGCCTCTGCCCTGCAGCCCTGCCTCTCCCCACCTGCCATAACCCCCCCAAATGCCTCCGTCCTGCAGCCCTGCCCCTCCCCTCCTGCCATAACCCCAGCAACTGCCTCTGCCCTGCAGCCCTGCCCCTCCCCACCTGCCATAACCCCCCCAAATGCCTCTGTCCTGCAGCCCTGCCCCTCCCCTCCTGCCATAACCCCCCCAACTGCCTCTGCCCTGTAGCCCTGCCCCTCCCCACCTGCCATAACCCCCCCAACTGCCTCTGCCCTGTAGCCCTGCCTCTCCCCACCTGCCATAACCCCCCCAACTGCCTCAGCCCTGTAGCCCTGCCCCTCCCCACCTGCCATATCCCCCCAACTGCCTCTGCCCTGTAGCCCTGCCCCTCCCCTCCTGCCATAACCCCCCCAACTGCCTCTGCCCTGTAGCCCTGCCCCTCCCCACCTACCATAACCCCCCCAACTGCCTCTGCCCTGTAGCCCTGCCCCTCCCCTCCTGCCATAACCCCCCCAACTGCCTCTGCCCTGTAGCCCTGCCCCTCCCCACCTACCATAACCCCCGCCAGCCTCTGCCCTGTAGCCCTGCCCCTCCCCACCTGCCATAACCCCCCACCTGCCTCTGCCCTGCAGCCCTGCCCCTCCCCACCTTCCATAACCCCCCCAACTGCCTCTGCCCTGTAGCCCTGCCCCTCCCCACCTGCCATAACCCTCCCAACTGCCTCTGCCCTGCAGCCCTGCCCCTCCCCACCTGCCATAACCCCCCAACTGCCTCTGCCCTGTAGCCCTGCCCCTCCCCACCTGCCATAACCCTCCCAACTGCCTCTGCCCTGCAGCCCTGCCCCTCCCCACCTGCCATAACCCCCCAACTGCCTCTGCCCTGTAGCCCTGCCCCTCCCCACCTGCCATAACCCCCCAACTGCCTCTGCTCTGTAGCCCTGCCCCTCCCCTCCTGCCATAACCCCCCCAACTGCCTCTGCCCTGTAGCCCTGCCCCTCCCCACCTACCATAACCCCCCCAACTGCCTCTGCCCTGTAGCCCTTCCCCTCCCCACCTGCCATAACCCCCTGCCAGCCTCTGGCCTGTAGCCCTGCCCCTCCCCACCTGCCATAACCCCCCACCTGCCTCTGCCCTGCAGCCCTGCCCCTCCCCACCTTCCATAACCCCCCCAACTGCCTCTGCCCTGTAGCCCTGCCCCTCCCCACCTGCCATAACCCTCCCAACTGCCTCTGCCCTGCAGCCCTGCCCCTCCCCACCTGCCATAACCCCCCAACTGCCTCTGCCCTGTAGCCCTGCCCCTCCCCACCTGCCATAACCCTCCCAACTGCCTCTGCCCTGCAGCCCTGCCCCTCCCCTCCTGCCATAACCCCCCCAACTGCCTCTGCCCTGTAGCCCTGCCCCTCCCCACCTGCCATAACCCCCCCAACTGCCTCTGCCCTGTAGCCCTGCCCCTCCCCTCCTGCCATAACCCCCCCCAACTGCCTCTGCCCTGTAGCCCTGCCCCTCCCCTCCTGCCATAACCCCCCGCCAGCCTCTGCCCTGTAGCCCTGCCCCTCCCCTCCTGCCATAACCCCCCCAACTGCCTCCGCCCTGCAGCCCTGCCTCTCCCCACCTGCCATAACCCCCCCAACTGCCTCTGCCCTGTAGTCCTGCCCCTCCCCACCTGCCATAACCCCCCCAACTGCCTCTGCCCTGTAGCCCTGCCCCTCCCCACCTGCCATATCCCCCCAACTGCCTCTGCCCTGCAGCCCTGCCTCTCCCCACCTGCCATCACCTCTGCCTCCCCTGCACCTCTGCTCTGCTCCCTGGGGACACAGCTTAGCAAAATGCCAACCTCCTCATCATCGTCCTTCTCCCTATCTCCCTGTAACTTTCCCCTCCGGCAAGTCTTGCCTGCAGTGAAGCCGCTGGCCACAGCCAAGCCAATGCTGAGCTGTGAGGGGCTGTGAGCCACTGGACCAAACTGGGAGCCCAGGTGTTATGGAAACCACGTTGAGCCGGGGGGCAGCCATGATTCAGCGGGTTTTCACATGCCATAAGATCACTCTGATGGCCTCCAGACCATCCTCTTCTTCACCTTCTTAGCCTTCTATCTCTGCACCCTGATGGGCAACCTGCTCATCCTATCAGCCATCCTCGGCAACCCCTGACTGCACACCCCCATGTACTTCTTCCTCTGCAACCTCGCCGTGCTGGAGGTTTTCCTCCATCAGCATCCCCAAATTGCTGGCCAGCCTCTGGTTTCAGAATAAGGTCATCTCACTGGGTGGGTGCATGGCCGAGGTCTTCTTCTTCCATTTCCTGGGCAGCACCGAGTGCCTGCTCTACACGGTCATGGCCTACAACCGGTACGTGGCCATCTGCCACCCACTGCGCTACCTGCTCATCATGAACCGCAGGGTGTGCGCTCTCCTGGCCACCGGCACCTGGATCTCCTGCTCCTTCCATGCCATCCTCACCAGCCTGACCTTGACACTGCCCTACTGCGGGTCCAACGTGGTGGACTACTTCTTCTGCGACATCTTCCCCGTGGCGAAGTTACCCTGTGGGGACACATATGTCCTTGAGACCGTGATCTTCACCAACAGTGGCATGGTGTCTGCACCTTGCTTCCTCCTCATCTTTGTGTCCTACGTCCACATCGTCTACTCCGTTGTGAAGATGAACTCGGCCAAAGGGCGGCAAAAAGTGGCCTCCACTTGCAGCTCCCATCTGGCTGTGGTGACGCTGTTCTTCGGACCATGCGCCCTGATCTTTACCCAGCCCCAACTGAGCATGGTGATGGTGACAGCTGTGCATATTTTTGCATATTTTTGGCTCCATGGTGACGCCCATGCTAAACCCGGCCATCTACCCCCTGCGCAACAAGGAGGTGAAAGCGGCTCTGAGAAAACTGTGAGGGGGTCGGACACCTACACGGTGATGTGTGTCAGCTGAGGGAGTAGCATGTCAGTCCATATGGAAATACACCCACAAATCCATCTGCTTGGCAGCTCTCCTGCCGCCCCCAAACCGCTTCATCCGCATATGGGGAGTTTTAGAATTCATAAAAATACTCCAAAAACTCACTGATGTCTTTGACACGCTGTAAGGGCAGGTGCAAAGGTACCAGGGCCTGGGCAAGGCTGGGGGTGAATCGTTCATGCCAGGGCTCATGAGGATGATGCAGGAAGTTAGGTGACGGGGCCATCTCTTTGGGGCTCCCTTCCCCACTTGAGACACTTCCTGGAGCTGTGGGCTGAGTTGGCCCCCAAACTGTGGTGCAAGGACCCCAGAAGGGGCGCTGTCCTCTCAATGGGGAAGCCCATGGCAATTGCTGAAGGGAGGCTGGTGGCTCCAGATTGGTGCTGGGCAGATGTAAATGGGTCGGGTGTGGGGAAGTTTACCGGGGGGGCTGTTCTCGTGCAAGCGTGCAGGGCACACACCCCACTCTGCTGCCGAGGCCTGTGACTGGGGGCCTGCGCGTGGCAGAGGGGCTGGCTCTGCAGACAAGGTGTTTCCCAGCACCAGGTAGGAACACTTCTTGGGGGTGCTTCAGGAGCATGTTGGCATCAGCACAGGGTAATCTAGAACGGTCCACAAGTGTCTTCGGGATCACTGGCCTGCACAGAAAGCTGCTGGAGGGGACTTTCTGTCCATAGCACAAGGTTGCAGGAGGAGATGTCGATATGTTTGGTAACTAAGAACTGTGTCAACTCAACACAGCTGCATTGAAAACGTCCGTGGGGATTACTTGGAAACTGTTGCCTTGTGGCTAAGAGAAAGGGCTGGGACACATGGCATCTGCTGTAAGAGCACGTTCTGTGGAACACTGTTTGAACTGCACTATCGCTGTACATGGCTTCGTGCCTCAGTTTACCCTTGTGTTATGTCTGGACAATGAAATCTTTTGTTACGCTCAGCTTTTAAATGTGGAGCCATTCAGGCAAAGGCAGTCTGTTACTTTGTGTCTGTGCTTGGGTCCCACATCTCAGTGCAAGAGTGTAGGTCCTTCCATAATATCCATGACAGTAACTGCACTAACACACATTCCAGCAGTCAAGTGCCGTTCCGGCTCTGGCGTTCATGGCCAGAATACACTGAACTCAGCTGATGCAAACGAAGAGTCACTCTTGAGCCTGGTCCCCAGCGCAGTGAGACAGCCCAGCCTGGGGACTCGTTACCAATGTCAGCCTTTTAATGAATCCCAACAGCCCTGCAGGCCCTGGGGCGCTGGACCTGGGTGGGGGAGAGCACAGTGACGGAGATGAATTATCAGCGTGCTGCCTGCCCCTGCACGGCTCCCATGCAAGTTGCCCGCCGGACATAGGGCAGGACATGACTGTGATTACAAGGGATCGTAAAGGGCCTGGTTGACGCTAGTTGAGATCCTGGCGGGAAACCCCTAAGCCAGCCCTGACCCCCTCCCCTTCCCAGACCTAGTAATTTCAGCTCTGTGTCAATTTCTCGGCGATTTCAGCTCTTGGCCCACCACATTGGCTGGCCAGAAGATTCCAGTTTCCACTGGAATAATGTTTTAAATAATACAGAGACCCCTTGTGGAGTCTGGTTTAGGGCTATCCTTAGAACAGGGAGGTGAAGAAGAGAGACATTTTGAACCAATCTTACAGCTCACACCTGGAGGGATTGTAGCCTGCTGGTTCAAGCTCCTTCCCCACCCCTTGTCCCAACCACTTGAGTCTGGAGGGGAAACACTCGTCCACCCAAGACTCTACCATGACAGTGTCTCTCCTGCAAGCACTGGGGTCATACTTTACAATTCCTACATTTAGGGTTAACATGATTTGTGACCCTACAGCAGCCAAATTAATTACAATACACAAAATTCCATTCTAACCATTGATCATCCATCAGGCCTATAGCACTGGCTGAACTGGATTTACATAACCACCCCCGGATTTCTTCTCCAGTCCAGCATGAGCTGTATTTACATAGCAACAGTTGATTATCTTGCAGGGCTAAACAACTGAGTGAGCTTAACCACCCCAGGACTCCTTTCCTCTTCCAGCTGGCTGCACTGGAAGCAGTGGTTCAGGCCCTGCTTACATCCTCCCCCCCAGCCAAGAATTTGCTGTCCAAGCAAAATACATTCCTGATTATACCAGCCAGATGAGTTCTCCTCAAAGGGTCTGAGGAACCTCACTATGGCTCCCACAAGTCTGTGAGCTAAGTGTATCTCATCCTCACTAACCACTCCTGGTGCATTGTACGTTTACTGTTTTTATAACCCTATCACGGCTATTGAGAGCAGGCCCAGCAGGAGCTGTGGAGACTTCTTCTGGGGGTAGGGCTGATGAGGGTTTACTTGAAGACACCTCTCTACAGAAACAGGCCTTTCCACCTCTTGCTGAGATGCTGGGATGTCCCAGGCACCAGGGACACCTTCCCCTGGAACATTCCCCCTGTCTACCGACATAGGTGTCTTCACAGATCCGTTCATCTCCCAGAGAGTCTGGGAATGCAGATGGGACAAGTTCATCATCTGAGGTTGGTCTGGTTGTGGAGGGTGGGTTGCCTTCTACAGGTCTAAATACTTCAGCCATAGGATTCAGGGCTAAAGAAGCAGAATTCTTTCTTGCAGTATTGTAGGCATGCGCCCCGTGTCTAGCTGATGGAGTTCGGAATCTGGTCTGTGTTCTAGGATACTCCACGAGAGCATATTCCTTTTCAGATTCACTCTCAAAGGGGCTGGGTAAGGGTAGATCAGCCTCACGAGGCCCACCATGCATGTCGGTGGATTTGGCCGGACACCCCCTTTTTGCCGAGGTCCCATGTCACGGTCCATTTCATAAGGGGCACCTACCAATTCTCCCAACAGGCAGCAGAGGGTTCCGATTCACCATCTTTACTTGTCCTGACCCAGTCTCTGGTTTAATCTTGTAGACTGGCAGATCTCCAAGTTTTTCCACCACCTGGTAAGGCATCGCCTTCCATCTGTCAGCCATCTTGTGCTTGCCAGCAACACCCAAATTTTGTAGCAGAATGCTGTCCCCAGGGTGGAGCGCTTGCGGGCGCACTCGTGCATCATATCGGTGTTTGTCCGGGCAGCAGCTCTAGCCAAGCGATAGGCATTCTGCAGCTTTTCTCTCAGTCGGGAGACATACTGCAAGTGTGTGTCATAGCTCTCCCCATCCCCCGATACTCCAAAGCATAGGTCTGTAGGTAGTATTGGCTCTCGTCCAAAGATCATGAAGTACGGGGTGACCCCTGTAGCATCATTCCTTGTCGCATTATAGACATGCACCAAAAATGCCACATGATGGCTCCAGGATGCCTTCTGGTCCACGTGTAAAGTCCGCAGCATATCTAATTGAGTCTGATTAAATCAATGTTTCTCAACCAATGGCACGAGTACCCTCAGGGGTACTTGAGAGAAGTCTGGGGCGTACGTCAGGACAACTGAAATTTGGAGAAAACTTAATTTTTGTTTGAAGTTTAACAGCGCTTTGTTATTTTTGTACTTTTTACACTCAAAAATGTCACCGACCGCCCAGCTACAATTAAATTGTTTAAACAAATGTGTTGCAATGGGAGAAAAAAAAATGTGTGTCTGAAAACTAGGGATACTTATAATTTTTTTTAAAGAGGTACTTTATAAAAAAAGGTTGAGACACTGGATTAAATCACTCGGGCTGAGGGTCACCTTGGGGGTGGTAAGGAGTTGTTCTGGACTTCTTAATTCTGGACAACTGTAGCACCTCCTTCAAGAGGTGACAATCAAAGTCCCGTCCCTGGTCAGAGTGTGTCTGAATTGGGAGACCATATACTGAAAAATATACTGCAAAATATCTCTCCTGCAAAACTCAGGCCATGGTGGGTGGCCCTCTGGGCACGTGTGAGATACGCCCCTGCGCATATCAAGTATAATGGTCAGTCACTACTAAAATGTTCCCCACATTCTTCCTGTCAACTTCTAAAGATAAGAAATCGACGCATGCCAGCTCCAAAGGCCTGCTCGTGGTAATATTCTCCAGATAGGCTGCTCTAGTAGGCAGAGTTTTTCTCTGAACACATCAGGTGCACATCTCACATTTTTTCCATGCATTTTCGGGGCCAGTAAAACCTACAGTTAAGTTCAAGGGTTTTCTCCATTCCCAAATGTCCAAAATCATCATGCTGGGCTCTCATGGCTGGGCCTCTGTACTCTTTTGGTAGCACTAGTTGTGTTCGTTGATTTTGCAAAGGATCTATGGTGATCCGATGCAGCACCCCCTGTATCAATCCCAGTTTGCACCACTCCCACAACAGTAGCTTACCCTCAGGGGTGGATGGAGCAACGCACTAGGGCTTTGCCCCTCTCTTTTTGCAAGTAGTGTGTCGCGAATGTCAGCGTCCAGCAGCTGGGCTCTCTGCCATTGAGCCTGGGCAATGGAGATTGGTCCAACACAATGTAGTTCACGGAGGCAGAGGGCATACTCTCAGCTGGTAGGCCCAGAGTGTCTGCAACACACCCATGTGGACTCTCATGGGCCTCAGACTCTTGATAAGGTCCGTTGCAAAGAGCTCTCACTCCGTCTACAGGAATCTCACCAATTTCTGATGGCTGTGGGCACCGAGACAATGCGTCTGCGTCTCCATTGCTTCTCCCTGATCGGTACTGTATGCTGACCTCGTAGCTGGCCAGGGCGGCCACCCATCTGTGTCCACTAGCATCCTTCTTAGCTCTTGGCAACACAGAAGTCAGCGGATTGTTGTCCGTCCATACTTGAAACTTAGCACCATACAAATAATCCCAAAATTTCTCAGTGATGGCCCATTTCAAGGCCAAGAACTCCAACTTGTGGTTGGGGTAACGAGTTTTACTGTCAGATAACCCCTGGCTGGCAAAGGCCATCATTGATCTGCCTCTGCCCGTCTGCCATAACCCCCCCAACAGCTTCTGCCCTACAGCCCTGCCCCTCCCCAGCCACAATTACCCCCCCCCGCCAGCCTCTTCCCTGCAGCCCTGCTCCTCCCCATCCTCCATAACCCCCTGCCAGCCTCTCCCTGCAGCCCTGCCCCTACCCAGCCACCGTTATACTCCTGCCAGCCTCTGCCCTGCAGCCCCGCCCCTCCCCACCTGCCATAACCCTTCCCTGCCAGCCTCTCCCTGTAGCCCTGCCTCTCCACATCTGCCATCACCTCTGCCCCCCCTGCACCCCTGCTCTGCTGCCTGGGGTCACTGCTTAGCGAAATGCCAACCTCTTCACCATCGTCCTGCACCCCATCTCCCCATAATATCCCCCTCGGGCCAGTCTTGCCCACAGCGGAGCAGCTGGTCACAGCCGAGCCAATGCCGAGCAGTTGGGGGCTGGGAGCCTCTGGACCAAACTGGGAGCCCAGGTGTGATGGAAACCACGTGGAGCCAGGGGGCAGCTCCTCCCCTCCCCCGCACTACTAGTTCCACCCCTCTGGCTGTGGCCGTTTCTCTTCTCCTTGTGCCCTTTGCTTCTCTCTCCCACCCCAATAGGATCGCCAAACAATTAGCATCATTCACAGAGCTGGGAGAATTTTTCACCACATTCATGGGTTTGTGGTTCCATCCCCCTCTGGGTTCCTCACACAGATGGATGGGGACACAGGCAGGAGAGAACAGAGTCCTGCCAAACCCAAGCGCTGATCAGCATGCATGGCCATCCCCGCGGAGAGGGCGCGTGGGAGGAGGACAGAGCCACGCACGGGAAATGTTAGCGACATACCAACAGAAGGCCTTGAGGCACGGAGGGAGAAGGGTCGGATAGGGGCCTGGATAGAATAGAATTTAAAACATTGGAGCAGGGCAAAGCAGCGGAGAAAAATAAGAACAGACTAGCAAAGATTTCCCCCTTGCTCCGCTCTGGGCTCTTAGATACTCAGGCCGCCATTTTCTCTGGGTCCAGCCCCTGCACAGTGCAACTTTGCAACAGCCTAGCATCTCAATGACAGAACAGGCAGAGCTAGGGCTGACGG